>JAAIXI010000253.1:853769-1099808 GCA_013403645.1 Heliconius nattereri | reverse complement strand
CCCCCCCCCCCCCCCCCCCCGCGTTTATAGTTAGATTCTCCTCCACGGCAGCCTAAATAAAAATATATTATATATAACAAAAAAATATTTTTCAGATAGAAACTATTGAAGGAACAGAATACTTTGTTCGTTTAGCGAGGCCGCTCGCGCCAGGAGATACTCACATCACTCATTTTGTTTTAGACCACGCAAGGTAACTATTACTGTCCTTAAAAGAATATCTAATTAATACTATATATAAAATTATCTTACGAAACGATCTTACAATGTACAAAGTATGAAAAGATTTTTTATTCATTTATTTCCACGGCCTATATAAGACAACAAAAATTATATCTTCATTAAAAATGTGGCAATCGAAAGTGTTATATCGCGAGAGCAGGTCAGGTCGGCAGGACAAAGGCAATAAAGATCATTTGAAATACTTACATTTTTTCCAAGTTTTTTTTCATCTTCACGCTGTATCCCACACACAGCAGAGTAGGCAGAAGGAACCCAGGGTTAAGATACTTCCATTTTCCGCCGAATTCTGGAGGCTTTTCGTTTTGAATGGCGGAATTCAACGTCGCGCTTTGTCAAAATATTGGGATTGAACATATTACCTGCGCCACGAATAGTCATTAAATTTTTACTATATGTAAATTTATTCAGTTTTGTAGCCTTCTGTTTCTTCCAGTTGGAGTTCTATTCCAATGTCCGAAAGAGAAAGACTTACGTCAACCTCAAAAGGTTTTTGGATGTTGTACAATGACTTTATTTCAATGTTCTCTCGAGTGGAGATGGTGCATTTAGATATAGAGACGAGCAAGGCCGAGACATCGCTCGGTGACAAGCAAAAGTGGCAAGTGAAGAGTCACCAAGGACGGTGGAAGAGAGGGGTGACCGCCGGCGGCTGTAGAAATCACGTTAGTAAGTGGAAATGTTATTTAGATAATATAAAAATATGGATTGTTTTTTAAATTCATTAGTTAAGGTTTTTTCAAAATCTCATATTTAGAATATCTTCTAAAGAGAACCTCGTGTGAAGACACACCATTCCCCATTATTCACAGATTTTTCGAGACATTGCGTTTAGAGTGGCGGAACATAAGTGGCGCTTTATTTATGAGAAACAAAACAATTAATTTCCTCGAGTGAAAATTGAATCCACAATTATCGTATTTGCTTTCAGGCACTATACCACCATGCCACAACGGCTTGAAATTTGTATATTATATATATTTTTGTATTAGTCACAATTATAAATAGATTTTTCTTTCAGATTTATTTCACATGAATCCTCAAATGCAACTAGTGCTAAACGAACCAGACACTGTTATAATATCACTGAATCAACACAGTATTATGGAACCCAAAGTAATAGGATTCAGTATTTACAAAATTCCCAAACCACTTACTGAGACGGCTTCAGCGCTTTTTTTTAAGAAGACGAAAAGCTCGATTAATTCGCAATACACGAACAGCCGACAAGTTAGTGAAAGGTGAGTATTTCATAAAAAAATAATATGTAATAGATAATATTAATAGCTAAGCGAAAAATATATTATTGTTATTTATATAAAAGGTAAAATGTCGAAGATTTTGTAATGTTTGGTAGGGTGTTATTAAATTTCACACATAGTATAGAAAACAAACCTAACTTGTATAGTGTAAGGCCGACACGAGCAATAATTTATTATTTTTAATTAGCAATGCGATATAAAAAAATCATACTAATACATTTAGAAACTAAATAAAAACAACAATACTTACAATCAATTTCAGGTGTCACCTAGAAACTGGTTCCTATCTAGTGATTCCGACTACCTTCGAGCCCAGACAGGAAGCCAACTTTTCCCTAAGAGTGTTTTCAATGAAGCAACTCAAGATGAAAGTTTTGGACTGTACCCCACAGATGTTGAAGGCCGCCATACTAAAAGCCCCACCAGGTGTAGAGTCCAGTAGCTTTGCCCAGTACGAATCACAATTCGTTCAGTTGGCTGATGAGCATAAAACTATAAATGCGTTTGAATTACAAGAACTACTTGAGAGATGTTTGCCGAATGATTATATTAAAAGTTGTGCTACAATTGAAACGTGCAAGCAGATCGTGCTTTCGATGGAAGTATCCTTTTGCAAAATTTATTTAAAATATATATATTTTTCATTTTGCTCTAGTAGCGGAGATAGTGGAGCTATTTTTCCATTTTTGTCCGTTTTTAGAGACTAGGAGTGCTTAGTGGCGGAAAAATATTTTAAATATTTATTCGAGTTTGGATTGAATTCACAACCCTTACAGGCAATCAGCCACTACGCCGTTTCACCCAAGATGGCCCCAAAGTATGATCTTCGTTCGACAAAAGTAAAATACAATTTTATAATGAAAAGAGCAAATGTTGAGTTTGTCACCGATTCATATCAGCGACATTGTCTTTTGAGTCGGTGATAGCAACATTTTTGTATTCGTTGATTAAAACCATGCTTACACAAATATACATTAATTAAGAATATTTTTGAATTTGAAAAAATAAAAAAAATAATTCCTCAACCCATTAACCAGAAAGACGGCTCAGGTCGTATAACACTAAGCGACTTCAAAGATCTTATTTGCAGTCTAAAACACTGGCAGATAGTGTTCAGAAATTATGCGCCAGAGAAGATGAGTGTCCTAAAAATAGAAAAGTTTCGGGACGCGTTACGGGATGTCGGCTTCGTGATACCGGAGAGAGCACTGTCACTACTTGTATTGAAATATATGAGGAAAGATGGGATGCTGCGTTTTGGAGATTTCGTATCTGCGGTTGTGCTACTTCATAGAGCATTTCGTGAGTTATTATGTGACAGTAAATATTATATTAAAGTTCGCGATTTGTAGATACTTTTAACTTTTTCACTATTATTCGAATTCACTTCTTAAATATATCTATTACTTAAGTTCGGGACTACTTTATCTTTTCCTAACTAAACCAGTGGATAAAAAATGTATTTAGCCTCACTCACAGTATAAAAATAGCAGGAACAAGGAAGACCGTATTTTATATTAGGTATATAAAAATATTAAGCCCACGAACATCTCGTGGTAATAGGTAACATACTTTACTCCATATGATATTTCAGATATGTTCTTCAGTAACTTCTCTACGAGTACATTGAAAGTTAATTTAACGTTTTCAGAGGTAGGTAACGAAAGAGTAAGCTAAATTTTACTATATAAACGATAATTCCACATTTACAATATTATTAATACTAGTAATTATTTTTAAAATTTTAGATATATAAAATTATTCCCTTTTTTCGGCTGAATCTGTTTTTGGCTGGGCTTGGGCCAATCACTAACACGAACGTAATTAGACCATTCCTGAGTCCTAATTGCGCCGTGATGAAGTTTAACTAATTCGATTATATTTGTTTCAGTGGCTGAAATCGGCTTTCACATGCTAATGCTGAGATAGGATGTATAGGATTGAGTTATAAAAAAGACGTTATGTAAATAATAATTTTAATTAATTTAAGTTGTCATTTCTGTTATATTTTATTTAAGTTAGCTTTGATTTTAGATTAGTTTAAGCACCGCATCATTTTGTCAATCTAAAAAATTTTTTTGTTTTTTTTTTCTTTGTAATTCTAATACGGAAAGAACTGTAGATGTGTGTCCAACAATTGTTATCTTCTAGAATATTCTTACAGCATGAGTTTAGTGTTAGTGTTAGTTTCACAGATAAAATATTTGAAAAAACACTTATAAAGAAAAAATGGTTGTTCTGTTTTTTTTACTTTTAACCAATTTTTTTCTTTACCCACAAGGTCTTTAATAAACTTATTAAATTAAGATAAACTTCATAATATGCGCTATTTATAGGACATTTTATTAATAAGTATAGTCTTCTAGTAAACAATACTACGATCTCTTTATCATAATTATGATAATTACACTTAACTTATCTACAACTCTGAGTTGTATTGATATCGAAAATATTATATTTCTAAATTACTTACAGATTAAAATTTACAATAGTCAATGACGTCCAGCATGAACGATGAAAAAAAACTTCAGCTTAATTGAAACAGCTACATGTGTACGCTGGACAAACAGTCATGAAAAATATATTTTAAATATAAACATTTGCCAATAGCGATTTGTGACCTACCACCATCATAATCAGTCAATTTTTTATAACTTTAATTCAAATTATTCTTTATTCAAATAGACTATTATTATAAGCACTTTGGAATCGTCGAATGAACATATGAATAAAAAGCTACCACCGGTTCGGAAGGCAGTTCTGCTGAGAAGAGCCGGCAAGAAACTCAAGTTGCTTTTTTCAAAATAAATAGTAATATCTGACTTATTGCATTCCAGATCAAAGTTCTCATGTCGTAAAGTAATGTTTCTATTTTAAACGAGCGGCCCACTCGCGGCTTAGTCCGCTCGAACTACGTGATTATTCATTAAATGAACAGATTTTTTTTTACTTTATATTCAATGTACAGATTTTACCCCTTTACAATTTTATTATATATATAAGCTGCAATTGTCTTCACCATTATGTATTGTATACTTATATAAACTCATATTCTCATATTTAAAAATAGACGTTTCTTTATAGAAAGGTGATTGATTTAATTACATAAATTTATTCTTTTTATCTACTCAATTCAAGTTATTGTATTTTAATATTAACCTTGCCTTAAAGTACTCTTTTTAAAAATACGTAAATAGTATTCAATACTTGAACTAAATATGGCGTGAAGGAAAATAATGTACATAAATATATATTCCACCTGTACTTATTTTAGAGAAAAAAAATTAAATGAATGTAACATAATTATGTTAATAAAAGATTTTCAATAAAAAATATTGTATATTTCCCATATAAAGAAAAGCATTTATTGTGAGAATTTTATTTAGAAATTATTAATGGTACTATTAAATAAATAAATAAAAATAGTTTTTTGACTTTCACTAATAACATCCTTAAAATTATTATTTGATATTATATATTAGAATTATATTGCAATTATGTAAAATAAAATATTGCTTAAAGTGTGAGTAAGTAGTAGCCACCACTGTATGACTAGAACAATAAATGTTATTCACAAAACAATATGTTAATTCTATAGTAACAATATCTCATAAAGTAAATATATCACCAAAAGCTAGAGTCCAAACTTGCTAAAAGCCTATTCAAATTGCAAAAGCAAATTCTCAGGAGACACACATTTTTACAAAAACTAACTACATAAGTAACTAAAGTACATAAATTAGCAGGTTTTTACAATTTCGAAAATTGATTTGTATTCTGTAATATATGAAAAAAAATAAATGTTGATTTTTTATTTTTCTTTTACACTTTCAAATATTAAAACATGTAAAATAAATAATGACAAAAAAGTTTATACTTTAAGGTAACAACTATTATACAAGCACCTACATAACTAACTCTAACTGTATAATAAATAATTAACAATTATACATGTATAAGATCAAATAGCTACTAAATACTGTAAAGTTTAAATAAAGTAACAATTGAATCATGTAAATAGCAAATAAAGCAATTTCCATTCAGATTGATATTTGGAAAATAAAATATATAATATATAATAACTCCTGTTGCTCTTGAAGAAATACTATTGGAGTTTTTACAACATATGTAGTATGAGATAATAGAATAATCGTATAATAATAATAACTGATATATATATATATATATATTACTGTTAAAAATGGATATTGCTCTATTTGGTTTTGGTTTGGTTTGGTTCGGCTACTGGGTTAGTTGCTTAATATAATCTAACTGCCATTGCTATGTTTATTGCCTCTTTCCTTTATTTCACTTGGAACTTCTTCTTCAGTTTCCAATGATGCAGCTTTATGTAACTCATATAATTGCACTAATTGTTCATCACTCATATAGTCTAACATTTTAGGATCAAGGTATTGACCTACAGTCTTCTTTTTCGCTTGATGCAGTGGTTTTGTTTGTTTGGCCAAATTTATAGCATAATCCTAGAAAAAAGATTATACATAATAAATTATAACATTATAAGACAGTAGAATGTATTCTTTTCTAAGTAAAAAAATACAACTCACAGTCCATTCGCTAAGAAAAGTCTTGGCTTCTGCAGGGTTGCAATTTTTATGACGTTTAAATTCTTCTCTGGCATAATTGTCTCCTAGTATACGCAATTCATCTGGTAATGCCCGGTGGACACGAAATATAAGCTTATACAGCATTCTAACTCGTGAAACGTGATGGGGAGCAAACATACTTAACATTTATAAAAAAAATTGATCACACTCAATGTTTCAAACATTCAAATATATATTATTTATTCAATTTGTTTCAAATATATATTATTTAATTCATAAAACTTATAATAATAAATATTACAAAATTATATGATGTTACATAAATTATTTACATGAACTAGTAGATCTTCTATAAGCATTATCGTGAATGATAACTTAATATATAATATAATGATAATATTTAAGATAAATTCAATATAAAACAGCCAAATACTTGATTAAACCATATACTAAATACTAGGGCATGGACCACTTCCGAGATGTAAAGAAATCAAACACCTCGAGGCTTTTACAGAACTTATATTTCTTTCCAGGGGTAAATACCATTAGCCTTATACAATTTATGTCTCGGGACTCTCTTCCAGGGCTAGATTAGATCAGAGACCATTAGGATTGTTAATAACTTGTGGTAAAATCTTGAACCACTTGTTTTTGTCGAAATAAACGACAAATGACATTAGTTGATGACAATTGAATTCTGACACCTGACATATATCTTCTTTTATGATTGACATAGACTTATAATATAATTTCAAATCCATAGACTACTTATTAGTTGTTACATTAATATATCGAGGCCGGAAAGCGATCATGTCGCTTCCCGGCGTGGAATTATATAATATTGTATTAAATAATATCTCTATATATAATAAAACAGTAAAAATATTTTGTCTGTACATTTCGTATTTTTGACTGAAATGAATAGAGGGACACTTAAATATTTTAGATTCGATAAATATCGAATTAATCAAATGATTAATTATTTTGGATTCGATTTCGATATTGGATTATTCGATTCGATTTGGATTTTTTTTGTAATATGCAATCATTACAGTTATTTTACAAAAAAGTTATTAAATAAATCTTTACCCAAATCAATAATTTAACATTTAAGGCTGTTTCTGAACGAGTAAATTAAATTCGTCATTGACATCAACACATTTGACTGTCAGTCAATTCTGTTTATTAAATGAATATAATTTTGTAGTTCAAGCTGGCGAAGCCGCTGGCAGGCCACTAGTATACGAATATAATCAAAATAGTATGAAATAAAACAATGTGTAAATTCCTAAAAAATATATTCATTTTGGTTGTTACTTATGCTAAAAAATAGGTGACATCGTTTTTATAACAAATTATATAAATTTTATCAGAATAGTATTTTTAAAAGTATATAGCGTAAATAAAGATATAAATTAAGTAGTTTTAACCTAAATTTCTTAATAGCAGGAAATGTTCGTTTACCAGTATTACAATCAAGTATATTACATTCAAATTTCAATAAACAATTTTAAAATTACCATGTTTATATTTTGTTTATAGTCTTAAAATTACTTATCCTATAATAATCCTGTACCTCTATCAGTTATAGTCTCAGAAAGGAAGGATTCCGAAATACTTGATATAATTATTTAAAAGTGACTATTTTATGTTTCTAGCTCAGTTGTAAAGGAACATCACTATTGGTGACATTAAAGTCTTTTAAAAATAGTTAAATTTAATAGCTTTAGTAAAAGTTCAAAGAAATATTTATAACTTTTTTTTGCCAATTTTATAATATAAAAACTCTTCGTGCATGTCAATTGAATAGAAATATAAATTTAAAAATATTATCTGTTTCCTTAAAAATAGCCTTTATATCTTGCGATTAATATTAATTAGAATATGTTCATTAATAAAACTATATAATATATAAATTGAATCTAAAAACTAAGGTAACGGCACCAGTAACCGGCAAATATGAATGATGGTTTTTTTTTAACTTCTTAACGTGAAATGACTATGAAACTACATGCGTATTAATTATTTTTTTCTACTACCTTAAGGTGCCGATTGCTGATGACGGTACCTTATTTGCATTTAAATTCAATAACTATGAATAAATAGTACTGTCGAAGAAACTATATAACTTCTAACTTCTAAACCCTGGAACTGTAAGACACGAACAATTTATATAATCAATAAAAATCAATTAAGTGAAATGTACATATTTATAAAAATATTATTCTATCATCGTTGAATTTATAGTAATAAGTACAAAATATTTTTAAAAAATCTACTGGAACAATACTTTTAAAGTATTATAATTGGGCTGATTGCGACTGTTTTTATAACTGACCACGGACTAAATTAGACAAATCGCATATTTCCCGTGAAAACTATAACGATTAATAAATATTATAATAGATATAAAATATGCAAATGCAAAAATATATTGCTTGATAATTAATATTAAACTTAAAATTAGTAAATAACATAAGATTAAAAATATTAAAATAATTCAGCTAGAGAGGTAAATTTTGCGAAATTTCATTTGAAAAATAATGTTACATTATTTACATTATGCAGTCTTAGAGAATATTTTCTCAAGATTGACATGGAATGCACAAGGATGTGGTAACAGTTGACAAAGGCCTCCTCTTTCCTTGGTTAAGAGAACTGGCGTCGGCTTGTAGTACTTACTACTTCTGATCGCATGGCTATATGGAAGAGCAAGGAGGTGCATGGTAGATTCCATAGAGCCCTAGTGGGCCTGGACGTGGAAACTGCTTCTTCATTATCTTGGTTAGATAATACAAATAAGATAATACACCAGCAACTTGTTCTTCAATAGAATTGGAATGGAATGGAAAGGAATTCATTAGAATTGGAGGTGCCTTACTGCAGGTTCAATCCCATGCCTGTTCTTGAAAATAGCTGTGCTTTACTCTACTGGGATCGGTCTATTATTACTGACAGACATATGTTGCCAATAGACTTGATATAGACCTAGTAGACCGAGTGGCGCGCCGCGCAGTGATTATTGACATTACTGTCCCATATGATGACAATCTCATGAAGGCCGAAAAAGAAAAACTATCTAAATATTCGGACCTAGCCTAGATAGTAGTTTCGGTTAACGATTTAATAGCGAAAAGCCTCGACCAACATCTTAAGAGGCTACCACTTAGCTGTTGGATCAAGAACCGGATACAGAAGGCAGTTTTACTTAAGACGGCGCGTATTGTGAGGAGGTTCCTCTCTCTGGAACCCTAGACACCGTTGGCTTGGACTCTTGTCCCGCCCTCGGGACCCATATATATATATATATATATATATATATATATATATATATAAAATAACTTATATTTAGACATTAATTTATTACTTATATTATTTTAAGCAGCCAATAGAAGAATATCTTAACTTCTAAGTATTAGATATTATTACTTGTAATAATATCTAAACGGATTGGTGTCTGTACGTATATAAGAAAAAATATTATTAGCTACATTTTCATGTGTTTGTCTGTGCGCTTGTTCACGCTTATCTCTGAAACAGCTTAACCGATATGTTTTATATCGTTGTTGTTTGTTTGTTTTATCGTAAACGGTTTAAAGAACATTTTTCGACTAATTATACAAATAACTGCTTTATTAAATTGGTTGAAACTTTACTTTTCAATATAAGTAGGTATAAGTTTATGTTTTTATAATTACATTATTATTAGAAAACGAAAATAATGCGAATTAAAAAGTCAATTAAAAATTTCGCAGTTCAAGCTATGTTATAAAAAAATATGAAATATTTAATTATTTCCTTCCTTAATATAATTTAACATTATGCTATTATTACAATGGAGATTCTGACAGAATAAAAACAAATAAAACCTAAAACTTATTTTTGCAAATTTAACTTATAACTGTAATGAATTAAAAAAAAATAACCTATTTAAAACGCTTTTACAATAGCTGCCAGACTCTGATATGTGCCTGTAATAAAAATAAAGAGACCTAAAATAATAATAACCGTGTTTTTAACCATCATGAAGACTGGTAAGTTGTTTGTATTTTCATAAGTAGAAACTAGTTGAATAATTGGTGGGATCATCAAGGCGAGTGCGGTACTGCTGATGGCACCCACGAGAGATATGAAGAGTCCTAGCTGTGGTATAGATTCGGCCAAGATAACTGAAATTAAAAATAAAATTATCTAAGCCCATTATAAATCGAATTATTAATTAGGGGAAATTGATATGTATTAATAAACAATTTAGGCTTTTTAAACAAAGTAAGTAGTCGTTACATTAGTTGTGGGAAAAAAGCCGAATGTGTACTTTATCAATGGATGAATATAAAACCAAAATTAAACTTGTAACAAACTTAAAAATCCAGTATAATTTTTATACCTTCACTTTTATAAGAAATTCAAAAGTGCGTACGAAAAGCACGCTTGTATTTTTTTTAAATCTTTAACTGGCATTACCTACACGAATTCTACATAATATAACAAAATAGTGTCGTAACACTACCGGAAAAAGGGTTCAAGGTTAAAAAGGTTACTTACAAGTAATCAAAACCAATACAGCACGGAAGCCAAGCTCCTTAGCAATAGGGTGGGTCTTCCCATACTTCTTACGTAGCGCTGGCCAGGAGATCGCCACGGGCACGTAGAACTGTAGCGGATACGTCAGGAGCATTGCCATTGTTATCAACACTTGGACTGTTGTACTGAGTCTAATTGGAAGAAATATATCGTTACATACATTGTATTTAATAGTCTTTTGTTCAATCGTTCTATAATGTTTCAAAAGTAGAAATTAAATAACAGCAGTAAATTGTTAAAGCCACTTACGGTTGCGCAGGCGTCAAATTCAAGGTAAGACTGCCAGCCACATCGTTTCCCCACTTCAGATATCCAAGGAAACCGACCATCACGAATATACCCGCTACTATGACCATACCAACGTTTAACACGCCTAGTGGCTTTTGAAATAATTCAGGTTTTTTCATTTCGTTCTTCAGTGGGAGTACCTGTAAAATAATTTTATAATATGTACCTATATTTATAAAAAATACCTGGAATTTGTTTTCCTTATTCCGTTAAAGTTTTCTGTTTTATATTTTTGTAAATAAACTTGAACTTTAATGTCGTTGTAGATATATTTTGTAGTGTATGACAACATGCACTTGATAAATGTCAAAATAATTAAAATAGTATTGTATGTTGTATTTTAAACTGCTCTCACTTCACTTGATTCTGTTAAAATTATGTTACAATTATCAGCTTCACGCTGAGTCCCGCACACAGGATAAAGGTAGGCCGAAGTTCCCTCGGTGCTTAGACATTCCGTTCTCCATTTTTCACCGATTTCTGGACGTTACTTTTATATTTAGTAAATCTACTATATTATCCGTACACGTTCATTCACATATCAGCTTTTTTCTTTTAAACCTAACCTACGTGTTATTTTGTGTTATCCATTGTAATTTGTACATATGTAATTTTAAATAAGTATATACAAATTGCAGTTTATGAATACTATTTACATAATACGTTATCTAAAGTACTTACATGTTTACTTCGTATTAGCCACTTATTTGTGCATAACACAATAAGTACACTTAGAATAAGTTAAGTATTATTGTAATACTACCAAAAATAACGTCTAGAAAGAAATAAATAAATAACTCACCAAGCCAATGCCTTCAAAAGCGTAAACCGCTGTGCCAAAAAACAAGGGAAGTTGATGCCAGGATGCTATATATTCCCTGGAACTGATTGCGGGTAGGTCATGGGAGGCTTCATATAATACCGCCCCCACCCCCACCGCCATTAAAAGGTTGGCAAGGCTTGAATATGGAGTTAAATATTTTAAATTTCGCACCATGCAGAGTAATAACACTGGTACCACCACGAACATCATGTGTACTGAGAGGTCTATGTGGACGTCATATTGGTCGCATATCTGAAAACAAAATGTATATTCACATTATTGACTGTTCACTGTGCATGTGATAAGTGGTGGCTGTATAACCATAGTATAATAAGTACCTGAGTACTTCAACAAAATGGTCATTTTACTCATCAATTTTACTCTCAAAAAACAAATCGGTTTGTCAAACGGATAAGAGATAGCTTACAATTAAAAGTCATAATTGCAATGTGTTGACAAAAATCTGTTTTTAAATTTTAAATATTTGAATTTTATCATGATATATATTTAAAAAAAAAATCTATAATCATTTACTTACCATTTTAATATTATTGGCAATAAACACAATGTACACACAGCAAAATCCTAACTGCGTTATACATAGAAACGTGTTAACTAAAACTTTACTAGTGCGAGCGAGTGGTCGCAGCCTTGGAGGTCCATACTCGAAGACTAACGACACGGTGTCCGCGAAACCCGGTGGTTTCTCCCTTTTTGTCTTCTTGTGGATTTCCTCTGAACAGTTGAGCTGAAAAAAGATGCATTTTAAATAATATAGATAACAAACAACAAACAACAATTGGTATAGAATGTGGGCGAAGCTACATACTAGTATATATTATATGAGCCTAAAATCGAATGGTTTACTAGTAACCTACGAAGAGTTCTACTATTCACCCTCCATCATCAGACCAGTTCGATGACACTATATTCAGAACAGTCAAGTTTCACGATATTACAGTAATTACAATTGGTTAAAATTAAGTTTCTTAGATCTTATTACTACACAGTTACATAATTACAAGTTGACTTAAAAAGTGAAGAACGGAGTGTCTTAACTCTGGGTTCCCCCTGCCAACCCTGCTGTGTGTGGGATACAGCGTGATACTGACTTAATGAAATCATTTTAGACATCGTGGTGTAGATGAGAAGTTTTTGATTGTACAGGATTTATCGCAGGGTTGCCAAAACTTTGACATGTAATCTCTTCCTGTTTCTGCCATATTTGATAAATTTACCATTTACTTTGTCTAAGCAGACTGGGAAAAAAAAACCAATAATATTGTTGAATAATTATAGAATTTATTAATTATGAGGCCGTCGTGGCGTAGCTTCGTAGTATTTGACGTGACGCGAAGATTGTGGGTTCGATTCCCACTCGAAAGGGAAAAATCAATTCCTCATTAGAAGACAAAGCGCGGGTTTAAATGCAGCAAAAAACACGCAATGTCTTAAAAATTCGGCTTAAAATGTCTTAAATAAAAGTAATTAGAAAGTAGAAAACGGGTTGTTTTAACTTAAATTTTATAAACAAGGGAACCTTACCAACAAATGTTGCGTATGCACGCATATAACCCCAAGTACGGCTGTCATGACAAGAGAGAATATGATACCACCATTCTTGAAGGCGTCTCCCATAGCCAAGAGACCACTGCCGATGTTACCACGGAACAAATGAAGGAGAGTGTCGGCGTATCTGTTAAATAATATTATTTAAATATGTGTTTACTCTCTTTTTAACTTCATTGATAGCGAGATATGAGTTTGCGCCTCTAGTCTAAAAATTCAATATTCTACAGCAATTATTTTTACGATTTTTAAAAAAATATCTTTCTTAAAGGTTTATTAATATTTTAAAAATTTTACAATTTAGTCTTGGCTAAGAGAAATATTATTAGATGGTTTTGGAAATTCTGAAAATCGATTTGTATTCTCTACTATACAAAATAAAATAAAGGTCAATTTTGTATTTTTTTTACACTTTCGAATGGTATAAAAATGTATACAAGCAAAAACCAAAAAAAAAAGTTCAGTAACGGAGTTAATTAATATCTCTATATTATTTACAAAAAGTAAAGCATGCTAAAAGTGAAAAAAAAACATTATGGGAAATTTTGAAGCCAAATAGCAAATTGTAAATTACTGACGAGGTGGGGTGTGTGACATGGTGTCCATCATCTCCGTTGTCGATGTCTGATTGACTATTATCCATGCTTATTATTTGCTGTGTCGATTGGTGCTGGCGGTACATTTTCGGTGGACTGCCGCTGTTGTAACAAAATATTAGTTAGGGTATTTCACGCAGTATTTTGCATATATACTAGGGTCAGACACTGTGTTTTACACTTGACCAATTTTCAAGATATGTGTTAAATGGGGGTAGAAGGAAATCGAGCCCAGAGTCAGACGGAGTTATCACTATTTAATCTAGGATTAAGACACGGTTTAATGACCTAGTGTCGTAACATTGCGTGTTGAGTAGCGGAGCTTTTATGATGAAGATACTTATCTTAATGGAGATCGGATACTAGGTAGTTACGTTCCCTCTACCTAAAAAAACTACTATTTTCTTGGCCAAAATTGTAGAACATAATCTATCTACAATATATATGGGAGATATAACCAGAAGCGAAAAACAATCTAAAGCTCTTATTGCTTAGAATGTGGGGTATAAAAATAAATAATAAATACAAATCATTTTATTATGCACAATATTTATTTATTACATAGTACTTATAAAAATAAAATATTCATATTATATAATATATTTTTTAAGTAATAAAATAGGTATAGAGTCTTATTTAGTTAGAATCGTATTCAAATAATATTGTTAAACTAAACATCAGCATCAGGATCAGAAAAAACTGAACATGTTAGTAATACAACAAAAAAACATTAAAAACATTAGAAAAAAACGAGGGAAGTGAGCAAAATGTTATCAAAACCAGTTCAGACATTTTTTGTGAAATTAAGTAATAGACTTAAAATTTTTTTCTAAAACAATAACTATTAACATTCGCTAGAAGATAAGAATATTAGAATATAGTAAACTTCGTTCGCTTGGCTTCCATATTTATTTCTGCAGTACATAGTACAAGAATTTGCTCTAGCAGTTCCGACGGCATCACCCACGTAACTAGGCCCACTTATACAATTTACGAAAAAATACAGTCATTATAATCATCCTACATACAACATTGACTTATGTATAAAAACATAATTTGTTAATTTAGGTATACCTATTCCGTCGTTTTAAATATACTTCCTCTATATTCAACAAAAACAAATTTTATTAATTAAATAGCAAATAAAACAGTTATTTTCTGGAAATTTTGTGGAATAAAATAAATCATATTTTTTTTTGTGAACCTATTTCAAATAAAACAAAAACTAAATGTTAAAGGAAAACTTCAAAAATACAATAGTGAAAACTGCATTAAATCGGTAAAGCCAATCACACAGACAATCCGAAAAATAGAGAAATGGAGATTTTAAAAATCATTGTTTTAGTATCTATGCCCCTAATAATAGAGATTTCTTCATATGTCATCCGTACAGACAGCGATCAGTTACAATTTTATTATACGTATAGATTTTGATTGGCCATCCAGTGTTTCATAAAATCAATCGTAATTATCAATTCCAAGAAGTTTTACCTCAAAAATATAAAGTTAATCGAAATCCCAAATACATATACTTAACAACACTTCCTCAATATTTCACAAAAACAAATGTCACAGAGAAAATTTTTAACAATATTTTAATTGACTGTCAACTGTTTTATTACATTATCTATCTACATATATAAAAGGACTTGTCCTCACTGACTGAGGTAAGACGCACGCACAGCCGTAACCGCTGTGCGTAGAAACGTGAAATTTGGACAGATGCTTACTTTCGTAATCTGGACACCCACTAAGAAGGCATTTTGAAAAATGTTAACCCTAAAGGGGGGAAATAAGGGTTGAAAATTTGTATGGAAAAAAATTTAAATCGGCACCGATTTCTATAAAATTTGAAATTTAGATTTTTAAAAGTATTTAATTGGACACGTGTTTCATCGTTTTCTAGAATTCTCCCTCTCAGGGTGCAAATAAAGGGTTGAAAGTTTGTATGGAAAAATTCTTAAATCGCCACCGATTTTTATAAAATGTAATATTTAGACTCTTAAAAATATTTAATTGAACATGTGTTTCATGGTTTTCTAGAATTCACCCCCTACGGATGCAAATAAGGGGTTGAAAGTTTGTATGGAAAAACCTTTAAATGGCCACCGATATTTATAAAATTTTAAGCTTAGACTCTTAAAAATATTTCATGGTTTATTAGAATTCACCCCTAAGGGTCCAAATAAGCAAGCGAAACTGCGCGCGCCACTAGTTATGAATAAATCAATGGTGGTGATCAATTCAATAAAATTTTCCCACAACATAAAGTTAATTGGAATCATAAATAAAATAACGAATACAAGGTCTTTATACAAAACAAGATGTTGCGTTAAGCAATGTTCACACCCATCAAAAACTGTTGGATGCACCAATGACCTTCATCGGGCTTCATAAGGCTTAATTATTAGGTGTCAACCATAATGATATACGAGATTACTGCGTAATAGAATCTTACCTAATCTATCTAGCAGAAGTTCAAATCTATGATAGTTCAAATCTATCATAGATTTGAACTTCTGCAGTACCCCTAAAGCAGTGTTGGCAGACAGGAGCTGGTATTAAGACACATTGCTCTTCACTTTCTATCCCAACTATACTAACTGCTTGTTATGTGGCGGAACTCAACGCCACTCTCCGCTGAACGAAGAGAAAAATACTTCATTCCCCCGAGTAGATATGGAAGCTACAGCTATCGCCTATGTAGTCCCACTGCGCGAAGCTGCTGCTGCGTCCACACGAAGGCAGTCATGTTCGGCAAGTGTACGTGCGTGTAAATGCGGGCACGACATTCCGAATAAATGGACCAAAATTGTAAATAAAGTGTTACCTCACTATGTTACATCTTGCCAACCCTACAATATACAAGATAAATAGATAGATTTTTGTTTAAACTCCTCTAAAAACAACTATCCGATAACGAAATCGTACTGTAACTTAAGTTTTTTAATTTATAACATTTTTATTTTATTTATAAGTTTTCTTTATTTCTTTTTGTAAATGAAATCAATTTTATAATTATTTTAAATGTACGAAATATATATATAAAATTAATAGTTCGTCACACTAGTTATAACTTATGAACAACTTAGATTATATTATTTTAACATGAATATTATACTTTCATTCCGCCATATCACATGTTCGACAAGTTTTGTTTCATTATTAAAAAAAATACCTTTAGTTTCCAGTTATGTCTTAAAATATTAAAGCAAGCTTATTCACGCAACGTAAGTTATTTTTTATAGCTTCACGCTGTATCCCTCACATAGAAGCATAAGCAGACAGAACCTGGAAAGATATTGTTAAGACACTCCGTTCCCATTAAGACACTTCCGTTCTACACTTTCTGCGGAACTAAACGCGTTACCAGAGTGATGAAATGAAAATACGCTTGGGCTATAAAACGTAAAATTCGATTTTTTTAATTTTAGTAACTTTTAGGAATTTCAAGAACCTTTGCCCCCAAGGACCCATGAACCCTCACTTTCGGCTGTGCATTATCTGTCAGTCAGTAACCGAAGAGAAGAGTATTATATAATTATATTAAGTAAGTATTTTTTACCTGAAGTTATAAACAAAATTGTTATTGCATTATAACACGATAAAAGTCTCAACAAGTAAGTAAGGCTTGGTACGCAACACTGTTTCGAAATCACCGCACTTTAGAACAGTTTATATAATGGTCTTAAGAACTGATTGATCTGTTTATTCACTTTTCTTGGTCTATTGAAGTAGCCGGCGATGGCATGGCCGAACCCTGACGCAGCTGCTGATGCTACATTTTGAAAAGGCCTATTGTTTTGGTACTGGGGATATGAAGGGAATTGTTGAAATCCTGGATTATGACCGTAATTGGCCGGCCCTTGGAACCCAGGGGAGCCCTGGTAGCCTCCTTGTCCATAGCCGCTTTGACCGTGACCCCCATGGCCGTGACCTCCGTGACCTCCGTGGCCTCCGTGGCCATGCCCTCCATGTCCGCCGAACTGGGCAGGATATTGGATAGGAGCTATAGGAGGGCCACCACTACCGCAGCCTAAGAAATAATTTGTGACTGGAGCGTTAATATACGTACTCGTATAATCGTATGATCCAAACTTCCCGTATCCCCCGTAGCAAGGATTATTTTGATGTTTCTTTTTCTTTTTGTGTTTTCGTCCCAAGTCATCGTAGTCGTCAGTGTCAATGTCTCTCGTTTCCGGGATTTCATCGGTCGCCACGAAATAAAGTAAACATTGTAGAAATGCAATAATAAGCGCGATTTTCTGAAAATAAATGTTCCATTTCATTAGTATTGGAATAGTTCTGTTGTGTAAAATAGGTATAAAATAACTGGTGGACCTATATATATATGAATGCATGCACTAAATACAGTTGCACATTGAAAAACGCATTCTTCTCGAAGTATTTTCGCTATGCAATTTTCGCTTCTAACGGCTCTTTCTAATTTATTTTGTATTAGAGCACACCGGTAAAGTATAAAGCTATTACTAATATATCGGATTTCTTTACCTGTAAAGGCATTTCAACTGTATGTTTTTTTAATGAAAACATTCTATTGCACAAACTGTTGTATTATTGTTTTTATAGTTATTTTATTTACCGTTTATTCTCAAATTAATTTACTTAAAAATACCTAGTCTATAGAATGCCTAAAATAAAAGTAAAACTTCACATTGTATCTTGGCAGAGGGAACTTATTGTAAATTGGTGGGAATCGAATCCAAAACCAACGTGTTTACAGTCAGACGTTGAGCTGCTGCGCCACTACAACTAATAAAACAAAAGCTTAATTTGGCGTCTTAGCTATATTATGTTTGTTAAAATAACAAATAAATTAAATTAAAACAATATATAAATATAAAATATAACTCACCATTTTGTTGCAGACAAGTGGGCTTGTCCAAAATAAACAGACACTGGCACTAAATAGGATACAGATGTTAAAAGTGAAAGGTTTCATCGTTACAATGTGGATATCCCCAAATATATCCACGTATAAAGGTGGGGCAATAGCACGGGCTTAGTCAAGAGTCACATTTAGTGGGGATATATCATATTTTCTTGTAAACTAGTTAGTTATAACATAACAATAGATGAGATTAACGTAGCATAGTAAATCATAATATTATTAACCTATACACAACTAATAAAAAATTTAGTCTCAGGACTCAACGCTCAACGCTTAATATAAAAATAAATCAAGTTTCAATATCACAAAGAGAATGTGGTGTGGAATTCAAAGTTATTCAAAGGAAAACCCAACATTTCCTAATATATTAATGTATATGTAGTCTTTCGTAATAACACGGCAGCTGCGCCGGCGCAACGTTGATTGTCAACCTCGAAATGGGTTGTTACAAAAATATGAGAGATTCAGATCCTCCTTAATAGTGTATTTTGCTTTTGTTTACAGTTACAAAATATTCCTCTTTATAAAGAAGATAGGAAGGTGTTTGAGAGCAGGTCTGTTAAAGAATTATTTGACCTAACGCTAGCTATGATTGTGAGATCTCCTACTCCATATATTACTTATTTGCTAAGGCGCACTTTATCTTGTAAGAAAAACGCGCCTTAGAGTTTTGCCATCCAAGATGTAGCGTTTCGAAAAGAAATGCAAAGTTTATATAAGAGTGATAGGTAGGATAGGATATATCTCACTAGATAGATTCTTTATTCAGTGTAAATAAAGAAATGAATGAAGAATGAAACTGGCTGTTGTAACATCAGTTCTATAAAATTATGAATTTGATCAATAAAAAACGGTGTATTGCTAAGTATTGAAGTTATAATAAACAATCGTAAATAATACGAATGACTTTTTTTAGTTGTGTTTAAAATATCCATTATATATTAGTAAGTATAAAAAAGATAGTTAATCAAAGGCGACCAGGCATATAAAAGAAAAAAAAGGACGTCACTCGATTGTAGAAATTATTCATTATTCGTATTGAAGAATTATATTTGTCACTTAAATAACATTGCAATGAAATGTGGATCCCAATTATCACCAATGGTTTCGTTCCCTAACTTACCCCGACATAAATAAAAAATAATTAAACCCACAGCTACATGTCAAAGGCGCCCCGATGGCGTCTAAAAACATCATTTTATTTGCGTATCAATATAAATACTCATATAAGTTACATGAGGAAATTTTAACAATGTAATAATAGCAAATGATACGTAAATCACTTCAACCTTCCATTACTTATTTATAAAAAATAACAAAAAAATAAACAAATACTTTAAGTATGACAAATTGACAGCACAAAACACTGTAAATTTCAATTGATATTATATTATATTTATATTATATTTTAGGTACTCAATTGTACCCTAACTTTCATTGTAGTATCATTGGTGTGTTTCAGATCCTGATTCAAGATGATAGCCGTGGATTTATAATCCTTTGAAGGAAAGTTCAAAATGTAAGCTTTCTTCCGTTTGCAGCGTTAGGTTTCGACACCGTAAATAATATAGTTTTCTATAAGGAGAAAGTAGGGGATGGAATGGACAGCTTGACTTTCTGTACTGGCCAGTAGTGGCGTAGGGCCACAAGCGTGTGACTGTAGACGTATCAGGTTTCAGGCTTGACTCCCACTCGAGAAAATGATATATTTTATATTTTCATTTCCTCGCTCTAGTAATGAGGCAATGGCTCCAGAATTCAGAGGAAAGTGAGGAACGAAATGTTTTCAATGTGATCGGAATACCTTAACACTAGGTTCCCTCTGCCTACCCTACGATGTGCGAGATTCAGCGTCATGCTAATGCAGTGGCGGCTTAGCTTTATTACCCCTATTTACAAAGGAAGGGGCAGTGTTCAAGATTGTGGTAGTTATAGGGGCATTAAGCTTATGAGTCATACCATGAAGCTCTTCGAGCGCATGATCGACCTCAGGCTCCGCCGAGAGTGTACTATCTCTGAGTCTCAATATGGATTTCAGCCAGGATCGGGCACCATGGACGCCATTTTCGCCCTCAGAACTTTGATGGAGGCATACAGGGAAAAAAGGAGAGCTCTGCATGTGGCCTTTTTAGATCTGCAGAAGGCCTTTGACTGTGTGCCTCGTCAGTGTATCTGGTGGGCATTGCGATCCAAAGGGATCCCTGAGGCCTATATTGAGATTATCAGAGACATGTACCACGATTCCGCTTCTATGGTTAGGACTGCTGTTGGCGATACTAGACCCTTCCCGATTACAGTGGGGGTTCACCAGGGCTCGGCTCTTAGTCCGTTCTTATTCAATGTAGTGCTCGATACTGTCTCGGCTCACATCCAGGACCAGCCTCCATGGCTGATGATGTATGCCGATGACATAGCACTCATTGCCGAGAACCGACTGACGCTGGAGCGTAAAGTGAACCTCTGGAAGGGTACGCTTGAGAACGGCGGTCTTAAACTAAATGTGTCGAAGACAGAGTACATGGCCTGCGGGAGCCGGGACTCGAGCACCATCCTTATAGGTCCTGAGCCAGCCGTTAAGTCGGAGAAGTTCAGGTACCTTGGATCCGTTATGCACGAGTCTGGAGGCATCGATCACGATGTCCATGGCCGGATAAGCGCTGCCTGGGCCAAATGGCGGGAGGTCACTGGTGTGGTCTGCGACCGCAGAATACCGCCCAAGCTCAAGGGGCTGATATACAAGAGCATCGTCCGACCGGTTCTTTTATACGGCAGCGAATGTTGGCCAGCACTATCTCGGCACACTCAGGAGCTTCACGTCACGGAAATGAAGATGCTGAGGTGGATGTGCGGCGTAACGCGGTCTGACCGCATACGCAACACATTCATTCGAGGTAGTCTTGGGGTCCGTGACGTAGCGGATAAGCTCCAAGAGCGTCGTCTGAGATGGTTTGGCCACGTTACGCGCCGGCCTAAGAACTATGTCGGATGCAAGTGCCTTGCTATATCAGTTCCTGGAGTGAGACCTCCTGGACGCCCAAGGAAGCGCTGGCTGGATGTCGTGAAGCAGGACATGAGAGCCAATGGTCTAACCACCGAGGAAGCAAAAGACCGTGCAAAGTGGAGTAGGTTGAGTAGGAGGGCAGACCCTGGCAATAGCCGGGATTAATGCCAGGAGGAAGAAGAAGAAGCTAAAACAAAACTATAATTAAATATTAAATTTTCTTCCAAGTAAAATATGGTAATGACGAGTCCATCGTGGACTTGAAATTAAAATATATAATAAGGAAATTTGTTCTATTTAAGACTTAAACGAATTTACATTGAATACATGTCGCAGTAGTACCATTTTTATTTTATAAAAGTAATTTGGCTTTTAGACGGCATATTACTGCAATAATTCCTGTACACATACAAACGAAAAATGGAATATCACCAAGTAATTTCCAGTAAAAAGTATGAAACAAATGAAACCTAATATTACAATACGTAAGAGGACTAAACTTTATATTAAAAATATATAAATAGATATTTGAATTTCTTAGTAAGCATATAAGCAGAGAATATTTCTCTTATGTCAATCATATATATTATTTTTAGTATTGTGCATGTTTTTCCGATAACCTCAGTGTAAGTGTTAAGTAAATATTCTTCATATATATATATAATGTGAATGGAATGATGTTAAACGTACTTACTAAGATAAGTAGGAAAAGTCATGACGTAACTGACTATTTACAATGATTGTAGCTTCATTTCCATTTTAGGGAGAGTTTGTATTTCAGTTAGATGTTTTTCTTATCGTCGTCTTTAAGGTTAAAATTCGACCTTTAGCTTAAGACCTATTTAAGTATAATACCTTATATTATACTTAAATTATTTTTATTTTATTTAACATAACATAAATCATGTAAGTTAAATAAAAAAACAATTACATTTCTCTAGTTTATACATAAATATTAACTTACCTGTCGTATATTGAAACATTATTTCCACTTATGTGGCTGATATTAATTTTTTCTTTAGTTTTCATGTTTTTCCTGAAACAATTAATAAATAAGTATAATTATTACTAACTTAAGTATTTTCAATAACCTAATGTTATTTTGTTTTAGTATATGTATATTTGGATTTTTTTTTTTAAATAAAAAGGAGTGGTAATTTATTCCTCTCTCCTTTTTCCTTCAATTTAGAAACATTGCATATTTGATGGCACTACGGAAGCTCAAATCCTTTGTGTGTTAGTCTTAGCCTTAGGCCTAAGCCTAGCCTAGCCTATTACATAATGTTAATCGTTTCGATGCACACCGAAGTTACATCCAAGGCATGTAACTTCGATGTTACAATATTCCAAGTGCCATTAACAATACAACTCCCTTAAGAGTTGTTTGGAACGTACGAGTAACAAAAGTTACGTTACTTTCAAAATATTATACTTTTTCAAAAAAAATATTTTTTTTTACCATTAAAATGACATTTAAAAATATAAAAAAATCTTGTGAAGCTGTATTAATTTGATATTTTTTTATTCTTTATTATTTTAATTTGACCTCGAGGACGAACCTGGAAACATTTGCGATGATGCGATGCGATGAAAATATTATATTTATTATATAAAATATTTAATTTCCTGGAATGGGAATCGAATCTACAACCTCTTGCATTTATAGTCGCACTGTGTGACGGCTGGCTTCAATATGTAATTAGAAAATAAAAAATAACACTCTAATAATAACCCATCGAAGGTTAATACAGATCCAGGCGGACAATTCACCAATGTCCATGTAATATCTGGTAAACGACGACATTACCTCATTACGACACGCGGCTGGGCGTAGTAAGTGGATGTTTCCTTTAGTTAACTCCGTTCTCATGTAAATTAAACGTATTCAAAATGTTTTTTTTTAAGTTTAAATAAGAATTTAGACTTATGATATATATTCCTATGATATATAATATGTTCTCCAATGGTGGCAATTTCATTTAAAATATTATGTATTTAAATATGTATAACTTTCCGAGGGGAGGCAGGGTGCAGGCAGCACAGGGGTCGCTAGCCAAAAAGGTTAAGAACCACTGATCAAAATAAAAAGAAAAAAAATCTATTTTACCTTAAAACGTTAAAAAATATAGCAATATATATAAGTCTCTAGTAAATCACGAGTTAACCACGTTTGCGACATTCCAATACTATCAACAATATTAAATTATAATATCGGCGCCGTTAAATTTCTCAACCGTGACATTGTATGCACATATGTACATTGTATACTTTTTAAAGTTAATTATAACTTATAGCACAAAATATATATTGTCGTAATAAAAATCGTCGTAACGATTCACACTTTGGTCTCTCTCACTCTTGTGACAAGACAAATCGCTGCGTTCAATTCCTCTAGTAATCACGCAATGTCTAGAAAATTACTGAACAGAATGTCTTAATATTAGGATCCCTTTTAAAAAAAACATTTACTTTTTCCACAAAACAAAGGAAGTATTTAAACTACTACAGAAGGCGGGATAATTGAGAATTATGCATTAAACTATTAATGATATAACTTATAGCCTATCTCGATAAATATGCTATCCAACACAAAAAGAATTTGACAACTCGAACTAGTAGTTCCTGAGATCAGTCAGTTAAATCAAACAAACTCTTCAGCTTTACTAGTACAAATGAGTTTTTCTTTATAAAAAAGGATGCTTTAAATATAAACTTAATATAAATAAAAAAAAGTAAACTAAAAACTGTATAAATAACAAATTACACAATTATATACCTACTTACCTAAGATTAAACCAGGTTGTTAACCATGTTAATTATAACTGGCAGAAAAAAATAAAATACATCTTTTTTAGCTTTTGCGCTGTAACCCACACATAGCAGGATAGACAGAGGTGACCTGGGAAGTGTTAAGACACTCCGTTCCTATTAAGACTTCACTTTACGCTTCTGTTTCTCACTTACCGCCATATCCTGGAGGCATTACGTTTTCTAGTTCATATTTATTAATAAAAATGTATATGTAAGTGTAACTAATAATTAAGACGAAGTTGAAAAAAGGACCACGTATCTGAATTAAATTAAAGTAGTAAATAAAATAAAATAACTTTTGAAAAATTAAAAAATAATAATGACACACAAGTCATAAGGACATTTACGAAATAGCTATAGAAACTTACGTTGCTAACATAACAATGAGCGCTTAAAGGTAAAAATATCATTTACATCAAAAAATCAAGTTTAAGTCGCCACCGACTAAGAGGAAAATAAATATGTTAATCTAAAAACATTTTACGTAGCAAGGTATTTTAAATTATACTAAAATTACGTATCTATATTATATATATATTACACATATATATATATATATTACACATATATCTGAAGATTGTGTTTGGTGGGACGA
Organism: Heliconius nattereri; assembly: GCA_013403645.1. Lineage (NCBI taxonomy): Eukaryota > Metazoa > Arthropoda > Insecta > Lepidoptera > Nymphalidae > Heliconius > Heliconius nattereri. Next base: position 1,074,559 of record JAAIXI010000253.1, on the reverse strand, counting down.
ACAATCTCGGGAATTATTGGTTCGAAGAGAACTCTACCTAACAAGTATACAATTCCTAGGTCCCCTCTGCCTACCTTGCTATATGAAGCGGAAACAAAATTATAAATGAAAAAAATTGTAAAAATGGATGTTTGTCGCACTATCACACAAAAACTGCTGAACGAATTTAGATAAAACTTTCCAGTAAACTTACACGTTAGATAATTGGCATCACTATGTGTTACAATTTATGTACACATTTTACATAATTTGGCTATAATATAAAAATAACTTAAAGCGGGCGAATCTGCATTTAGGTCGCTAGTAACATATTATAAAAAAGTAAAAGTCCCTCAACAATCAAAGGTAAAAGAAGAAATCTTACCCTGTCAACTCTTTAGCTGATATGCTAATACGAGAGATACTATCTATGTGGTAAACACGCATGTGAGTACATGTATGTAAGATCGCACATTTATCAATTAAAATTAATTAATTAGTGATTTTAAACTAATAAAATTGGAAATTAATTTTATTACTTTAAAATTGCTGGGAAATATTATAAAAATATTTAGCAAATAATATTTACTCCTGTCATTTGATTAATAATCAACTTCACGCTGTATCCCACCCATCAGGATAGGCAGAGGGTAGAGCAGGGTAGGTAGTTTTAAGTCACCCCCCACTTTCCGCCGAATTTTGGAGGCATTGCGTGTTGAGTGGTGGAACTAAACCCCACTCTTTACATCGACATCCGAGCGAAGAAATTCAAATATAAATTTGAATTAAGTTACATTCACATTTTGTGCACCTCTGTTTTGGTTAATCTTTGAGTTAAACTTCGTTAGTTTATTAAAATTTCGAATACTGGCTCTGGCGGTTGGAAAAAAATAGGTTTTACATCTCACTTTAATTTAAAATTCAAATATGTTATCAAATATCAATGGAAATTTTTCTTGTCTAATTTATGTCATATTTTTGTTTTTATCTTTTTATTGGATTTGTAAGTTAAAGTTATTTTTGTTTAAAGCTGAACAAAACGAAAAAAAATAGAATAATATGCAAAGTAATACAACATGTAAAAGAAAATATTTACAATTAATTGTATTGTGGCTCTGTGGAACAGGGTCTCTTTGTAGCCGAGACATTTGAATGTTCGATTCCCTTTCAGGGAAATGAATTAAGATAAAGGCCTTTTTTTAAAAAAAAACCTTTATAAATTAACATTAGTACGTTATTTCACTTTTATTATAACAAAGTAAGTATATACTTTTTGGAATAGTTTTAAAAAAATTAATAAACATTTTTATTAAAACTTTCAAAAGTATTCATCTACACGGGGCTCCACCGCTCTCATTCAACACGCAATTTTACCATAATTACATTGTGATTTTAGGTCTCAATGCAAATAACACAAATAGTGTCATCACTTATAATAATTATTTGTCATTAGTTTTTTAACGATCCATACTTTAAAAAAAATAAATACTTGGAGGACTACATTTTGGTCGGTCGGTCTGTCTGTCTGTCAAGACATTTTTTCTCAAGATCGCGTGGAGACACCTCCAAGAGAGACCTGGACCTGGTGCTTTGGAAATAAAATATACTTTTAAGCCAAAGCAATCAAAAGTGTTTACGCTTAATTTTTTGACCTCGAATTGCAAAATTAATATAATATGAGAATATACAGTACAAATAGTGGGAAAATCCGTATATTGGAAATTTATACCCACAGCAAAAAAACCTTAATAAACTTATCATTGTCATTTATTTCATACAAAATTAATACATACAACCGCTAATTTAAGTTTATAAACTTATATAAGTTATACGTCCCGTTGACCTACAATGAAATAGATATGAATCTCTCGGAGGTCGAATACGGCTCGCAGTTGACCGGTTCATATTATAATATAAAATATATGAAAAATAGAAAAATTATCAATTAAATATTAAATCTCTAATTAAAGAATATAATATATTTTCGTACAAGCTGAATTCGTTATCGCACGGTTCTTTCTGGTTTTCGTATAAATACTAAAACACAATGTTCAATCTCAGTATTTTTTAAATAAAAACTTAGTAATTTAACGGTAAGTATCATTTTTTAATACAATATTTTACAGTTTGTTATAACGCAAGGTCAATGTCAAGGTTCACCACTCAGCCGTGTCAACAAATCAATAGCATCCTTCGCAAATGGCAACAGTATCCTGTTTATAAGTGCACTAAGAATAGATCGAAAATTTAAAAAATATTTTTTTATTTTGTGATGTAGTGTTGAGACACTCTATTGAAAAATATTCCACTTCGAGCTAGAGAAAAATATTTTAGTGACACTCTAGTACTAGTACTGACTTTGACTTAACAACGTAGTAAAATAATAATTTATATATATTATCTATACATATAAACGTGTGATAAGGGGGCCCAGTGGCGTAGTTAGGCAAAGAGATAGGTGCATTTCTCCACTATGGGGAATGATTCAAATTATTTGGATTTCCGCTTTCTGATAGATGAAATGCAACAATTGGCCCGAAAGAGGGGAACGGAGTGTCTTGTCTTAACATAAAACCAGTTGAGACAACGTTCGCGGAAATTGAACCCATATCCACCTAAATGCTGTTGAATATTTTCCTTAGTTTTATTTGCCTTGTCATTCATTCACTACTAGTTACACGTTGTCAATCTATCAAGATGTTTGCGGTCATTAGTTACTTATGTACTTATGTTTTATATCTAACCAATACGTGATTACAGTGGGTACTAATTCTAAATACTTATAAATTGAGGTTTTCAATACTGTATATGTATATTTCTTATTTTATAAATTCGTGCTATATCCCGCATGTGGCAGGACAAGCACAGGGAGTCGAGCCGAGAATTATCCTTAAAGAGGATAATTATAATTCATTTCTATGATTGGAACTCGAACTCACAGCCGTCGTGCTTACAAATGCCACTGCGCCACGAGGCATCTATAGAATAAAATTTTAAATAATAAATTATGATCTAGCTCTCACGACATGGTTTAGTTCTAATAACGTAGACGAAAACTTATTATAACTTTATTTCTTTGAAAGATGAATTAATTCACCATAATTTACGTTTTGTTATTGAGTATTTCTTCGTAATCTCAAACCTTTTTATTATTTGTGATAAAATATGCAGATGCAATATTAAAAATACAATTTCTATGTAAATATTCTGTAGCGTGATTTAAAAATAAAAAAAGGCCTCGACGGATAGACGCGACGGTTGTGATTTCAATTCCCACTCGGAGGAATTAAATATTTTATTTACTCGCTCTTATTTTATTAACTTTATTTTCAATTTCACATTAATTTTGTTCCAATGGAACTGACGTTGCTAAGACTGATAGTGAAAGGATAGCCGCAGTTCCTTACAATATTAAATAGTTACAAGGCTTCTACCACCGGCACAGGCTGGCCAGAAATATAAATAAATACTGAAAATATAGTTTCTAAGAACATTATAGATATTTAATTCAAAAAGGGTATATCTGTTGTAATGTAATAATTTTTTTCTTACTCAAATTAACGAGTATGGTTTTATTCCCAACCGGAGGAATGATTACGTTTAAATAATTTTCATTTTCTCACTCTGGTAGGCAAATAGTGGCGTTCCAACGAACGTGGGGAACGGAGTGTATTAATACAAGGTTCCCTCTGTATCCGTGAGCGGGGATTGCGGGATTTAGCGTGTCGCTGTCACGGGTGATTAAGATTTACATATTTTAAAAGTATGTATGAAATATAAAACTAATACAATGACTTTTTTTCAATTACGAAAATTTCATTATTATATAAGGCTTATATTTTTTTTCCAGCTTCACGCTGTGTCCTGCGCACAGCAGGCTATGCAGAGGGAACTCAGTGTTAAGACACTCCGTTCCCCATAATAATATACAAATATTTCAATTTCAATTGTCCTATATAAATATTATATTTTTAAAAGAAATACACGTGGCGTCATTGTCACAGAACTCACCGGAGTGTGACTCTACACAGTACGGTTTTTCCCCCTTCATAGGTAAAGGTATGAAAAGTGAATAACAAAATCATTTATTAATAATCCTTAGTACCTTGTCACACCAAAAGTGTATAAATAATTAAAATTACATTAAATTAGCTTCACGCTGTATCTGCTGTACACAGCAGGGTAGGCAGAGGGAACCTAGTGTTAAGACACTCCGTTCCCCACTTTCTGCCGAATTTTGGAGGCATTGCGTGTTGAGTGGCAGAACTCACAGCCGCGCTTTGCCTCGTCACTCGTATCGTGTGTGGATCGAATACACAACCAAGCACTTTGTAGTATATTATACGTATTAGATATTATATCTATACTATTCTAAACTGCTATAAGTCTGCTTTACTTACGTTGAGTTTCACAGGTCTTCTTAATGTCAATGGTCGGTTTTGAAAATTGTGGTATAGTGTGGTCCAATACAGCTCGCGCCCAGGCCCTAAAAAGACAGAAATTTATTTTTGAGTTAAAATTTTTTATTATGACAAATTCCTTCCATGCATCATTTGCTTTGAATGACACCAATAAAATAAACAATTTCTTTGTTTGTGAAATCAATTTGTGTCATTGTAAGCAATTTTGTATACAAACATGAAAATATGTTTATTTATTGTTTAAAGAAATAATTTATAAATCGTAAAATCAGCTTCACGCCGTATCCCGCACACAGCAGGGTATGCAGAGGGAACCTAGTGTTAAAACACTCCGTTCCCCACTTTCTGCCACACTCTGGAGGCTTTGCGTGTTGAGTGGCAGAACTCAACGCCGCGCTTTGCCTCGACACAAGAGCGAAGAAATGTTTCACTCGGGGAACACTGGGGATCGAACCCACAACCGTCGCGTAACAATCACACCCTTGTGCCACTGCGCCACTACGACCTCTATTTATAAATAATAACATACATTTTTTTTCCAGCTTCACGCTGTATCCCGCATATATCAGGATAGGTAGAAGGAATCTAGTGTCAAGACACTTCGTTCCAAACTTTACCTTAAAAATTCTGTAGGACGACGTTAATTAAACATAATGTCGAACTCTCCGTAGTTACAAGACTTGATATTTATAATATTATTGAAATAATGGCCTCACGTTAAAAAGTTTTCACTAGTGCAGTTTTAAGCTGCTTTGTAAAACACGGGAATGCTCTTTCTATCAGATAATTTGGAAAATTTAAATATTGTCATATTAATGTCATATAGAGAAGGAAGGGGACCACGACTCCTGAGTGGGCAACAATACCACCTTCTCTTATATAAATTTTTATATTGATTAAACAATTATAAACAGTAAGAAAGAATCTCTCTTTAGAATAATGATAAATCTTTCATTATAAGCATAATTTAGACTAATAATAATTATTTATTTATTATTTGGACCTAGCCCATGAGACTACCGCCATGTGGGATGTCAGTGCGACTATCATTGTGCCGATAGTGGTTTCGGTTAACGGTTTAATAGCGAAAAGCCTCGACCAACATCTTAAGAGGATCGCTTAGCTGTTGGATCAAGAACCGGATACAGAAGGCAGTGTTACTTGAGACGGCGCGTATTGTGCGCAGGTTCCTCTCTCTGGAGCCCTAGCCACCGATGGCTTGGATCCTCGTCCCGCCCTCGGAAGAGTGGTTTTTTAAACTTTTAAATGTTTTTTTTTTATAATAATTTATATTTCAAAATGTAAAATTGATTCACTAGTTTAATAAAAGTATATTCATGTATTTATTTGTTATATTAATCTAAGAGCGGAACGGAAGTTACTTAAAGGGAATGGAGAGTCTTAACATTATGTTCCCAGATTCCCTCTGCCTACCCTGCCCTGCCTACCCTGCCCTGCCTACCCTGCCCTGCCTACCCTGCTATGTGTGGGTACAGCGTGAGACTGAACAACAAAAATATTTTTATATACATACCTAATACTAGAAGCTATTAGACCCCTAATGCGTGGTCCAGTCCCACGGCTGTATATTTTATAGGTGTATTAAATAAAAAACTTAAATATATTATATTATAAGAAATTTACATTCTGCCAACATAGTTTTTAAATAGTTAAAAACTAACGATGTCATTGTTTGCCCACTGCCCATATGTCATATCTACATAGTACGTGACTTTTTTTAATTCATTTTTAATATTATATTGAGAAGGACCTGGCAACAAAATATTAATATTATTTTTACCTTCACACTGTATTTCGCACATAGCAGGGTAGGAGAGATGGAACCTGGGAACCTAGTGTTAAGACACTCCGTTCACATTAAGACACTTCTGTTCCCCACTATCCGCCGAATTTTCTAGCGTTGAGTGGCGCAAATTAACGCCGCGCTTTGCTTTGTTACCAGAGCGGGAAAATGAAAATATAACTAAGTTTTATTCCCGCAAGAAACAGAGTGTAACATTAGGTTCCCCCGTCTAAAAATTAACTTATTTACGTTATTACTTTCAATGCCATGAAAAACGTGGTATATTTCTTTGTGGACCTCATCAGAAAAATCTTTTATCAATGTTGTTATTTATTTGACAAGAACGGTAGATGCGTGCCCGCACTTCTATGAGAGTTCATCAGAATCTACTTTTAATATCCAATTACTTTCGATACTGACATTTTAGTTTTGTAATGCAATATCAAATGAATTATAAAACAGACTTAAGAGTGTAAGCCTACTAAATGTACAAGTAGAGAATGCAAATCAATTTTCAAATTTGTAATTTTTTTCTAATAATATAAACTTACTCATATATTCATAGTTTGAAGTTTTAGTTTTTTAACTCGCCTGAGGATTTGCTTAAATTAATTATTATATTATTAGCTGCCATACAGAGTGTTTTTGTCATCATCACTTCAAATGATACCGCAGTTTTGACTGCTCTACAAAAGCCTAATACAATTAAAACAAAAGAGATTTTGTTAAGAATGAAAAAGAGAATTCAAACAACATAATTAATAAAACTATCTATGTAGCATAAAACGCCATTTGTCAAGAAGCACGCACGCAGCATAAACCTCGCAGGGACAACGCCGAGTCGCAGGTATTGGCGTCAAAGTTCAAAGTTATTTAACCTTAAGTATCATTTTCGCAGTTGTAAATGTTTCACATGTAATCCATACCTATATTGTAAGTTCGAAAGTAACTCTGTCTGTCTGTCTGTCTTTTACGCAATCAGGGCCAAACCGCTAATTTAATTGTGATAAAGTACTCATATAGAGATACTTGAGGGTCTCAGGATGATCATAGGATACTTTTTTTTCTCATATTTGTAATATTTTCGATATATATCAATATATTAAAATACTTATTAATTTGACATGCAATTTATTCCGCCATGTTAATAACAACCGCCGTTGCTAAGCAACGATTTGCAAAGTTTATTGTTAGAAAACGTCACCATAATTAGCTTGCTTAACGCATCTCGCTATTGAAAACTGAAAATAATTTCATAAATATATTTAATAAATATTCTTATAGTTCAAGCGGGCGTAGCCGCGTTCGGGTCCACTAGTACAATATAAAACGTTGTGAAAAATCGTATCTTCATTATTTTTGTAGGTAAAGGTATAGGTGTGAAATATTTTTCCCTACAGGTATGCTGTTCCCGTAAAAGGACCCTTCCACCCTGTATATTACTAGGTGGTTTACACTGGTAACTCTCTTAACACTCCGTGGTTTCTTAACATTCCAAGTCCAAAAATATATTTATGAAGCTATAGTCATAATTGGTAACCTGTGTTATTATTATAATATTTCAAATAATTATTATTTGTGCTTGGATGGTTTCCTAGAGCGGCGGGTTCAAATCCCGCTAATGAAAGTAGCGAATATTTATACGTTTACAAAAAAAAAGATATATTTTTTACCTTTAAAAATGTTAAAAGTATTAATTTCTTGTTAGAACACGTTTCTTCTAGTTATAACTAGATCATCATCATATTAACTAGATATAAATTATTATAAGGAAATGAAAACTAGTTTCTAGTAGGTTAAATGGAATTTATATAGTAGTTCGTTATTTTCCATAAATGTTGTACTTACTTGCTTGCTTTTAGCTCCAATGGATACTTATACGTACACCCCTAATTACTTACTCTTCTTTTTTATAAAATTATTTTTCACTTTTTGTACGTTGTTCAAAATTAGTTTTTCTTTTTGTTATAAATTAATTTATTAATAAGTACTGTTATTTTTTTAAAACTTTATATATTACAGTAATTATTTAAAAGTAACATTATTTACTTATTTTAATATGAAACCCAAAAATATATAAATTTGCCGTCAAATATAAAATAATAATTGAAGCATTTTTTATTCTACAATATTGATGTTAAAAAAATCTCAGTTGTGCATATTTTAAACAATTGAAAAAAAATATCTGTGGAGCCGTGGTGGTATAAGTGGTTCACCTCCAACTAGTTAGGCACCTGCGTACAAATATATTAGTGACCTTACTGTGTATAATGTAGGAGTGAGTGTAAGAATTGTTTTGCCTTCATATATATTTATATAAATATATAGAAAGAAAGAAAACCCTTACAAAAATTACACGGGATGCTCTACATATCGCTTGTAAATATTTTTTTCACTTTTTCTCGCATAAGCTACGTCCAGTGTTAAGACACTCCGGTTCCGACTTTCGGCCCAATTTTCGAGACATTACGTGTAAAGTGGGTATAACTCTTAGACTTCGTTCACAAGAGATAGTAGAGCCTACCAATTCAGGATTTTACCCTATAATTCTATATACCGTGGAATGATATGATATTGAACAGTAGTTGTGGGTTCAATTAACTAGAGATAGCGATTACAATGTTGTTTTACTGAACTATTTAGACTATACAAGTTCATATATTATGTATAAATGGGCATAAAAATATATAAGGTTTTTTCTTTTTTTTATAAAAGAGCATTATACAAAAATTATGTATTTAATAGTACTTAACTTTTTTTAATGAATTACATAAATAAAAACTCTAAAAAACAACCACACAAATAAAATAACTCATAAACCTGGTGAATCGCGTGCTGAAGGTCTAATCTGAGGAATTTCTGATACAAATTGAAATTTTGATTATTATTTAATATTTTTAATTTATGAAACAAATACCATACGGAACTCTTATTTATTTTCATTCAACCACGGGGCGAAGCCGTAAATAAATTGATCCAGAGGATGTTCTGACTAATATCTGTCCGATATTTGTTTGTGGGCATACGGGTACACGACCCCGGATCCTCGAGCCGCCACTCTTATATCCTCATCCAGTCCGTAAGAATTGTGTCCTCACCCCCCTTCCCCTCCTCCTTTCCTCAGCTCCCTCCTTCTTTTACCTACCCTACCCCTTCTATTTTCCTCTCCCCTCGGTTTTTCCCCAAAAAGGGGTTTTGGAGGTCTGACGGCAGTCGCTCCAATTAAAAACCACCAACCGCCACTTAAATGGACCGACGACATAAAAGACTGGGTACGGCTAGGGCATCGCTACAAAACGACGCGCAGGCACATTGCCCTACAACTGCGACAATGGGGCAAGGGCTACCGTGTCATGTACGGGCACGGCTAAAGACGCTAGTACCCAGACGGAAACTCCGCTTTGCAACGTGGAATATTGGCTCTCAGACCGGACGATGCAGAGAACTCGCAGATGTACTCATGAGCTTTCGGGTCCAGTATGCTTTCCTCCAGGAAACACGCTCGAAGGGCAATAAGTGCCGTAACATCGAATAGGGTTACCGGCTTATAAACACTGGGTCACCTTCAGGTAGAAACGGATTGGCGGTAGTGCTTTCTGAAGAGTTTCAGAATGGGCTCCTTGAAGTTGACCGTCGCTCCAACCGCTTGGTACTGATTGAGGGCGTTACCACAAACTTAATCAGTGCCTATGCTCCCCAGGCGATATGTAGCGCGGCCGAAAAGGAGACATTTTGGGAGCAGTATGAAGGGGTTCTCCTTGCTGTATCGTCTACCGAAGTGGTCTTAGTTGGGGGGTCTTGAACGGTCACGTTGGTAAGGCTGCTGAGCCGTATGAACGTGTTCACGGGGGTTTTGGGCACGGTCTTCGCAATGCAGAGGGAGACAATATTCTGAGAACCTGTACTGCGTCTGATCTGGCCATCGTGAATACGTTCTTCCAAAAGAATCCTCAGCACCTTATCACGTATAACAGCGGGTCCCACTCAACTCAAATTGACTACTTATTGACCAGACGGTGTCATATTGGCAGGGTAACTAACTGTAAGGTCATTCCAGGCGAAAGCCTAACGGCCCAACATCGTCTTCTTGTCTGGGACTTTAACGTCACTCCGAAGAAGAAAGTAGCCGAGAAACGTAGCCTTCGGATCAAGTGGTGGTTGCTAAATGAACCGATGCAGACTGACTTCCTGGCAGAGGTGAAAAGTCATTATCTTTCGACTACCACCGAGACTGTTCAGGATGCTTGGGATCGGGCTCATTCGGCAATCATTGCGGCGGGCAGGCGTGTTCTTGGCCTTTCTAGGGGAGGACGATTCATCGACAAGGAGACATGGTGGTGGAATGACGAGGTGCAGGAGGTGACTCGTGAAAAGTAGGCTGCCTTTAAGAAGTGGCAGGAATCCAACTCTCCTGAAGACAGACTGGAGTACACAGTAGCTAATCGTGCCAGTAAAAGAGCTGTAGCCAGAGCCCACAGTAAGAGTTTGCCACCATTGTATGACAAACTTGAAACTGTGGAGGGCCAGAAGCTCATTTACAAACTGGCACGTTCCCGGGATAAAGCGACGCAAGATATCGCAAAATGTCTTTGCATCAGATATTCCCAGGGCACGCTGTTCTGTAATCATGACTCTGTCAAGGAGAGGTGGAGAAGCTACTTCCAGGAGTTGATGAATACTCAGCACACATGCAGTCTTCATCACGACCCACCGCCTAACCTCAGACTTATTGTCCCAATAACCCCTGACGAAACTCGTAATTGCCTTCGACGCATGAAGAACGGAAAAGCGGTGGGACCTGACGACATGCCGATAGAAGCGTGGTAATTGTTGGGCTCTCTTGGTGTGCTCATGCTTACTGACCTTTTTAACCATATCTTGAACACTGGTAAGATGCCGCATCAGTGGCGGCTTAGCTTTATTTACAAGGGACGGGCTAGCTTACCCCTATTTACAAGGGAAGGGTCAGTGTTCAAGATTGTGTTAGTTATAGAGGCTTTAAGCTTATGAGTCATGAAAGCCACCATGAAGCCCTTCGAGCGCATGATCGACCTCAGGCTCCGCCGAGAGTGTACTGTCTCTGAGTGTCAATGAAATCTTTTTCAGCCAGGATTGGGCGCCATGGACGCCATTTTCGCCCTCATAACTTTGATGGAGGCATACAGGGAAAAAAGGAGAGCTCTGCATGTTGCCTTTTTAGATCTGCAGAAGGCCTTTGACTGTGTACCTCATCAATGTATCTGGTGGGCATTGCGGTCCAAAGGGATCCCTGAGGCCTATATTGAGATTATCAGAGACATGTACCACGATTCCGCTTCTATGGTTAGGACTGCTGTTGGCGACACTAGGCCCTTCCGTTAGTCCGCTAGTCCGTTCTTATTCGATGTAGTACTCGATACTGTCTCGGCTCATATCCAGGACCAGCCAAGCTCCAAGAGCGTCGCTTGAGATTATTTGGCCACGTTACGCGCCGGCCTAAGAACTATGTCGGCCGCAAGTGCCTTGCTATACCAGTTCCTGGGGCGCGACCTCCCGGACGCCCAAGGAAGCGCTGGTTGGATGTCGTGATGCAGGACATGAGAGCCAATGGTCTAATCACCGAGGACGCAAAAGATCGTGCAAAGTGGAGTAGGTTGAGTAGGAAGGCAGACCTTGGTAGCCGGGATTAATGCCAAGAAGAAGAAGATTATCCGTACACTATGCACCGACGCTGTTATATGGCAGCGAAACGTGGTTATTACAGAAGAAGAATGAAAGAAAGATGAATGCCGTGAAGATGCGATCTCTTCGTAGGATATGCGAAGTCAGCTTAGTTGATCTAATCCGCAATGAAGACATACACAGAATCGTAGGGACTAACGAGGATGTCATGGTGAGAATGAAGAATAACGTGCTAAGGTGGTTTGGGCACGTTTAACGAATGAGTGATGAAAGAAGGGCAAAAAAGATTTATGACGGGAAAGTCAGCTGTAAAAGAGGCCGGGGACCTCGACTGACCATCGGAAACACAGTATCGAAGATACTGGAGGAAGATCACAGATCAGGAGGAAAAAGCACGAGGACCCCCGGAGGGCATGTACGAAGAGGTTGTATCATGGCTGTTTTCAAAGATACAATAGTATAATTATAGTAGTATATAAGGAAAGATAATATTTAAACTAGTGCCCCGCGTGTGGCTTCACCCACTTCTTTTTTATTTAATATTATTTAAGTATATTAAGGGGATTTTGGTTGGTTATTTTAGTATTTTTGTCTATATACGTCATTAGTCATAATTTAAATAATTTTGAAATTTTTGTTTTAAACTTGTCGTATTTAATAGAAATATGTTTAGTTATTTCATATGTGCATATCTAGGTACGCGCGCTCGACAAACACTGTTTTCCCCGTGATAATCCCCACACAACGGGAATTTCCCGGAATTTGAGATGAAAAATATATGGACAGATTTTTATCAAATCAGTTCAGCTGTTCCTCAGATTATTAGATTAGGAGAAACAGAAAGACAGACCGACAGATAGAAGTTAGTTTTTAGTATCAGGTAGATAACTATATGCACTTGACAAAACACGGTTATTTTGATAGAATATATTTATAAGTAGAATATATATTATTTAAGTGTATTTAGGGAAAATTAGTTGGTTTTCTACACCGTTATACACCTAATAATCCGCTATTGTAATCTTTTACCACCATTATGCTAAATAATAAAAAATAATAATACAATTATTACTAAACAATAATTGTATGAGTCAATAGAACTACATTAATAAATCAAAACATGCTGCCATTTTATTTTTATACTAGTCGACCTGGGCTTCGCCCGCTTGACCTATATGAATATTTATTTAATATATTTACGAAATTATTTTCAATTTAGGAGGAGAATTCTAAAACACGTGAAACACGTGTTTAATTAAATATTTTTATAAGTCTGAATTTCAAATTTGATAAAAATCGGTGATGATTTAATAATTTTCCCATACAAATTTAACCTCGTTTTCATCCCTTTAGGGTTAAAATTTTTCAAAATCCCTTCATAGTACATTACAAAAAAAATCTGTCCAAATTTGACGTCTCTACGCACAGCGGCTACGACTGTGCTTATCTCAGTTAGTGGGAACGTGTCCATTTATATATTATAATATACATTAGCATTGTATGAATGTTTGTCACTTAACAGCTTAAAGGTTAGTGAAAAACTCCAATCCGGTTCATATTAAAATTAAATGTCATGTAAAAGCTATGACACTTATGAATAAACTTTTCGCTTTTTGCAAATTTCGCATTCTCAAGCATAAATTCGCATTGTCTTGTTTAGTTAATATAATTTTTAAAAAGTTATTTTGCATAATAATTGCTTTATACGAAGTGTATTTTATATTTAAATATAATATTTAAATATTTATAATTATAATATTTAGTTATATAATGTTTACTATGAAATATTTATTTAAATTTATATTTTCATTTATTTGTTCCGGCTCGACACCAGCGTGGCGTTGAGTTCCGCCAATCAAGACGCAAAGCCTCCAGATTTCGGCGGAAAGTAGGGAACGGAGTGTCTTAACACTAAGTAGATGCACTTACTAACTCACGGACATACGGTCATTGACTCAAGTCCGTGCATTCAATAAGCGATCAATGAACAATTTTTATCAATCAAGATTTTCCTGTTTAAATGACATATAATATTTAGAATTAATATGTATGTATTTATTGTATAATTAAATTTAAAATCAAAATAAATTAACGTTATGTACTAACTTTGAAACACCAAAAAGGAATCATCACATTATACAAAAAAGAATATAAACTGTTTCCAACTTAAACGCACTTCACAAACATTCCAAAAATAAAAAAGAGCGCGAATATTCATTTGAAATTAAATGATATTTAAAGAAAACAGATGTAAATCACTTTGAAAAGATTGTTAAAGATTAAAAATAAAAACGGAATTCGCGTTATATATACAATATACATATAAAAAAATATAGTTTGTATTTACCTCGATATGAGGAAAATGCAGATCAGTATATCACAAGCGCTTTGCGAGCGCGCTGGGAGCCGAATGCAATATTGTTCAGATTCACTCACCGGACTCACCGGTGCCATGCTTTTGAGGCGCACTTGAAGTTTGATTATACTTAAATCATGCTAATTTTCGTACTCGCGATCATAGATACGTACAATAGGGCAGGTTAGGTATCGTTATAAACTCTTCAAAATATTATTGAAATATTTTAAGTGGAACAGCCCACACCACCTTAAGTTACATAGTAGCAGAAATATGATATACTAACGTTGTATCTGTAATATATTTCTCAATATTATAGAAGAGTTTTTTAATATATGTTATAAGTTAAGTTCTGAATGCATAAGTTTGTAATAGTTTATTACAAAGTAGTAGGTACCTTATACGTTTTGACTGTGCAACGAATTTCATACAAAATACGGCCAAAACGATGTATGGGACTATAGACCTGAATATTTAGCATTAATTTCCTTTTGTGAACTCAACTCAAAGCTATATACCCTTACTGTTGACTTCGACGACATTATAAAACATGTTTATAAAAAATAAAAAAATCCGCTTCACGCTGTATGTCGCACTAGTAAGGTAGGCAGAGGGAACCTAGTATTAAGACACTCCGTTCCCCACCGAATTCTGGAGGTATTGCGTGCTCAGTTGCGGGACTCAGCGACGCGCTTTGCCTTGACACCAGAACGAAGAAATGGAAATATAAATTTAAATAAATATTTCATATCCTCGAGTGGGGTTCGAACCCACAATCAGTCGCGCTCACAGTCATACTTAGTGCCCCTGCGCCACGGCTACTGGCCTGGATTTATATAATATACAAAATATTTATTTAAATATTTATTCATACATTAGTGTGCTAATTGATTAATATCATTAACGCTAAGTGATTATTTAAGTGCACTTAATAATTAATATTAACTATTGTAATTTAACAATGTAATTTTTGTAACATTTGTCACAATTAAATATAAATTAATACTTAATCGAGTAGTGAACGAAGTGATTTGTCTCTTTTTTTACTCGCATGTAGAAAGGGTAAAAGGTTAGGCATAGTGAAGCCAATGTAAAAGAACACTCCATTCTTCGATTTTCGCTGGAATTCAAGATGCTACACGTATGAGAGGTGGAACCACAAAGAGTTCGAGTTATAGTGGGAAAACGAAAACAATTGGTTCTCCCAACCGAATCCTCGGCTATCGTGTTAGCACTCAGAGGCTGTTCTGCGGAACCAAGATGAACATTTTGATTACTGGACATTTTTTTCAGCCTCATGATGTATCCTGCATGTAACAAGATAGGAAGAGGAAGCCTAGTTATAAGACATTCCCCTCCCCATTTACCGCCGGATTCTGAAGTCATTGCCAGCAGACAGTGGCGTAGCTAGGGTATTTGCTGCCTGGTGCGGCCTAGGACTTGATGCCATCTAAAAAAAAAAGATTCAAAGTGTCTTCTACTCTCACGTAGGGGAGAGCGGGGCTAAAAGTTACCGAGGTAAGTTGTTCCGATGGAAATTATTAAATAATGTGACAGCGCAACCATGGCCACCATATTGAACAATCCAGTGGCACCCGAAACCAATGGAATAGCACATTGGTGTCGTTGGTGCACGTTTGTAAATATTTTCGCATTTGATATTTTTGGTCTGTCTCACAAATTTTAACAATTAGCTTCGAGTGTGTTAGTGTTTTTTTTTACATATATTATCTACTATTTCGGAATACTATTTGTAAATTATTTATGTTTCCTAATCTTATTTATATTTAATTTTTTTTCAACATGTGTTTTTGGGGCTAGATGTTCCCTTTTTTTGGGGCATGTTGTGACCTCGAAAAACCTTCGCCAATTCATTTGTACCAATAATGGGATGTAAATATTGTAATTTTTCATACTAAAAAATATTTTAATTTAGTAGCATGCGGACTTATACTCCAAAATCAACTCGAGGTTATGTGTCATATGAGTTGATGCAAAAAGCAGCGGATATAGTTTTCAAAGATTGCGAGAATAAGATAAAAACTGTTACCAAAAAAAATACATATTGAGTGCGAAAAGCTAAAGCTATAAAATCTTTGTTTATTATTTTGGTTTAACAAAATCAAAATAAGTTTTATTTTATGTAAAATTATCTTTTCCTTTTTAGTTCGTTGTTTTTCGGTCTCTTTTTTTTTTGTTC
Source organism: Heliconius nattereri (assembly GCA_013403645.1). Lineage (NCBI taxonomy): Eukaryota > Metazoa > Arthropoda > Insecta > Lepidoptera > Nymphalidae > Heliconius > Heliconius nattereri. Next base: position 1,058,138 of record JAAIXI010000253.1, on the reverse strand, counting down.
AAAATTAATTCTTTTTACGATAATGTACCTAAAATGTATCACTAAAGTGATAAGTAACCTTAAAAGGATACTTCTTAAACGAGTGTTGGTTTTGGTGGTAGTGGTTGTTAACGAGCGGCATCTGTTGTGATATGAAAAACTTGACTCAACTAGGTATTATTTTTGTGGAAACTAACATTTTGGTATATTGACAAGAAAATACATAAAAAATATTCGGGCGAATTGGGAACCTCTCCCTTTTTTGAAGTCGGTTGAAAATGAAAACATTTTTTTTGAGGTTGGTTGAAAAGAAATGCAACGATGGGGATTCTTACTTCTAACAATAATTTTAACAAAATTTTCCCTTGTAACGATTCCAGTATAATTAAAATTTACCACAATAGAAACGAATTTTCTCAATTTTGACCAGATCTTATAATCGGAACCTAACGAAACTTTCACCAAACTATCCCTGAAGTGTATCCTTTCAAATAAGAAAAGAATCATTGGAATCGGTTGGCGTGATATTGAGTTATTCGTCATTTTGTCGCACACGTACCAATACAAATTTAATACTTATGTGATTTTCTCATAGATACCATTGTCAAAAATAGACCAAAAAAATTGGTTCCCACATAGGAATCATGAACACATGATCTAAAAGAGCGTTTTGAATTTTTGGGGCGATCCCACTCACGACACCTGCGCTCAAAACACAACTTAACACTCAAAATTCCTTCACATTCTTCTTCCTTCCTTAGCAATTCTTTTTCAATTACATCTTCCCGACTCTGGAATAATTTACCTATGAATATTAGACGGGCAAAATCATTACCTGTTTTTAAACGTTTATTAAAACAATATTTTCTTACTTTCTGAGCTTCTTATCTTTTATTTATTTACATTTTGTTTATACTATAAGCTATATATGTGTACTATGTGGCCATGAATGTATGTATGTATGAATGTATATGTAATTTATATGTATTTTATTAAATTTATTATTCACACACCCAACCCTTTCCTACACTTCACGTCCTATGCCTTTAGGTTGCCTGGAAGAGATCGCTATTTTAGCGATAAGGCCGCCTCTTGTACATTTCTTTCTAATCTNATATATATATTTTATTATTTATATGTATTTTATTAAATTTATTATTCACACCCCCAACCCTTTCCTACACTTTACGTTCTATGCCTTAAGGTTGCCTGGAAGAGATCGCTATTTTAGCGATAAGGCCGCCTCTTGTACATTTCTTTCTTATCTTGATTCCTTTTCTTGTGTTATATTTTTGGGTGTACAATAAAGAATATTATTATTATTATTATTATTATTAGGAAGCACTACCTTTCAAATAAAAAAAATATATCAAAATCGGTTCTCCTAATCAAAAGTTATGAAGTAACATACATAAAAAAACAGTCGAATTGATAATCTCCTTTTCTTACAGAAGTCGATTAAAAAATATTTGCTTTTGCGCCTGGTGATTATTATGATACTGTTGAATATTCCTTAAATACACAGGCTTTGTTCGATTATTTATTGTTTTTTATTTTGCAAATAATACCTTTAAAAATATAGTAACAATTTACCCCGGTTTGTTAACAACTTGCCCCAAGTCGGGGTAAGTTGTTACTTTCCGACTTCAGTCATAAAAAAATCATAATTAAAAAGTCTTACAAAGAATACCCCAAATTATTGTTTTAATTGCAAGTCTAGATATGTAAGTTGAATTTGATTATATTGTATAAATACTGAAATATTCGTAGCAATATTTGAGGTTAAAAAAAAATCGGAACTTTTGGCCCCGCTCTCCCCTACATTAAGCGTCAGACACTACAATGTGACATTGGCTACCTTTTAAAAAAATTAATCGTCAACTTTGATGCCCCTTTCCTTTTGCTGCCTGGTGCGGCTTGGGACTTGATGCCCTCTAAAAAAGAACAGATTCAAAGTGTCTTCTACTCTCACGTATTCCCACTCCAAGGAATGAAAATATTTAATATTTTCATTTCCTGGCTCTGAGAATGAGGCAACGCAGTGCTAGATTCCGAGTCGGCGTGTTGGAGTTGCCGGAAAAAAAGAAAAGAAAGAAAAAGTACTTTTAATCTACTATAGTAAATAAAATCGGTATTAAAGCAATGGCAACATTAACACATGATTGTGAGTTCGATTCTTTAAATATTTTCTTTCGAAAAACACAAACTAGACAATGGGACATGGGCCACTTTTCCTCGTGTCGGTGCCGTACATTTTTGTTGCTTCCTCCCACATGTAGCATGGAAGTCAGAGGATATTTTTCCCGGCGGGCACAAGGGACTTAATGTTAAGACACTCCATTTCTCACTTTACATCCAATTCTCAAGAGTTGACTTGTTGAGTAGCGGAACCCAACGCCGCGCCTTGCTTTGTACTAGAGCAAGGAAGTGTAATTAATTCATTTGGTGCGGAGCGGTGGTGCAATCCCATTATACCTATACCGATAGAAAAAGCATTAACATATCGTAAATATAAAAAAAATAAAATTCCCGTGATAGATATTTGAGCTCGCTACCATCTCGTCCAGTCTAACACCATCTATATATAATATGGAAGCTAAATTTATATTATAGTAAAATAAGATATTGAAGCTATTGTAAACGTAATCTTTGTGGGTTTGATGATCCCCACTTGGAGCACTGAATTACTACTACATAACTCCTCTCTGTCAAAACATAGAACCGCGTTGTATTCCATCACCCATAAATTCAGACGGAAAACAAGGAACGAAATGTTGGTAGCCTAAAGCTAAAAAAACAACTGAAAATGAAAACAACTTTTAACCCAAATGATTAGACCTAAGATTAGATTATAATTATTTTTTTCGTTAACAGCGTATCGTATCACCATCCATTACTGAAAGGAAAAGGGAGAGAGAAGAAGAGATAGAAGTTATCAATAAAAAAACTTAGGTATCTACAAAAACCAACCATTCAATTTTTTATATGTTTATTATATAGATAATTACAATAATTTTGCATTTCCATTCTACTTACATATGAATAGCGTACCATAGATTCGCAACAGATGTAACTAGCATTAGCTATTATAACAGTAGCGCATTCAGTTCCCAGCTGAGCGTTTAAGATTATTTAACACACCATTAGAATATCCGCAAGTTAGACGTGTATTCTTGTAACGGTACTTATAGAATAAAGTAGTTTTTTGTAGATATCTACTTAAGGTATATCTATAAATCTATTTTAACTACATTAGGAGACATAGACTAACGTTTAGTTTGCTTTAAGTGCTAATTAATTTTGTCCATACGAAAACGTCTGAAAGCTTACGAAGACGTGCGTACGAAGTAATACGAAGAAAGCCACGCAACTCCGATCTCCGAAATGTTTTACATATTTATCTTTTATTATAAAATTTTCTATGAAGTCACAAAATTCACAACAAATTCTTACCGTCACTTTAGGTCTACCGTAGGTTAGGTTAGCTACTATTACATATGAGTACACGTCCAATGTGCGGATAGCCTTATAAATTAATGGATTACAAATGTTATTTTCACAGAAAATTTCATTTTAATTCTCAGCGATACGTGAGAAATCAAGGAAATGTGTTCTCGAGTTGTGATATATACTTGTGATGTATACTTCTAGCTATAGTAAACAATTTTGATTTAGTTATATGTATATATCATTTTAATTTAATTAATGATTAGTTATGAGCTAATTTTACTGATATCAACCTACATACTATTATTATTCAAGAAAACGAACATATTTGTACTAGATACGACCATAAAAATTAAGAAATATATATAGGATAGGATAGGATAGGATTTTTGCAAGGCAATAAGTTTAATAGCACTACTAGCTCACTAGCAGTCGCATTCACAGACGCAAATTAGCGATTAATTTATATTTAAACTTTAAAAATTCGTAGAAATATAATGATATAATGTTAGTTAAGCGCTAATTCAATCTGAGGGGTCATTAATCTGAGTGCACTAATGATTAACATGAAACACTTACGCAATCGATCGCTCGAACAAACTAAGCAGATACAATTACACACTACTGCAATTTTCATGCAAGAAAACGTGGTAATACTAAAAATATATCTATTATATGAAAATGTAATTACAGTATCATTCGTTAAGTGAGGGCAATATCTTAGTACTATACTCGTATAATAATTTATGAAAATATTTATTAAGTATATATCATAGATGACAAATTAGCTGTAATTTGTTGAGCCATGATGTAAGATAGAAAATATTTTGAATTATTTTTTTTTTAATAAAAAAAATAAATAAACTGCGAGAACACACCCTATAACGAGTTTTGTATACAAACGCTATTTTGCACATTCGTCTAGTCAGTGAAAAATTGGTCTATGCAGGTGAAAAAATTACAAAGATTTACTACGATATATCGATTTAATCTTTTATTATATAAAAATCTATCGTTTCGCCCGTCGTTTGTTTAGGCCGTTTTACATAAAAGTTTATTTAATTAAAAAAAACTTAAATTTCTCACCAAAATTTGTAGGCAACAAAACTGTTTATTTTGTTTAAAAACTTGTCATAGACCTTTTGCACTGACTGTGACTGTCTTATATAAAACAATTTGAATACACTATTCTACCTAACTGTCATTTACTAAGATAAGAATAGTTGTGCGGCACTCGAAAATTTTATACAATGATTCAAATAAATCATCATCAAATAAATGAAGTAAATCCGAGCTCCGATCCTCAAACGCTTTACAATGCGCATAGGGAGACATCCATTAATATATCTTGTTATACGACTCGATTTCCTGAATGAGGCGTTATTGCGTTGATAGGTTTGTGTCTGTCGTCTGCGTCGTTCTTGACAAACGCCGTTTTATTTTACAACGTAAATTTTATTATTTTGTTTGAAAAAATCCGTTTTTATTTTTGGCAAAATCTCTTTTTTTTTAATTGTATAAGGCTTTTAAATAAATGATAAATGGCATTACCTATATCTATTAATTAAATTGATAGACAATACAAAGAAGAATTTTAATTTTTTTATTTAATTACCGGCACTATTCAATTAAAAGGATAATGGAGATTATTCATATACATTCCTTAAATTACACAATATAAGGCAAAATGTATGAAAGATGATGATACATTTGTTCCCTTTCACAGTATTAAAATTTATTACCAAATAAATATTTAAAAAAAGTAAAATTACCTTATTATGTATAAGAAACTTTTTCATATAATTTATAATAAGCAGGTTATTAAATATTATTTTGTAATTATTCACTTTTACAAATAGTTTGTCAGTAGTGTCGGTCGTATAGGAAGCTACCCCCAGTTTGGAAGGCAGTTCTGCTGAGAAGAGCCGGCAAAAAACTCAATCGTTAAAATATAATTTACAATAGACGTATAACCATCATTAGTTTCCCGAGTGACAAAAATTACCAGTTTTCAGCTTGTTTTGGTATCTTGTAATGTAATATAATAACTGTATATTTGTATATCTTAATCATTATATAAATGATAAATAAATGAATTATAATATTTACCTGCAATTGTAATATGTATGTATGTACACACTAAGTATAAGAATTATAAGAATAAGAATTATATTAAGAAGTATCAGAATTTAAATTTATATTTTTATATATTATTCGCCGCGTAAATTTAAATTTCTTCTATTTATAAAGAAATTGGTACTGTGTTCTCTTGTTTGGAATATCGTCATACTATAACCCTTTAGTTACGGATAAATTTACAAAAGCTTAGTAAAAAAAATTTCTGAAATCATAACCAGCAATAAATATAAAAAGTTTGAAACTATAGGCTCAAAAAATGTACTCTTATAACCAAAATAAATACGAAATATCCATACAAATAATTTTATTCTTACTAAATATTAATGTAACCATTAACATATATATATTAATAAATTATTCAAATACATGTTAGTTTCTCTATATTTTATATTAATTTACCTTTTTATATATTGCTATAAAGTGTCAATGTTTATTGAATGATAATTTTCGTCGTGATTAGACCAATTAAAGCTTTTTCGTGAATATTAGCATTTCAATTTACATACTATCAAAAAATAAACTTCAAAATCAGCTTGGCGGTGTATCCCGCACACAGCAGGGTGGCAGAGGGTACCTAGTGTTAAGACACTCCATTCCTCTCATATAGCTTAAGCTATTATTTTGTGTATTTTCCAACAATTTTAAATAAAAGAGAACATGTCATCATTAAATTATTTAATAATAAATTAATATTGAAAGTTATGTTAAAAATTCAACAAAAAATATCGGAAGACGTGATCTGATAGCAAAATAATATTTTTTTAAAGTCACAGATTATTAATAAAATACGAAGGAGAAATCAAAATGGCAGTCAAAGGGAGCATTTTACAACTTTGATAAAATTAATATAAAAGTTTTAATGATCATTAATATTCAGAGAGGAGTATTTATTGTACATTTAAAGAAATGAACTACGTGTGCAACAAGAAGAAAAGGCTAAAATTAATATTCATGTATTTTTTAATGATAAAGTGGAGATAACAATGAAATATTTGTAGAATATATTTTGTTATTTTTTCTATAATGTATTAAAAATACATTTAAATATCATTAACAATACAAAACATATTTATAATTTAATTATAATTTTAAAAATCATAATATATTTATAATTTTTATTTATCAAAGCCACGTTTAAAGCATTAAATAATAATTTTAACATACGACTTTCTAAAGTTTAGAGTTTAAGTTTTAATAAAAGTTTACTATCAACCGATTTTCGAGATATTTTTACGCAATTCCATTGAAATTCTAATCTCACAGCGACAGCTACAAGTCATATTTCAAAATATATTAAGCATATTAAAAAATGTATTCTATAATTATATATTAATAATAAAAAATACAAAATAGCCGCACAATGTCATCGTTTCTCAATAAAATAGACAATTAGGACGTGAATAGAATGGTGAATTAAATAAACGTGGAATATCGAAATAATAAGTATACTATACTAAAACATGTAAGCACTTTAGGAAATACACACAATATAATCATAATAATATTATAAAATAAAAAATAATTAAATTACACTTAGCCACTAAGTATTAGTCGATTAGATCTGCATCGTCCGACAAATCCTGGAAACAAAAATAAATTAATGATATATTGTAAACTATATATATTATTATAACCTTTAGAAAAATATGTCAAATTGTTAAGCTTAATTTAAATAACAAGAAAAACAAAGACGAACTGGAGTGAAAATTATGAAAGAGAAATAACAATAATTCAGAATAAGCAAATAAAATATATATAGGGATCAGATAAAACAACAAAAATATTATACTAATAAAAACGTGAAATGTGAAATAAAGCCAGAGAATATCGTAACCAAACGCCGCGGTTTTATGCCGCCTCATTTCTATATCGAGAAAATGAAAATATACAGTTTCAGGCCTCTTTCAAATTAATACATTCATTTTTAGGGTGTCAATTTTTTACTGTACTATATTTACAGTTTTAGTCGACGCCTCCTTCAACTTAGTATTGTTATTTTTCTCGGTATCACGCTATGTGCATATAGCAGCATATAGCAGGGTAAGCAGAGGGAACTTACTGTTAAGTTACTTTCAGTTAACTTAATTCCCTATATTCCGCCGAATTTTCAATGCATTATGTGTTAAGGGACAAAACTCAACACCACGCTTTTGCATTGATACAAGAAATTAACTTGAAAAATTTAATAAATAATAACTCATTCCCCAAAATAGGAATCGAACCCACTACCGTCGAGTTACAGTCACACTATTATATACTACTAAATACCCAATTATAGTTAGCTTAAGTACATTTTAATGATAATAACCAAATATTGTGATACTAACCAGGTCATTACAGTTATCCCCCAGTACCATATCGTCTATCTCGCGTTCTATCTCCTCCATAATATCTAAGGAATTTTTACGTTTGCCCTCCAGCACCACTGTTGCTGGTTGGACGTCTGGTATTCTGTCCGATGTACTGTAATTAAAGATATTGTCTTTTTAGAAACATTTTAGCTAGTTTTTCCTTTTTTGTTTTATTTATAGCTATTATAGATATTAAATTATCTATTGTACAAATAAAATAAAAGTGTTTATTTATTATTCATAACACTAATTAAATTTAACTATTGGTTTCAAAATTCTAATTCAAAATATTCTTTATTCCAATAGACTATAAGCACTTTTGATACATCGAATGAACATATAAACAAAAAAGCTAACACCGGTTCGGAAGGCAGTTCTGCTGAGAAGAGCCGTCAAGAAACTCGATAGTAACTCTTTTCAATGTCAATGCTATAATTTATTTATTACATTAACTGGCAGCTATCCTGCATGATATCCAATAGACATTAGTTCCATACAAGTCTATACAGTAAGTATTCTTGAACTGTGTAATAAGTTTTGGTTTGGTTTGTATAGTCCATTTACCAAGAAAGGCCATACATTACTATATAAACTTCACGTTAACTAACTTGATAGAATTCTTAGGTCTGAGTTAACTTGAAAACTTAGAATGATTGTAATGATCATGCCCATTTGGATACGGAGGCGGAGCCACGGATAAAACCTAATGACACAAGACAAAAGTGAAGAAAACAATGATTTATAACAAGTTACATTCTACATATCTAAACAATATACTCGAAATTTATGAAAATAAAATTAAACGGCGTTAAACCCTGCCATTTAACATAAAACCCACTACTCTATTATACTATAAAAGAAAGTATTATTTCATATTTAAACGTAAATAGTACCGGATCGATGAAGATATATAAAAAAATATATTAGTAACTTTTAATAATGTAATAGAAGCCAAAAAAAATGGTTTTTAAATTGTTTGTATGTGCGTTTGTTCACGCTAATCTCAGAATCGGCTTTATCAACTTAATTGCAGTTTTCACTAATGTATTTTGGCAAGCTTTCTTTAACGTTATTATTATAAAAGTAATTGTTTTATTGCAATCGGTTTATAAATAAAAGTGTTATATAATTTTTAAAGAATGTTGTTTAACAAAATTGATTTATTGATTTGGCTGAAAGTTTACTTTTTTATTTGTTTTAGATATTGTTTGCGTTTTTAAAATGATATTATAATTATTAGAAAACAAAAGTAACGCAGATTAGTAAATTATGTAGATAAAGCGGGCGAAGCCGCGAACGGGTCGCTAGTTCTTGTTATTACCTAGGAATGTCCATTTGCCACGAGCCTCTGGTTTCCGCTTCTACTTTCTCCTGTGCCAAATCTCGATTGACATTGCACAATTTAGAATCTTCTGGAAGGTTCTCTAGTAGTGAATTGTTGGTGTAGGCAAAGTCGCGTTGAAATTTCTCTAGTTGTAGAGATTCCTGTAAAGATATGGATATATAGTTTGATTCATTTAGCCAGAGAATAAAATTTGGTCAATTTATGGCAAATTGATATCTCCTAGTGTCTACAAGAGTGATCTACAATTGTGTCACAGAGGTTGTGGATTTGATCCCCACTATTGGAAATCAAATATTTATTTATGTTTATATTTCCATTTCTTCGCTCTGGTGTTGAGTTCCACCACTCAACACGCAATGTCTCTAGAATTCGTCTTAACACTAGGTTCCCAAGTGTCTGCCTACCCTGCTACGCGCTGGATACTGTATGAAGCTATAATAAAGAAAAACAATTATAGTTGAACTTACATTAAACTCAGAGAACAAATTCTCATACTGTGTCGGGTCCGCGAGAGACTGTCCAGATTTTTTGTTTGTAACCACCACTGACTCCCGCCATAATTTTACTACTTCACTCATTTTGGATGGAATGTATGATCTATGGAAAAACAAATATTATTGATATATAAAAATATCTTTATTAACATTTTTTAAATATATTTTTTATATTATGACTATGTAAATAACATATTAAACTGAGTGTAAATAAACACTTGTTAGAAAGCACTCTTGTACTCTTTTAAATTAATGAAAGTAAAAACAATATTAATTTTCATTAGTTATCGAAAAATATTTAATAGGTAACTAACATTGCACTTTGAATATTTTTAAAAACGAAATATATTTCATTAGTTGAACATTAAAACAATCACTGTGAGTTTATCAATTGAACTGCATTTTAATAGCTTCAATGGAGTCAAAAACCGATTCTTTATTCTGATAGACTAGAAGCACTTTTGAGTATACCTTTTGAGTAGTATTGTCAGTATTAAATACAACAAGCTATCTATATCTTTATTTGTGAACCAACTACAAGGTATATCGGACTCACTTACTACTTGAATACTTACTGTGTGAACTTTACAAGGTATACCGGAAATGTTATCTACCAATATCATTGGGAATCAAAGTATCAATATATATTTTTTTGTTGTCTACAGTAATAATATATGTACCTAGCAAAGAAAGCAGCTTCAGGCAATTTGTTACGTTTAATAAGTAAATCCAAGCATCCGTCCAAGTCGTTCAATGTGAAGTAGGCAGCAAACGCTATATTATCTTCCTCTTCTTCCGCTGACATTCTCGCTACTTCTTGTAGGAGCTCTTTATCACCTGAAAGATATATAATTAGATTGGACAGTCTTTTAATATAATAGTATGGGATTTTAATTTATAATATGGAATGGTGTGAAGAAATAAAAAAGAAAAAGAGTTAAAAGATTAATTAGAGTTAAGCTATTTCTTGTAAGAACACTTTTAAGTAAGTGCTTTTAGCGCACTATTTGGATATAATATCATAATTATCCATTGTATTATTTACATCTAAATTGTAATTTTTTGCAGAGCTGTACATTTCAACAACTTAAACCAGAGGCAAATGACAATACACTAAGTATAAAAAAAATAATAAAATAACCAAATAAACGAACCTGTACTAACAGCAAACAGCAACAAGGCACTAAAATCTCTTGCGTTATAATAACATATTTTCGTTAAATCCGTATCAGCCGCAGTGGCGGCAGCTGCTCCTAGCCTCGACCACCTCGCTGATGAGGACCTGGAGACACCCTCGGCTATGGCGGCCTCCTCAGCCAATTGCTTGGCTCTAGAAAGTTCTCCAAGGGATAGAGCTAACTCGAATTGATGTTCCGGTTCCGTTGATACAGCGAGAGCTTGTTGTTTGAAGCCCTGTTACAGAGATATTTGTATATATATTATAAGTTATTAATAATATAAATTATGTTTATTAATAATACGTAAGAATTTCAACATACAAGAATAAAAAAGAAAAAAAAGAAAAAAAAGAAGAAAATAAACTTATTTTGCATCTTGGAACATCATAACTTGGAACAACAATATTCAACATATAACTTAAATAACCAAGATCTTTCAATTAAAACCAAAGATTGCACTTTCATATCCAAATGGATATGAAGGTCTATACATTAGACGAGAAATTATCTAAAAAATACTAATAAATAAATCAATATTCAGAGGTAACTTTTAATTACAATTCATAATTAAATCTGCTAATCAATTAATACTTTATATTAACACAATTAGTTGTTAATTGTAATTGATATTCCAATTCTGAGAATATTTACCTGTTTTTCGAGAAAATGTGCCACTCTAGTCCTGTGATCATGAGGAACTGTGGGCAGCACTCGGTCGGCCGTCTCAAAGTCACCTCTCATTACGGCAGTTTGATATTCCAACACTGGCAGGAGTAGGGAGTACGATACTATATTTAGTTCCTTATCGTTTAAGTATAATCTGGAATGAGATTTAGAATATATTTTTATTCTTCACTATCCCATTTATTTATTACTAGCGGACCTCCCGCGGCTTCGCCTGCTTGAACTACATGATTATTCATTTAATAAACAGAATTGACTGACAACTATAGTGACTTCTAATATGTTTTTATTGATTTGATATTTATATTAATATACATTGAGCATTGATATGTAAAGCTAATTATTTATTATACTGCTAGCGAACTCGTGAAATAAAATATAAAAGAATTGTGTTAATGCAAGGATGCAAGAGCGTCCTCCAAACATCGTATATTTTTTTCAGGGGCGAGGCAAATTCTACAATAATATACCTATCATTATAAAATAGACCTAAACTGTTACCGCCTGCACCGCGTGGAGGTACTCCTAGCTTATGTTATTTTAAACTATTAGGTCAGAATTTATTATTCTCATTTCATTTAACACTGACCACGCAGAACAACTATTCCGAAGCCATTATATTCATATCTCTTAAGGTGTGGCTGGGCTGTTAGGGTTCCATATGAGTTGCTCCAGATCTTCATTTTTATTATATGGGCAGACAATGCTTGTTATGTTGATCAACTTTTACTAAGACGCTATATTTATATCTCTTAGAGAATAGATGAGCTGCTAGGGTTCCACGTTAGGTTCTCCAGACCTTCATTTGTTATGTGGGTGGAAACTGTTTGTCATGTTCAATTTTCCCCAATAAAACTTTCATTTTTCACTTTTTAATTAGTAATATTATAGTATCAGCTTCACGCTATAACCCGCACACAGCAGGGTAGGCAGATGGGACCTAGTGCTAAGGCGCTCCGTTACCCACTTTCTGCTTTTCCGGAAGCATTGCATGTTGAGGGGCAGAACTCAAAGCGCTTTGCCTCGACACCAGAGTGAAGAAATGGAAATATAAGCGTAAATAAATATTTCATCACCTCGAGTGGGGATCGAACCCACAACCAGTCGGTTTTACAGTCACACTCTGTGCCCCTGCGCCACGACGGTATTATAGCATCAGTATACATTAGTAAACAAAAGAAAAAGTTATAAAACCAAAATTTTGTTTAATATTTTAGATGCCCAAATGCAGTAAAGGTTTAACTTATAAATGCATTTATTCACGTATTAAAAAAAAGAACATTTTTAGCTTTCTTTAAATAAAACGAGAACACAAGTGACTGAAGTCTCCTCACCTATTCTCCTTAGCGACATAACCCAATATGTACATAGTGTGATCCAAATGAGATATAGTGACAATCTCTCCGCCGACGTAATAATTTATTCTGTTCACCGAATTTGTGTATATAAAACAGTCGCCTATCCATAGACCTGTTTTTACAGTTTCATTAACTTCTCCTACAACCTAAAATTGAAATAATATTATACATAAACAAAATTGTTAAAAAGGAAAAGAAACAAGTCTAATCGTTTAGAATTTTGAATTTTGTGTCACATCACCAAATAATATTTTTTATTGCAAAATAGGAGGATTATCAGCCAGAATCTATTTAAATAAAGCTTCTTGGGAAGACTTTATTAATTGAAGAAGTTTTTTTTAAATACATAATACTGAGGTCCTTCTGCCCTAACCCTACGTTCCATCGAGTACTTTCGTATATGCGTGTATGAATTATAATACTCATAATAACTGATGCATTTGCACGTTTACGTTTTAATATAATGAAATGATTACTATAAGTTGTAATGGAAAGTTTTAAACAAAATATTTCATTATTTCACTATCAACTAAATTCTGTAGGCATTGCGTGTTGAGTGGCGAAAGAAACGCCGCACTTTGCCTAATTAGAAGAGCGAGGAAATGTAAATATTAAATATTTTATTTCCCTTGAGTGAGAATAGATGGGTTCTATTCAATATGTCATGTTTACAGTCGCAAACTTGTGCCCCTGCACCACGACTGGCCAAATATCTTATCATTATTATCACTCTTAATTGAGGCGAACGATATTGGATTATGTTAGATTCTTATCACTACAACTAACACATTTATACTTCTTAGAAGTGAAGTGATATTTATTAACATTGTAGTGGATTCAAGTCGACTAAAAATCAAAAAGATAACAATCATGCTTATTCCTCTACAGCAGGGTAAATAGAGATAAATTAGGTCAAAACTTTGTTCCCTTTTCCTCCCGACATTGTGTAAGGAGTGACGGAACTCAACGCCGGACTATGTCTCGCTTGCATAGTGGAACAAAGAAAATAATTAACACATTCTCCAAGTGGGGCTTGCAATTTAAAGCTATCCCACTGCTGCACAATGGCCTCAAAATCAAAATATTGATAATGTATAAAATAATAAACAAAAGCATACATTATACCAGATATATTATATCTAAATTATACAATAACTTTACATAAATTGAAGCCTATGTGTTATTCTGGTGTACAGTACAAGCTACTTTACTGTTAAGTTTCATCTCAATCAGATCACTAGTTTCTGTGTGTCATTAGACATTCACTCATCAGACTCAAGCTTGTGTAATTAGAAGTTCAAATTCAGTTACTTAACTTTATATCTTTAACACTCCAATATATCGAAAGATTAAATTCCCACTACAACAAAAAAAATAACAATTATCAATACTCACTTCAAAAGCATCTTCAATGCCATCTTCAGTAATATTAGAATTAGTCTCCCTCGCCCTTGTAACTACAGCCGGGTTATATTTTAGTACAAAATACGCTTCGTCCGTGGCGAGACACACTAGATTGCCGCTTTCCGACCAAAAAACGTGGCGTGGCTGGATTTCAATCCTGAAATAGGTATTATTTGTTATAAATACCGAGATATATGTAAATGTTGATGCAGTTTTGCTTGAAAATTTGTTTTAAGCCATTAAAATAGAAAGTTAATATTTATATGTTACAAATACACAGATGTTTAGGACATATATTGGTATATAAAAATAATTAAAACATATATCACGTCACTTGTCCCAAAATCTATTTCACTAGGAAGTGTTTTTTTTATTTCTATGTTTTAGTAGGATGGATAAATTGTTTATATTTAAAATCAACTGATTCATTTTTCACAGTGTAAGAGACATAAGCGAGTAATGCTTAGGTAGAATGGATTCCTTTCTAATAAAACATATACTTTTGTTGATGTTTTACATTTCCAACAACATATGTTTTTAGTAATAACTTCGTTTCGCTCCCTAGAACTGAGTAAGTTTGTTTCAATTGTTTCAGTTCGCTCGGTCCATTCCGCAAGACTTATCGGTGGCAATACAAGTATGCTAAATTCAATGTTATTGTGTAATATAAGCATATATAATATGTATTATATTACATACTTTAACTACTTTAATCAAGTAAAACTGACCTGATTTTAAAATGGGTGTTTACTGATTAATCATGTCATATACATATAAATAAATATTATTATTATAGTGATATGTTACAATTCCATTTTTGTTCTCTCTCTCTCTCTCTCTCTCTATTTATGATTATAGAAGCATTGACACTATAGTGCCAGTCATGGTTTAGCTAAAAATTTAATAAGCTATATTAAAAAATTCTTATACAAAAGACAATGAGAGCTTTCATAGCAGTTCTGGTCAAGTACCAGTCCAGTCACGTATATAAGAATATTTCTCATAAAAGCATATGATATCGGCAGAACAAACCAGCACTGTAGTGTGAATCCTCCCTACATGTATTGGATCATAATTCTGGTAATTAGAAATTACTCCAAGTAATTATTAATCTCTATTTCGCAGCAATGTTATTGCAGTTTGGATATAATTTAATTAGTAAATTGATGAAATTGATCAAAGATATTAAATTTTAATATCCATGATCAATATTAAAGAACCAAGTTTTTATTTGTTTCATTAACACGCAATTAGCCAATGATAGATATATATTTTGTAAGACTACTATTTTGAATAACTTTGAACAATAATAAGAATTTATTATTATACAAATCGCCAAATCGATAAAAGAAAGAAACATTCGCAGTAGTTAACATATTTTTTTTATAGGTAGCCAGAGGGCCAGGGCACCTGGGACACTCCCGTTCCTATTATAACACTTCCGTTTCCACTTCCCGCCGAATTCTAGGGTGTGTGGAGCATGTTTATCGGCGGAACTCAACACCGCGCTAACGCCTCTTTACCAGAGCGAGGAAATATTAAATATTTAATTTCATCGAGTGGGAATCAAACCCACAACATTTAAAGTGATGAAATCCAACAAAATGTTTTTGAACCTTTAATGGAAACCTTGAAACGAAATATATATTCATTTAATTAAGCATTTTCCATTTTATTATTGATCCTATAACCATCACAATTATATTCAATTTAGTATTGAATTGAAATAATGGTATAATTTATTAATAATACTTTTTAAATACAGAAACAAGTAACATATAAAATAAATCTAAATAATTTCATCAAATTCGCATGCTTTGGAAATGAATATAATAAGAGTGGTTCAAACATCACTGTTTGATTTTAGTTACACAATAAAATGCCATTAGTATACAAGTGGCCAAACAGAACAACAGTAATTAAAAGATTAGCTTTCATCTTTCTATATTTTCATTTGAGCATAATAATACAATAACACTTAAAAAATAGAGCAATCGCAACGCACATACTATTTAAAAGAGGAGAGAGACCAATGCAATTTTATGGGTACAGTTAAAAAAATCTAATATAATTAACATAACACTTAATATTTTTCAATTAACCAAATAACCAAAGTAATGAAATTTTCACCTTCTTATAAGTTCCAGTTGTTCCCAATCATAGAAAGAGAAGGCCATACCGCTGATAGACTTTACACCAAGCATGAAACCACCGAAAATACCTGGAAACATAACAAAGTTATATGATACTCGCAAATTCTAATAATATACTTCTAATATGTATTCTATGAATTCTTATTCATATTCTATTGCAAACAATGGTAGCCCCACTTGAGAAATGTTTACGTTGCTTCTGTCTAATTGGACAGAGGGTCCTACAATAAGTAAAAGAATCTCGTTTCCAAGATTATTTTACCAGTTTGTCTCATCTACTTCGAAAATCAAATGACATATCAATAAACAAACAAAAACATCATTTCAAAATGTGATATTCACAAATGAATAACAACCATTTGCATGTTTTAATAAAAAAGAAATGATCAGCTAACCTTCTGCCCCATAGTCTGGCTTGAAACTCTTCCTTTCCTTAAAATTCTTGAACACTTTGACAGTACTGGAATTTTCCAAAGTGGCATATTCTGTGCTGTCTAAGGCCCATACAAATTCCTGTGCTGTACCAAAAGCCTTGTTTCTTAACGCCATTGCTGTGTAAATAATATATTCGCCATCACCACAAACAACTACGAAACGTCCATTTGGATTGTGTGCAATCGTCTGCGGGTATATTTCACAAGAACCCATGTCCTTTGCAACAACTGGTACTCGTTCGCCGTCTTTGATTTGCGTGCCTGAGAGGAGATAATTGCGTTAATAATTTACGTCATTATTATTATCAATTAGTGTAAGCAAATATGTGCTATTATACGAAAAAAATATAACAATCTTTACACACCACTACACAAAATGTTATACAAAATTACTAAATATAATAACTTAGTGTCCAATTGTAATATAAGAGCCACTAACCTTCAGGCAATGCTTTCAAGTTAACCTGCTGCATTTCAGAGTGCTTAGCCCAAATTATCTTGCCACCATTCACATCCATTGATATGGCAGGTTCCTCTCTACCAACTTTTATCATTATTGTTCCCTCATCGTAACTGTTGATATGATAAATTATTATAAAATTTAAATTAATTTCATTTAAAACGTAATGTAATGATATATGTTATTTATTTTAAGTCAGGTTATTAATATATAAATTTTCATATATATTTTTAGTTTTACGCATCTTTCTCACATAGCAGGTTAAGGCACTCGCCACTCAGTTTAGAAATTTACTATGTTGCACTTTAAAAAATTATAGTCATATAAAAGAAAAATGCATTAAGCTGTGTACAATATTTCTATAACAATCAGAAAGTGGAGAAAAATCACTTATCACCAATTTTTTTCCCAGAGTCCTAAAAACCTCAAACCAGTAATCTATATAGTAACAATGTTTCACTATGATTTGAGAATTTATGGGAAACGCACTATTATTGGGGGTATTTGTAAATGTAACAGAACATGAAATAATTATTTTTAATATTTTTGTCTTTTTTTCAATTTTTTTCGTCTGTGCGTTTGTTTGTGCGCGACAATCTCAGAAACGGCTTAGCCAATTTAAATGCAGTTTTCACCATGATATTTTGGTATACTTCGTCCTCTAATCCTACAACTAAATAGCTACAAGTAATGGTAATTTGTTGAATTGGCAGAACTACACCTTTAAATAAAATAATAATACTATTAGAACATGAAAAAATATTTAATTCGTAACCACATAATCGTATAGTTAAAGTGGTCGCTATTATTTGATACAATATCCAATACTGAAATAAACCATTACTCACCCAATAGCAACATTATTAGACCCATGCATAGATGATATAGTCCATACTCTTTCAAAGCCGTAGTTTAATGATGACTCTAGTCTATATGTACCAGCGTGCCATATCCGTACTGTGCCATCTTCGGAACCTGTCAGGAGGATAGGGAGTTCCGGATGGAAAGAAACTGCAGATACATTTTGAACATGGCCTGGAATAATATTATAAATTATATTATTTAAATTATGGGGCACAAGCGTGCAACTGTAGTGCTACTAGTAGAAGTGCTTTGTCTCATTAGAGAGATATTATTAAATTTCCCTGAGTGAGAACACACTACCAGAGCTTACAGCAATATGCTGTGCATGGCCGCGCCACCACAGTCTCAAATATTTTTAATAAAGAAGCTATTAACATATTTTGTTACATACTTTGTCCAACATATTTTGGTCCTTAACCATGTCAAAGAAACATATGAAAAAATTATATACAAAAATACACATTAGACAAATAAAATAAAACTCACTTTCCAATGTCTGCACACAAGTTTTGTTCTGATAGTCCCATATTTTGACGAGACGGTCATCAGCACCACTGATGAGATAAGGCTTATCACCTCCATGGTAATAGTCTACACAGTTCACTCCCTTTTCATGACCTTCTAATGTGAAATTTGACATAGAAGACCCTAGTTGCCATACCTGGAATAAAATACAGTAATTAATTGTACAGTATTGGTGAAAAAAAAAACGATTTCATAATATTAATATAGATATATTAATATTATAGAATTGAGGAGTGTTAGGTTTATCACTCTTATGTTAGAAACTGCTGAGTGAAATTGAGTGATTATATAAATCATTTGTATTGGATATTCAATTTATCAAGGAAGGCTATGGGTTTATATTACATCAGTTGTCAGCACTGTCCACACATAGAATGTGTCTAGCTGACTATTTGATAATAAAATTATATGTTTATAATTAATGTGGCATTACTTTTTTATCATTGCCATTTAAATAATATCAAAATCTATAAATATCTATTAAGATATTATATCAAAAAAACAAAAAAACCAAAACCTACTGTTTTTTATAAGATAATAACAATAAAAACTATTTTTCTATCTATATATATACATATATATACATATATTTATAAATATTTTTTAATTACTAGTTTTTACTTATAAGAAAATAATTCGATTATTCGATATATATATTTTTTATAGCTTACCTTCACAGTGGTATCAAGACTGGCACTAGCAAAAGTATTATTGTCCTTAGGATTTATAACAATTTGCATAACATAGTGGGTATGCCCCTCAAATACCTGTTGGCATGCCCAATTACGATCCCAATTCCACAATTTTATGAGCAAATCATCTAAAATTTTTTTTTGATTTAGTATAAATAAAGATCTTAAATAATAATAATTTTCAATTAAATTTAAAACACAATATTTTAAATATGGCTTAAAGTGTTTTCCACACTATGTGCATATATTGAAATTCTCATATGCCATTGGTTGTAAAAAGCAGTCAGTGCTTAGATGGTTTCCAAAAACTATGGGTTCAAATTTTGCTAGGGTTAGGGTTTAAACCATTTAAGTTATTAATTACATTAATTAGATACAAACAAAATGAGAAGTACAGACAAATTATCTGACTTATTTACATGGATTTTGTAACAATATTCATATTTTACCATTTTGTTTTTCAATATAGATATACAAACTCACCACTACTAGTTAGTATATAAGGTTGTGTTGGATGTATAATAATGCATCTAACATAATCCGAGTGAGCCTCAAAATTATGAATTCTTTCTAATGTATTATAATTAAATATTCTTATTTGATAATCATCTGAACCAGTTACAACCCAGTTCTTTCTAGGCACAAACTTTGCAGCTCTCACAGGTAAATCACAAACCTGTACAAACAGAAAAACCAATAAATATGAATTAGGTATATTAAATTACACAGAATTGAAATGATGTTTATAAATTATAAAGTTTAAGATATATATAATATTTTGAAATGATTGCTGAGATGAAAGTGAAATCAATGCATGAAATTAAAATGGTTAAAAGTTTAAACAAAACAAAAAATATATTACCTCAAATCTCTTTATTTGTGTGTGAGTTTCATAATTCCAGATATTCACGTCGCCGTTGTAAAGTGCACATAACAGCCAGGGTTCTGTAGGATGCTGGTCTACACACTTGACGCGGTCCGACCGGGCCGTCAGTTTTCTCTTGATATCCAATCTCAATGGCTTTGGAAACATAGTAATATCACATTAAACAGGACAAATTACGCGAAACATCAATTTACACAATAATATAAAAATGTTAAGCCGACATACGAATGATGACATACTCTCGACATATCACTTACTACGTGGCTAAAACTTTATTAATAAAAAAATGTGAACGCTCGAAGTTTATAACACTTATTTGGATATATAATTAAACTATCCTTACCATTTTTAATACTTAAAACATGAAATATTGTCATGCAGAATTCGTGAAACCGTGGAAGTTTGACAGGGTGGGTGGACGTGTCACTTTATTTTTTTTCTGATGCTATACTATTCGGATACGCGACTGAACAGATGCTGAACATATGACTACGTCATTCTTTTTTACTTTCTATAGGTTATCTAGAATATAGGTAATAAAACTGTATACGCAATAAGTAATTACCAAAAAAATCATTACGGTACCGTATTATCGTAACAAAATATTTTTTATTCCAGGGGAGCAACAATTTATTGTGGACATATACATTCCATATCAAGCGGAGAAAATCGTGTAATGTATCACACCATGTTCCACAAATCAAAAAATCAATTTTTCTTTTTGTAAAATTTACCTTAAATTAAAATAAAAATTAATTCTTTTTCTAGCTTATTTTCTCGATTTTTCTACTAAACTTTTGTATATTGCCAATATTTGACTAGCAGAAAAGTGTAGTGGTGTCCGATTATGCTTATCGAAAAGCATTATCTCAAAACTAATGTGAATATCAAATTTGTTAATATTAATTTACGACTTATTAAATTTGATAAATTTTAAAATTTAAGTTTAAATTTGGACTACTATTTCAATACAAAGAGGTTTATATAGATGTATGCTTTCAATGATAGAATTAAACCTTAAATTTAAATGTAATAAAAATAAACCATAGCTAATTAGATTTTAAAATTAGCTGTGGTCTATTTTTATTAAATAATTAAACATTAATTAATGGTTTATTAATTTTATAGATTTTTAAATTCCTTTAGGCACACTAGGTGTGCCTAAAAAAACCACTTTTTTTAAATATTTTCCTATGGCAAATCTAAGATGGTGAGATGGTTTTAATGGTAAAAACAGTATTAAAAATGATGAGACTATAATTCTTGAAAAATAAACTCATTTTAAATTTTCAATTTTTTTAATCGATATATTAAAATAATATTATACACACAATACACATTTTACTATCAGTTACTTAAGAACCCAACAAATTATTTGTTCCTCTTTCAACCAAGTACTTAAGTACAGAACTTGCTCATTTATTTTACTTACAAAAAGAAATACAAAAATTCAAAGAAAATTGAAAAAAAATTGAAAAAAAGGATTCGAACTCGCGCCTCTACGAAGCCTTCGATAAATATATGTAATAAACATATTATTTTCGACATAGCTCAATAAGAATGCTTGGATAAGCAAGAAGTGCAGGTTAGAGTCTGGTTGTGTCCAAATTATTAGGTTGGTGAATATTTTTCTTTAGTTAATGTATTCAATACTCAACAAATAAAACTCTTTATGAAAATGCAAACTTTTTATTATATTTTAATAAAATAAAGGCAACTTCACGCAGTATCCCCCGCACACAATTACTTAAATTACTTGATTTATACATTTAATATGCTACGATTTTATTTTAACTCTAATTAGATTACTATAGGATACAGTTTATTTTTAACATATTTTATGAAGAATATAATTATAAAATTAAACATTGAAATATTTCAAGATATATGAATTACTGTGGTATACATTACTGTAGTTGTATATTATATTGGTAAGATAACTATGACAAACCTGACTGCAAAACTATATTCTATTAATTTTATATAAACACATGACATGGCTCAAATCAACTTTTGTTTTTATTGTGATTATATTATTTAATTTTATATAAAAATATTCTCTGCTGAGGCATAATGTCTCGAAAATCAGTGCTATGTTGGGAACTGAGTCTCTTAAAACTAGGATGCTTCTACCTACCCCATGAGATTAAAAATAACATTACACAGAAAGAAAATATTCTGCATACAAAAAAAACCATTCCTTAATAATACAAAGTATAATGCAAACTATAATGACCTATTCTACAAATATGACGTCAAAACCAATGGAATGTTATATTTTTTAAGCTTTGGTTAATTGCTTTCAAATTGTAATAGATACTCTTTTAAATCATTAAGAATAACGTGACTTTATTAACTTAATATTTACAAGTATTAGCCATTAATAATGTTTATATTCTATTTATTTATTTATGTATTTATATACTAATTATAATTACATAATTAAATACAGAATTAAAAACAAATTGAAACTTAAATTTAACAATATTTGACGTGGATTCTAATTTAGATATAGTTTTATTGTAAATATAATTTTTATAGTTTTATGTAAAAATAATAAAATATGCAGCTTCGCCCGCATGGTCAAATGAAAGTAAGGAGAGCCGTATATGACAACAGGTACAATGGGTTACGTTAACGCGATTGACTTGATATAATATATCTTTCTTATATAGCCATTCTGGATGAATGGAGTATACAATACAAAAATATTTTTAAAATTTAAGCAGTATCAGAGATTAGCGTAGAACTAAATAAAAGCATAACTTTTGTCAATGAGATAAAAATGGCCGATTTTCTATATCACAATTTATATTGGAATAAAATTTTACATAACTGGATTTGAATTAGTATATATAAAAAAAAATATCAACCAAATAATGAACTAAAACTACTGAGAAGCAATTCTTAATAAATTTTTTTAGTTTCTCGCTGTATCCCGAATACAGGAGGACAGGCAAAGGGAACCCAGTGTTAAGACACTCCGTTCGCCATTTTCCGCCGAATTCTACTCTAATGTTATCTTCTATCTATCTAATGTTATTTATTACATATTATAAATTACTAAAAAACGTAACAGTCTAGTTGGAAGCTTAAATTACCTATTTACATACATCCTACACTTTACATCATATTGTTTACCTCATTTACTTAAATCCTTGTATTCCTCATTAAATATATGACCTTATTTGCTAATATTACATAAGCTGAACTATTTAGTACAGTTTAAATTTATTTTCATGAATAAAGTTTTTTAAACCATCATTATTTTACCGAAAATGACATAAATATTAAATTCTTTACAAAATATTTAAATGTAAAATAAAAAAAATATATCCAAAACCAAAATTTCCGCCTTAAATGCCAAGAAAAAAAAACAATACAATTCATTATGTTTAATTAATTACTATCCTATATCCTATAACAATTTATAAACACATAACAGACTTAAACTACTTAGAAATATTACAACCTACAAATCAATAGCCTGAAAACGAAATCTTGTTTTCAATTACAACTATAACCTCATAATGAAGTATATTTTAACATATGAAAACAGTATAAAAAATATTATTTACAATTCTAAAAGTGGTTTGAATCAACTTAAACTAATAAATTTCTTTGATTTAAACACTTATTTTTTAGTATGCAAACCAGAATACTTATACAGGATGGAAGAGGCAGCGCTCCTTTTACTGAAACTGCATATAGGGTAAAATATTTCAAACCCAGAACTAAAGAAATTAATCAAGATACCTCAACAGTTTGGACGTAGGTTTTTTTTCATTTCACCATTTTTATCCATACCTATATTTCGAGTGACGCACACATACGTGTGCGACATTGCCGCTTTGACAGGTAAGTGTGTGCGTGTTTATGTTATACTTTACAAATGACGTTTTATTTAAAAACGATAATTTTATTATTTATTTTGTTTGAAAAAATAACTTTTTCATTTTTGGGATTTTTTTTCTGAATTATATTAGGTTTTTATAGAGCAGTTAAAACTGTGGTTTCATTTAAAATGGTGCTGACAATTCCAACCTGTATATATCTATATATTTTTATACTAAACGCAAAATACGTACAATTTTTTTTAAATTTTATATTATAATGTATATATGCACATCAACATTTACAACAACACATACATTTATCCACACTCAACCAATTTTATTTGATTATTCACTTATAACCAAATTTATTCATTTATCCACTTATAGCTATATATGCGGAGTCAGCTTAGCTGAACGATCCACAATGAAGAGATACACAGAATGGCAGGCACTAGCGAGGATGTCACGTCGTGTTTGACCACGTCGAACGAATGAGTGATGAAGGAATCGCAAAAAAGATTTATATGGAAAAGTAAGTAGTAAGAGAGGTAGGGGGTCTCCCCTCGGTTGACCTTCGAATACATAGGTCATGTAGTGGTATATCTTAAGTATGTGTAGTTCTATTTTATATTGAAGCTTACATTTAAATAACATTGTAGTTGCTATAATAAAGTAGTTCATATCCAGCATTCAAGTGTTTATTTACGATCACTAACTGTACAGTCACGTAAAAAGCATGAGGATCCCCCGAAGGGGCATGTATGAAGAGGTTGATGACGGTGGAAGAGGTGAAAGTGGTATGTAGAGACCGCAGCAGGGATAAAGCGTGAAGTTAAGTTATGTGAAGTTAAGTTATTACTTTAAATAACTTTTATAAAGCATGGTAGAGCGTGACGTGTCCTTCTCTTGTTCTAGGAGGTATATCATATCACGGTGGTTGATGCGTTTTAGACGAGTACGGAGGGCGAGCTGGCTGCGACCAGACTGTAAATAAATATAAATAATGATAAATATCTATAAATGTGTTTGTAAATTTCAATTCTGTTTTGAATTTTGAGTATGAATTTGAGATTCAAGTAAAAAGGAATTGAAAATTATGAAACTAATTGAGATTCAAGGAGAAAGAACTTGAAATTTACGAAACTAATTAAGTATTGAACTTGGAGTGTTGTATTTATAAAACTTTTTATCTAATAGATAACGGACATTTAATACTAAGAAACATAGAAAGCGCAAAATTTTGAAGTTGAGGCCATGCAGAAATTCTACGGGAGCAAAAAGAAAAATGATTTCACAAATCTTTGAGAAACAATATCTACTTACAAATCCTCCGCCAGAGCCTCCCAAGGAGTCACTGGGGCCCTCCAACCGGGGTTTCTTACGAGGCCCTATCGCTTGCAGGGCTGTCAGGTTAGCCTCCCTCTGTCTTAGTTCTTCTAGTTCGGCGCGTTGCATTTCTTTTGCCTATAAGTTAAGATTAACATATAAATATCCAATAAGAGGCCGTAGTGGCGCAGTGGTACAGCGGCTGACTTAAACGCGATTTTTGTCGATTCGATTCCCACTTGATGGATGGATTATTTTCAGACAAAGAGTGGCGTGAGTCACTCAATACCTCTGCCTATCCTGCTATATACTATAGCATGAAGTTATAAAGAAAACTTAATAAGTATGTGATTTTTTTTAAATTATATTCGTATGTATGATTAATGTTTTCTCATAGATCACAATATCAATATATAGCGTTTTGTACTCTTCTTCTGTATATAATTGTGCCAAATTTTATACTCCTCGGTCGCCATAATATTCGTAATAAAAGTTTAGTAATAAAGTTTTTGCTTCACATATTAATATGTAAGCATAAAAAATCACAATTTTTACAACACTAACCTTAGCCTTCAATTTGGCTTGCTCCGGATCCTCGTTCTTGGATCTTGACTTGGCTGCTCTCAGAAGCATTTCTCTTTCAGAATCTTCTCGTCTCTTCTTTTCCATTCTATCCAATTCTTCCAAGAATTTCAATTGACCTTTCACATCTTGAGTCACTTCGTATCGAGTGTCAGTCTGTTGAAAGGACATTAATATATTTTTTTATAATTGTATTGTGTAGTGTGTTTTTTTGTAATTTGTATCCCTGATAAGTGTTTGTAAAATTACAGTTAATATATAATTTATTATATTTGTAATAAAAAAATGTAATAAATAATAATTACTATACATACAATACAAATTAATAAACATGACAATTTCGCAAAGCATCTTAAAATTATCAATATACAAAACAGCCGCAGCACAGAAAGTTGCAATATTTACATAAACGACAATATATGTAAAAAAAAAGACATATGTAAAAAAAAATGAATATTTTCCGACAAAATCATGTATATTATATGTTTTATACGAGTAAAATTGAGACAAAGCAGACACAAACAGTTTGAGAGGCGAGTTTATTTTTAGAACGTCATGCGATGAAAAGGTTAACGAATATATCCTCAATTTGGTTAGAACAACTACGTTTTTGCAATAAATGATGAAATGAGTGAGAGTTGTGGATTTAAATTTTAATTTAGGACTTATATTATAAATAAGTCTCAGTTTTAAATTAGAGTATTAACGTACAGACAGCATAACTTCGACTGCGACTTAATATTACTTAATAGATTTTAAGCATCAAAATAAAATACTATACAATATATATTATATATATATATATATATATATATATATATATATATACAATATCAAAAGAAAGCATAATGCAATTACAACTTCCGCAAATGCGTCACATAAAAAGTAATCAAAGTTTGAGGTTTAATTAATTAAAATTACCTCATTAATTTCGTTACCATTTTGTCCAATTATAATTATTAACTATAACGTCTATCTTCAATTCAAAAACAAAATCTCAGAAAACCAAGAATTATTACAGAGAATATAAGGAACAACAAACCTTAACAAGCATATCGATCCTATGCTGGGCTATCACAGCTAGCTTTTCCACTATAGTCTTCAACCGCTCGTGGACCGCGTGGCTCATGAGGCCAGCTACCTCCGGCGAGGGTTCCTCCAAGCCGTGCTTCGCGGATATCGCCTTTATACGAGCTTGCATCAATTGTACGGGGATCAGATACTCGTCTTTGCACGATCTAGGAGGAAATTATTTAGTGAGTACCAGAAAAGCAGAAAACTAATAGAGAAAGTTAATATTATTTCTTGAGATAAATTTAATGTCTACGTTAAGAGCGACAAACTTCTTTTAGCATTATATCGACTTGAAGCTAAATATTTATTATAGACAAAATGCAAAAAAAAAAAATAATCACCTAATCTGCGTCCCAATCATATCTGTTGAACCCAATATTCTTTGCGTCTCCTCAGCCAAGTTGACGCCACCCATAGCGGCTACATCGTTGATATCATCATCACCCGCCATCTTATCATCAGCGAAGGGCTGAGCGAACTGCATGCCCGACTTCTTCTCTTTCTCTTTCAGTAACTTGCTGGCCGTCAGCAGCGTGGACAAGGTGGCCGCGGAGGACGCAACCCTTGAGGTTGTCTTGCCGTACAACGGCATAGTCTTTCCCACTCTAGTAACTTGAACTTTAGGGTAAACGGGAATGTTCTGGAGCACCGCGATCGCACTACCCGCCTTCGGTGGAGGCTTTTGCTGGAAGTAGCTCTTATGTTAAGGAAGTATTGACACGTAACAGCGTATGTATGTACGTGTACGATGTGACAGTACTGTAGTGATGATGATCTAGGATAGTCTTGTGAATGAATGATTCGGGGTTAGTTTTGGTGTTATGTGTTTTTATGTGAAAATTAACTACATAATCATGCGACGTTTAGAATACAACATTTATTTAACATGTTCATAGAGCTAGGGCCATTATTGTTACTACCAGCTGCGACATAAATGAACAAAGCCTGGCTGTATAGTTTAAACATCGATCAGACAAATATATCGATTGTATGTAATATTGACCGTTCTACACATGCAAAGCTGGTAATTATCGTATTTTTTTGCCTGTGGTTGGTATAATAATATTTTATAAAAAAAATATAATGTACATATTATTTATCTGGTTTTAAGATATAGTGTTAATATGCACGAACATAATTGTTCATAACAACTCTTATATAAAATATATGTTAACATTTTCAAAGTTTACACAACGTTTATAAAATGCATGCTAAAAATAATAAAACATAATATGCAAAGAGAAATTTTCAAGATAAAACACGAGTGTTTATCACATAAGTTTGTACGATAATACCGCTATTAACCTAGATATTAGCAATAAAACATAGACATATTTAAATAAACATACATTTATTGGTTTTCTACGTGAATTCAAAAGGTTTATTTTGTCCGACATTAATTATCGTCATGATAATTAAGAAACAAGCGAAAAAAAAGTGTGACTTAATAATATTTCAGCCAAACTTCTACAGGATAATAGATAGCGTTTAGCTACAGCCTAGCAAATAATGAGCAGATACTATCAATTATTCTTAAAGCATCAAGGTTCTCATATAAACAAAATAAATTTTTTTGTTAAAATTATCATTTTAACACCAATTTATCCTTTAAAATTATAAATATAAATTTTCCTATCAGTTGGCTCAATTATTGTTCAATTCTTTTTTATGTATTTCATTTCAAAAAAGTACAAAAATTATGTGCTCATTATAAACTAGAAAGCCACTTGTACAATTAAATAAAAATAATTAAACAAAAAAAAGGAATGTCGACTCGAAGAGTTCTTCGGAATCATTTCAATATAATATATAGTCCATATTTCCCAACAGTTATTGTGACATTTCTATGAATAGATTGAAGTCGTATAAGCGCCAAGTGATAATAGCTATTGAATAGCAAAATCCAATTAGTGTCCAACATGTTCGTACAAGTTGGACACAAAGTTTCGTACAAGTTGGATAAAGTTTTCCGAATCGAAATTCCAAATATTAGATTTTATAAAATATTTGCCATATTTTATTAATATAACACGAAAGTTCACATTTCTCTGAATGATTCCGAGAACTTATCACTATCCCGGTACGCAATGGGAGGGGTAAACAGGCGTCTAAGTGTCAATGTAGAACTGCCATCCGTCATTCGATGTAAAATGGGGATGAATATGATTGAAATGGTAGAATTCGAAAAACACTTAATCAAAAAGAGAGATGGTGAATGGGTGGCAGTCCTAAACATCAATGTACCAAGACAAACCTGCACGACATTTGGCACGGTCACCGCTATGGGGACCGGCTTCGGGGACGGCGGTCGCGGGAGGACCGGCATCACAGGGGGCAGGAGGGTCGTCAGGACGGGACTCGACCTATCCTCGTCCTCCGACTGCCACAACTAACACCTCATAAGCTCAGTATGCTATAAAGAGTACCTTTCAATATGTTTATATCTTGACTGAATAGGACTTTATCATTTATTTAACTGTTTCTCTTTTTCAGATTAGTACAATTTATTGAAAGATATATAATGTAAAGTCTCTTCCGTAGAATTTAAAAAAATAATTCAATTCTTACAATCGTTTGATAAAAATAACATTTTAAAGTCTGGATACGTCTCTTTATAGATACTTTCATACAATAATTTTGAATGATTCCGAAAACTCAAAACTACCCTGATACGATAGGAATAATATGGGATAACAGGCGTCTAAGTGTCAATTAGAGAGCCGCCATCCGTCGGAAGTATTACATATTGGGAAGCTAACACAATAGTAATTATATATTTATCTATAATATTCTGATTTCACTTCTAATAAAATTATTACAATAACTTCTTTGATCTTAATTCTGCAATAACTTTTCAGTTTTGGATTTTACTCGAAAAAGTCAATGGATGGCAGCCCTAAACATCAATATTCCAAGACAAACCTGCGAGATGCTTTGCATGGATAACGTGACCGGTTTCGGAGAGGGCGGTCGCGGGAGTACCGGCATCACGGGTGGCAGGAGGGTCGTGAGGGTAGGGCTCGAACTACCCTCGTCCTCTGACTGCCACAACTCACAGCTTTACGAGAGCTCACAAACGATAGGGTACATGACGAAAATTTAACTTTTATTCGTAAATAAATAAATAAGGATATAAGGAAATAATTGAGATACTAGGAAAAATTAGGAAGAAAAATATTAGGAGTAGAAAAAATTACGAGAGGAAATAATTTATTTATTTATTTAGTTATTATAATATTTATATATAGATAATCTCTTATAGATTAGCTGTATTGGAGTGCGGATGATAGAGCAAAGAAGTAGTAAATCAGATCCGTGTTTTGACTCTTTACTTAATTATTGTATTTAAATTAAAGACGCTAAGTGTCATGTACCCTATACTGTAATTACAAAATACAAACTATAAAAAGTAACAATCATTTGAAAAAAAATGACATTGTATACAAATATTATATCTATACTTAAATTGGACCTGACCCACGTGCTTCTATATCGAGATAATCTACGTAGTATAATACGCTATCGTCATATTCTTAGAATAGCCTCAGCCATGGCCAAGTATTAGGCACCCCCAACGAACGATTATGTGCCATTTCATTATTATTTGTACAAATATCGGCGACAGAGCACTACTAGCGCCAATTAGCGGAGCAATGTTGACGTACGTACACGTGACCTGATAAGCTTTCACTACCCTACACTGTTATTCGTATTTAATCGTATAATAGCCAGATCGATAAGTTAGTGTATTAATAATCGATTATTATAGTGTTGACATGTCCTTAGTAATATCGATTACGCTACATTTTATGGTGGAAATCAACTCACCAGGTTGATGTTGTTACTAGGCACCGCTTGGGCGGACGGTGCGGGCAGTGGTGAAAATGCCACATGGGGCGATGGTGGGTTTATACCCTCGATCACCAGTTCCTTGGTGACGAGGGATTGTCTCAGGAGTGGCAAGCTTTTCTGTAAAAAAGTATTTAATTTTATATTTGTTATTTGGAGAGCAGATTTAAGGAGAAACATCACCAGTTTCCATGATAAGCATTGCATTAAGAGCACAATGATTTACTAAAATACTATTGGTAAGATTTTTTTGCGTTATAGGAAATAAAAGTAAATGATCACTTTGTACAACAAAAGTATGACAAGATTTTATTATTCCCATTCACTTATTACTAAAATACAATAGCAAAGCTCACTCCACGACAGCGACATTGTGAATATGTGATAAACTTAAACATTTAAAATCTGTGATTGTTCTCCTTATTTCCACCCTCCGTCTTCAATTGAATAAAACAAGTCATTTAAATGTGCTGAACAGGGCAGATCTTATATGTCAAACTTTATATTTTCTAGAAAAACAAATTAAAAATTGTAGACTACAATTTTTTTATGGTGAATTTCTATTTGCTCTATTGATATGGTTTCAACGGTCATTAAGTTTGAAACGTTAGCAAATAATGTTAGGAGGGAAATTGCTGACTTTCATAAGCATTATCTTTGAACAGCACACTTAAATCATATAGATAGTGGTTAACATATGTTAGTTAAAATTGATGCAAACTAAGGCCGTAAGTGCAAAAATGTTAAATAACTCCTAGCGAAGCTCAAGCTCGAGCATCTTCCAGTTTAAAAGTAAACTTGTTCAATAATAATTGTAAGAATTGTTGATTATGTTCAAATTATGTTTCATTCGGAGATAATTATCCCATATTATTAAAAAATAGTGAAGCCACTCGTGGGCGCAGGGGCACAAAGTGTGATAGTAAACGCGACTGGTTGTGGGTTCGATTCCCACTCGAGGATATGAAATATTTCATATTTCCATTTTGTTCGCTCTGGTGCTGACGCGGCGTTGAGTTTCGCCATTCAACACGCAATGCTTTCAGAATTCGCCGGGAAATGGGGAACGGAGAGTCTTAACCCTAGGTTCCCTCTGCCTGCTATGTGCGGGATACAGCGTGATGCTAAAAAAAATATAAATATATTTATCTATTTTTGCACTCACCTACTTCATCTACCATAATATATTCGCTGCGTTAAATTCAAAGCAGGTATACATAGAATATTAACTAATTTCTACATTCATATATGCATAACATATAATTTACATACAAGGGATCTAAGGAAGGGGAACATAAGCTTTCCACCATACAAACATTAAATGGTAAAGTGTTAATAAATATTAAAAAGACGACCCGTGTAAAAATACTCTTATACATATTTGTTTAAAATATTAAAAAAAAACACATTTTATGACTACACAAAAAGACAATAATAAAACTTTTTGGAAACTAAGTTTTCCAAAATATTACATTTGAAATAGTATTTCGTATTTTTGCACTGATGTCTTAACAATTGTAAAATTACGTGACCCGCGGTTTTCAAACGTTACACATACACCATTCAATTTCAATGTTATTCTGTGGCACAAAAAAAATCTAATTTGAAATTTCACTTTTCTATGAAACTATCTGTTTAGCTTCATTACTAAATTATTGTACTTACCTTGTGCTATATATTATTATTTTAAAAAGATAAAACACCTTCGAAATTCAAGTCCATTTACTTACCTTTGATAACCGGGGCTGTATAAGAGACCAGCGATTATAATTAATTAATATACTGCTTTTTGACAAACGAAATACCGGGAAGAAATGATTATATTTTGCATGATGGATGATCGATGTGCTACTCTCTAGTACTCACTTATCCAATTGTAATTTTCTTCTTTTTCTATACCTTTGCTAGTTTTCGTGATCAATGTATAAAGAAATTCTGTGCAATCTAACTCTTTCTACGTCAACTCAAGTAAAGTGAAGTAGCGAGTCAAATGATCCTTCTCTTTTCTATGGAAATGTGATTTGGTCTCCAGTCCACTTGTCCGTGTGCTACCTCATGCATGTATGTCCAACTACGCCCGTGCTCCTCCACCAGAAGTAAGCTATGCTCCAACCTACCTTCAGGAATCCAATGAGACAAGGTTGCGGACTCGCATTGAGCAAGCGCTCGAGTCTATCACAGAACTCCTCCGGCTCCACTTGAGCGTCAATCAGTTCTTGGATCAGATTCCTGACGCTCCTTTCCACAGATTTTGGTTCTTTGCTAGACAGGTCCAGGAGATTCGCCAAGAAGTTTCTGCATTTCTCCTTTGTATTGTCTAGGGGTTTCTGGGTAATAGAATTTTAAATAATGAATCAACTTAGCAAGCTAATCACCACTTTCGCTTATATATTAACGTTGCACAAGATATTTATTATTTTCTATTACATACATTTTGTATGGAACATTGGCTATATGGCTAGAAACGGTGAAAGCAATTAAATTAATGTTGTATTATGCTAAGATAGTTTTGTAGTTATTTTTAGTAGTATGTCAGTTCAGTATTATATGATTCGTATTGAAAGTAGTCAATTCCTAAAACGATTAATGTGTGACTAGTGATACATCACTCTGTTCTCCGCCTTTCATTCGCCACTTGCGGACGCAACGCCACACGTTTTGTATATAAGCAGTAAGCAGTTTGGGGAACGGTCTATGTTTTATGCATAAACATTCCCCCAAGTGGTGTTTGAATCCACAACAAATTACGGGCACTCAGAAACACGGCGGTTAATTAATTATGGCTGATATTGGTCCAGCATTGTACATGGACAGACAAACAGACAGTTAGCATGTTTCGAATAGTAACATATAAAATTACACTATAATTATACGTTTTATTTTTTAAATAATTATTTGTAAATATATTGAAAAGCCGAAAACGCAAGCCAATTATATCCCAATTTTATAATGATGTGAATATTTCAATTCAAATTTATTATTAAGATTATTTTCTATTACCATTATTAGATCTTAAACAACTTTTTACAGTTTTAGACATGAAACACTTCAAAAATTAGGCCGCTTACATGGAAACATTGGTTGTCGATCGTACATTCGTTCGTTCAGATGGTACATCGTTGACAGTGGTAGAGACATTTTTTATTGCTTACATATTGAATGCATTTGTTTTTTTAGGAGTAGATAGTTTTAATGTGTTTTAAATGCATTAAATGAGTTTACATTCCTAGGTAAACATTTTAGGTAAAATCAATAATCTCGCAACACCCGACCGCACGGAACGACGTCGACGTGCTATTTATATATGGTTGTTTAAGCGTCATCAACTTGCTTTCTTTATACATAATTGAATTAGAAGTTAAAAAGTATTTTAATTATTTTGTTTTGTAAAATTTGGATATCAGCTAGCTAGATAGGTTTTAGCGGCATTTCCCCGTATTTGTATTAAATAACGACTTCAGGTATGTACTCGAGAATTGTAAATAATATAATATAAGTGACGTACGTCGATGTGAGCCTTTAAGGGAGGGCAATTTATTTCGTATATGCTCTATTTGAACTTTCCAAGTTAGATATCAAATCGAAGGCCTAACTATTTTTCACAAGATTTTTGTTGTAAGACTAAGTTATCTATTTTTAATGGATTATGCGGAGGAACTACTTTAATTTTATATTTAAAGATTACGTTACTTGTTTTTCTTGATTGAATATCTAAATAACAAATATAAAATATACCTACTATAAATATAAATTGAACCGTCGTGGAGCAGCGGCACAAGAATGTGACTGTATCCCGACGATTGTGGGTTCGATCCCCACCCGAGGAAGTGAAATATTTATTTACTTTAATATTTCCATTTCTTCGCTCTGGTGTCGAAGCAAAGCGCGGCGTTGAGTTCTGCCACTCAACACGCAGTGCCTCTAGAATTCGTCAGAAAGTGGGGAACTGAGTACCAACGATTGTGAACTTATTATATTGTTTCATCTAGTGACTTCCGTTTTGGAGCCTTCTAGCAATCTCCTTTATCAAGGTTTTCCTCATTCCTCATAAACTCTTAAAATGTTTTATATCAATATTTGAAGGACAGATCTACGTTTATAGAGAAAATGCGACCAGATTGCAAATAATGTGAAAGTTCCTGCTGGTACTCTTTAAGTCCTCATGATGATCAGATGGTACTCATTAAAAATATTGACTTTTAAACGAAACTCTTTAACCGGAATGATCGCGTATATTTTGTATTATATATTTTTGGGAACCTGACGTATTTTTTTTTTTTTAGTACCGTCTAACAAAATATAAAGTTAAACTGTCTCCTGCAAAACTCTTAGTGAGTTTCGACTGCAGGATCTCGAGTCTCTTTACACATCATTAAGACAAATTAAATCAATATTAACATACCACACCAAAGAGCAAGATACAGTAGCCTGCGCAAGAATTATGTCCACAGAAAGACAGATGCATCCTCAGTTTACCCGTGACTACAGACTACCGCAAAGTGTTCGGAACGTAGGGTTCCCATAAATGTACAATAAAAAACATACTTGATTAATGTATACAAAAATCGCGAAAATTTAAAGAGATTTAGATATTTCTTATAATTGGTAAAATTACTACTAGATATCGTAAAAATCAAAACAAAATTGTGCCTCTACATTTACACAGGTTAATAAAAAAATTTAAATTTTAAAACTCATTAAATTTCTATTTATATACGGCAGGATAGGAAAAAAAAATATTTAAAATTTTATATATTTTTACCACAGGGGTAAAAGTGAAAAAAAAAGTTTATTAAGAAAATATAGGAAAAAATGCATTTATATAAGGTATCATAGAAAGAGACATTTTATAGATATTTAAAAAGCCAGGACTACCAACTTTATCGGGTTAAAATGACAACTAACTTTGTTATGTCATGAGAATTAAATTATATAAGATTATATGGGGACTGTGTCTTACTTTAGAGACGTTTCGTAGTGTTTGCTTGCCGTGGTATAAAAATCGTATAAGCACACAAATTAAGTCGGCATTAGCAAAGTTAACAAAATTCTATGTGTTAGCGTAATTTTCAAACTATTTTTAGTAACAAAAACTCAAATAAAAGTGATTACAGATTTTTTTCCGTTATAACATTTTAAACCAGTTATAATACAAAAAAAAGCATTTTTGATTGGATTTTAGATGTCCTAGCACTAAAGCTATTTTAAAATTACTTTTAATTGGAGCTAAACAATAAAAGTTCTAAGAACCGTATTAAAATTTGGACGTGGTGAGATACGAGTATAACGACATCTTATATAAAAATTAATAAAATTTAGATTTATTTCATTACATTCACTTCACCAGCCACGTACAAATTTTTTATACAGAATACCACTACGGCGTAAATTATACTATGCAACTATATATTTACTTGTATATATATATATTTTCAATCATTTCTATCATTAAATATGCCTAATAATATTTAAAACTAACCACTCACCCCGGCTATACTCGGGTTTTACCATTCTCGTTCAAGCTCTATAACGCAACCTAGTGACCATTTACAGCTTAACTAACGTATTACATTGATAAGGCCCGTATTTATAAAGTCTGAGATTGATCTTGAGATGCCGTTTTCATTAATAAATTACATACCTATGAATGAAATCGGCATCTCAAGATAGATCTCAAACTTGAGAGCGATTTATAAATACGGGCCTGAGAGACTCGACAAAAGCAAATTTATTTTTATATGCTTGTATTTAAAATCTCCCGTAGATTTAAATGTAGATTTTCTTTTAATCAATAAATTAACTTTTCATTTAATTGTATAATATATTTAGCAAACGGTAGTTTCCGCATCATACATTTATGTACCTAAGCACCCTGCCACCATACCAGACATATAACAGTTCTCTATGTACATATACATATCTACGAATGAACTTCATAAATTACTTACACTATTTAGTTTAAGTTAAGATACTCGTTGGCGGATAAAATGTTGTTAAATAACATTAAAATACATATATTAAATATGACTGAAAAATATAAATATGTCCATTTTCGTTGTCTACCTAACCTGAAAAGATAAGCTAGCACAAGGTAGCTTTCAACAATTCATTTTTCCCATATGACCTTTTGTTTAGCACAACTACTAGGTACCATACAAGTATTGATTTTTGAAATGTCAAAAGAAATTATATGTTTTTAAATGTCAACTTTTTGAGCCAATAAAGAATTCAGTGGTTTAGTTATATTTGTGTACATATATTATATAGTTTTAAGATGGCGGAATATTTTTTTTATTATACTAGTTAGGTACTGTAATCGGGTTTTAATATGTTCATAGAAGTGCTATTCACATGATAGTGACGATGTACAGCAAAAGATGTTGAATTCATTTTTTTTTCATATTTATCTATATATTCATGTATTAAAAAGCTGTATGTATTTAACTGTATTTTTTACTGTATAGATAAAATTCTTCCATTACTAAGAGACTGACAGAAGCCTGTGCGGCCTGGCACTAGTTAATTCATTTACGCACATCAAAATAGATTTTTATCATATATAAAATCGTTTCAAATCTTGAAACAAAGAATTACAAAAACATTTTTTTAATTCATATTAAATTTCATAATTAATAACTTATTTAATTTGTGTTCTGTTCCAGAGTTAGTGTTTTACTTGAATGTTGTTTATAGTATAATTATTTTAGGAATATTTTATACAATATTTAATATTAATATTATTTTCTGAATTATCTACATTCGAAATAAAAGACGTAATCGATCGAAGCAAATATATAAGTAATGTTATTTCCTTGGAGTTTCCGTAAAAAACATCTGTGAAAAGCTTAAATTAAAAGATTATAAAATAAAACCATATAATTTAATTACATGTCTTTTGTTTATCATAATGTAAAATTGTTTAAAAGACATATGCAATCAACTCAAAATTCTAATTTAAGTATATTTGGAAGATCAGGACGTATGGCATGGTATACGCCAAAATGACTTTTTAATTCACAATGACGAATCAAAAAGGCACTACATATCGTAAGACACCAAAAAAGGTTCGTGATTATATTGATTTCCGAACCTCTCTCTAAACAGGCGGATTATAATAACAATATCCATTAGTATGCTATTACTTAAACTTAATAGCTCATAGGGATATTCATAACAAAGCGTTTCAATACAATCAATAATACAAATAAAAAGATCGCAAAAGAAAACTATAAATTCTATAGGAAATTATGATATCATCAATAATAGTAATATTTGATACACATTTAGTTAAGCGTCATGCATAGCGCTAAATAAGGCGCTTGATTAAATATAACATTTAGATATCCAATAAGCAGTATTCTTCTTTTATTCTAGACTGACCTGAGTGGTGACAGTTGGCTGTGAGGTGGAAGGGGTGGGCAGGGTGGACCCTGAGGCCACTGGTACGGGAGTGGCCACAGGCCCTGCGGGCATCTGACCAGCCATCTGTCCCGGCGCCGCCACGCTCGTCGATACTGTTGGTACACCGGGGTGCTGTTTGGAAGAAACAGGAAATTTACTTTGCTGAAAGATTTGTTGTGAAAGTGGTTAGATTATTTATATTATGTATTAATGTGCTACAACGGTTATAGTACGAGGTTACAGTATAGAAAAGGAACACATAATGAGGTTCCAACTTCAAGGAAGGTAAGAAACTGCAGAAATTTTTGAATTCAGAATATTATTTTTTTATAAAAAGAGTTCCGGTAATTGTCTTAGGTACTTGTTAATTAAGTTAATACTTTTAATATTAAATGAAGACTGCCTAATACTATTTTCAATAACTAATAATAAATAATAATTTGGCAAAAGTATAAATTATAAATGGCCAATGGATGCAAGCTTTATGATAAATAGAGGCCGTCGTGGCGCGGCGGTTGTGGGTTCGATCCCCACTCGAGGAAGTGAAATATTTATTTATGTTAATTTCCATTTATCTCACTCTGGTATCGAGACAAAGCGCGGCGTTGAGTTCTGTCACTCAACACGCAATACCTCTAGAATTCGATAGAAAGTGTCTTAACACTAGGTTCCCCCTGTCCACCCTGGTGTGTGAGGGATAAATTTTAGAAAAATCGAATTTATTTTTTATAACAAGACCTGAAAAACCATTTAAATGCCAAATGAACTAAACTATGTTTTCTTGACGCTCTTACAGAGTGTAGAAACATTTTAAAATTGTCTACATAGTCAAAAATTTTGACGGCACAGCCATTTTACTTACGCCATCTATTTAATATTGTTCCCGTCCCAGTGCAATAAAAAAAATCAAACAAACAAACACTCAAATGAACAAATGAAATAACATTTGAAAATGCATAGTTTGGGGAAAAAATATTTAAGTTGTACATCACTACATGCAGTACGGCATACACACGTGCACACAAGCTGTAGCAAACAATTCACATCACTAATGTCATATGTATAATAAAATACGTATGCATTAAAAAAATACTAAAGAATTAATTAAATATATTTTTACTAAATCTATAAATAATAAACAAAATAGAATAAGTTGAATATGGGTTATAAAGTTTTATCTATTACCTACAATGTAATTCGCTCTTATAAGCTAAATAATGAATTATACAATATCTAAAATATCAAATAGAAATAATATGTAGATATGACAACACACCATTCTCCCACGGATTCTCATCATCAAATTTACTGAATCTTCAAAAGAAAATCGCACAATAACTTTAAAATTCTCACTTAATATATTAATTAACCTTCTCTACAGCGCGTCGCCCAAGTAATTGAACGAATTCTTTACAGAAAACAAGAATGCCCAGTACAGTACTTTGATCGTATTGCACCATATCTGGTTACAAGCTGCCTTAGCATATTGCACAGGTATATACTAAATAAAGTTAAATTTATTGACTGATTTTAGTTATATCAAGTTATTTATAAGGTTAAGTGAGTGCTATTATTGCATGCGGTTCTATGCGAAGCTGTGAAGTCAGGATGATTGGTGGTCCCTCAACCGCCCTCAGATACTGTGTTTATCTGTGATTATTGCCAAACCGAGTCAACGAAGATCAAGATCGACGGCAAAATATAATCAATTATAAATAAAATTACAATCTTGATATTCGCGGTTGATAATTAAAACAACACTAGTAAGTATTAAATATTAGTAAATTACGACTGATTGGAACTAATTCCATTCTTACCTTGTTATTTCCCTTTATCATGCACTGCCACCGGCACCGTATAAACTAGGTAGATAGGTAGGTAGGGAGGTAGATAGGTGGGTAGTGGGTACATGCACGAGAACTTGAACTGGACAAATAATTATAAATCGTACAAAATATGTGAGATCGCGTCGTCTTTGAACTTACAGCCGGCACAGTTGATAGCCGGAGCGTCTGCTGCGGCGCCGTGAGGGTGCTGGCGGGCGCCGGCCCGACCCTCAGCAGCTGGTACTGACCGTTCTCAGTCTTTAACAACAAATGACCTTGATGCCCCTGTTGCAGACTTTGCAGTGTTTGCAGCGTTATCTAAAAATGAACGCGACCTTTCAATTTACTGTATGAGACTCTACGACCGATGCACGATTATTGGTGGTAAGCGAGTGTGAGTGGGTGACTTGAAGCGTGTCGGTATTACATGGTAATTGTTATTTATTACAAAAAAGCATTTATTAATTATCTACATTGTATTTTTTTGTTATTTCATTGTATAAGACAAAATCTTATTAGATTGATTACAAAACTGTGAAGGCTTTTTAATTTAAATTTTAAAAATATGACACTGGGTAGCTTACAACTTTCGCTTGTCATTAATATTTAAAAAAATTGCCAAACTTATTCTAAAACTACGCCAAAAAAACACATTCTTTACATCTTTAAGTATGAATTATAAGTTACATATGAAAATTAAAATATATATAAAGAAAAAATAGAATATGATTGACATGTGGTCTATTATAACAACTTTTGTGTGACAGAAATGTTTAACAAATTACCATGTAATTGTTTACATGTAAAATTATATTTTCACACACACTGTAATAAAGCTTTTTGGTATACATTTAATAAATTGTATCTACATATATAACATAATATATTTTATCGCAATAAATTATCACTTCAAAAATTAATAGTATAGAAGTTATGATAAATAAAAATTATGAATGTTAGATTTTTTTGTTGTTTAAAGTTTTTATATAATAAAAACAAAACACAATACTATGTCCTAAATGAAATTTAAATGACATAAACAAATGAGAATTATTAAAAATCAACTTAATGGCAGGAAGCCATGCTAAAGTTATACTATTACAATTATTAATCCATCAGATTTAATATAACAAAACTTTTATTGACAATATAATTTATTGCATGTATATGTTACAAATATGGACACTTATTTCTGAAAAAGGATATATTACAACTGCAAAAATGTAGTTTCTTTTTCTATTAATTTTTATTAGATTTTATTTAAATCATACAGTGTTTTATTTTAAAGTAAACATATTATTTAGACCAACATGTATATAATTAATAGCATTGTGCAGGGTTTGAACCCGCAATGATTACCTTCAATAAATCATGAATAAAAGCCACTAGTAGTTGTTACTTGCACGATAAATTAGTTATTTGTGTTGTGATGTAGTTCTTCTTAGATTTATAATTATTGTTCATTATACAAGAGTATTTCAGATTTCATAACAAATTATATTATTTAAAAGATTAACAATAACATTGCTTCAACGTTCCTATTTATAAAACACTTAACATACATCTCAAACATTGAGATTATGTTATATATTCTAGATTATTCAAAAAAATGTTATGACGAAACTAAAATATAAGTAATGTAAAAAAGAAGCCCATGGAATTATTAAAATAAAATTATTATATGAATGTTATTAAAATGATAAATGAAACATAAATGCACAATTCATGCAAATTTTAATATAGTACACGTATATTATATAGAAGTAAATAAAGCAACCTCCATTCAGAACATTTAGAAAATTAAATGAAACCTGTGAATAAATTAAGATTGTTATGGTGCAGCGGCACAATGTCTGACTAAGATCACAATGCTTGTGGGTTCGATACTCAGTCGGAGATTAATTATTTTCATTTCCTTGTTCTGACGACAAAAATGTGGCTTGGAATTATGCCACTGAAAACAACATAAAAGGGAAAGTCGGAAACAAAATAACCTGTCCCTACCCAATATATTCGGGATGCAGTGTGAAGCTAAAAAATAATGTTTTCATAAAATTTCTCTAAGTTTTGGACAATACTAACTATGAACATTATATATTAACTGCTCTCAACTCTGAGATCATCCTTGAGATGCTATTTTTATTCATAAATTAAATCTATGGAAAAAAACAAGCATTTGCAAGCAGTTTGTAAATATGGGCCTACATGTAGATTAAAATATCTCAATAGTAGTCCAAGAAATGTTGTTCTATTGTTACACTGCCAAAAATTGCTTTATTTGCTTCTATATGATTATCATGTGTATTGCACATTAATAATATTAAATTATAGGTTACTTTAAACATCATTCACAATATAAAATTTATTTACACATTTACATCTTATTAAATTATTTGTGCAACAAACTCTGCAAGACCCATAATTAAACAGATAGATTGATATGAACTCACAGAACATTCTTTTTATTTTCATTTAAAATTATAGACATAGCATATTGAAAAGAATAAAGGTGATGTCAATAAATTCCAAAATTAAAAAAATATCCATCTTTTTTAATATTGTAATTTTTGCCACAAAACGAATCATCTTGACATCTCTAATCATCATTATCTAATCTACATTAATTATAAAAATTAGTATAGTAATATAAAAGTACTTCCAATACTTACTCTAATATTTTTCATATTTCTATTCATAGTGTTAGCGTAATCGTGTAAAAGTGAGTAGATTTAGGTGAAAAATACAATAACAGTAAACAGTAGCTTGTAGGCAGGCGCAAGCTCAGATTGGAAGGTATCTAGTGTGTAGTATTATTCTTGAGTGACACATGTCACTTATTGTAATTACGTGGAACCTCTTTCCGCGTACGTTAAAAACATATAGACGGTATTTGTTTTTATCGTGTTTATTTTAAAAACGTTAACCGCTTCCGTTTTCTAACATCAGAAGTGGGATACGTACGAAGTTTTTTTATCTTTGTGTATATCTCAACGACCAAATTTGGTATTCTCACAATTTAAAGCTATTTCTTATCATAAAATCGTTGTTGTATGACTACCTACTTTAGTAATAATTTCATTGGTTTATAAATTTTATTGTGATTTCATAAAAACTTGAAAAATGGATTTGAGGACGAATAATAAGCAACTGTCAGGTTAGCAACTCTTGTTAGACTCTGCTTCAGCGTAGGGGTTACTCGGAAAAGACTTGAGTAAGCCCTATCAATATAGGCACGAGGTGACCGAGAAAAGAATAGAAGTTTAATATAAAAAGAAGAAAGAAAGAAAAGTTTTATAAAGCCATTATTTCAAACTTTAATAAATGGATAAATGTTTAATTAAGTTCTTATTATTTAATTTTTATGTCCCGCTTTTGGCGTAAGCGTCCTGCTTTATTAATTAAAATTTTCAAACATCCCATTTTTCATCTACAAAAAAATCTGGCAACGCTGCTTATGAGACGGATAAAAAGAATGTTTTACAAAAGATTTTCATTTCATTTCATTCTAATAGATAATTAAGATGTCACTGATTCGAAATGACCTATGAACTATGAGCGACGCCAACTTGATGGATTTGTTTTCATATATTTTCAAACTACTCTTATTTTTTATGTTATTATTCGTTGTTTATAATTAATTTATACTTTTCTTTGGTTATATTCTAATAGAAATGGAACTCGAACTCTAGAAGAGAATCAAAGTGTAGTTTAAAAAGTCGTTTAATTTGTTGGTGGTGTAAAGTTTGGACCTGCGCGACATGCCCGCTACTTTTTATTAAAGGTTATTTAAGTATATTTACGAAAAGAATGTTTGGTTATCTATACCGATGTTATACACTTTATAAAACGCAATTTTAATAATTTGGGATTTTATTTGATATTGCTCGCAAAACTTGTCCTATTTAATATAGAAAAAATTTTAGTTAGAGTAGATATCTGTGTACGCGCGCACGGAAAACTTTAGGTACTTTATCTAATATTAAGTAATTCCCTTTAGTTACTTTTACTTCTTTTGTTTTATATATAGAGATATTCTTTCTAATCATAAATATCCACTTATTATTCTATTTTAGCTCATTTTAATTATTTAGGCCTATATTTTCTTACTAA
The DNA here is from genome assembly GCA_013403645.1 of Heliconius nattereri. NCBI lineage: Eukaryota > Metazoa > Arthropoda > Insecta > Lepidoptera > Nymphalidae > Heliconius > Heliconius nattereri. The sequence goes on along the minus strand of JAAIXI010000253.1, from coordinate 1,013,741 downwards.
TTCTATTCAAAACCGAAAATAATGTCATATATTTAATAAATATTCGTATAGTTCAAGTTGGCGTAGCCGCGTCCGAGTCCACTAGTTATCAATAAATCAATCAAAGATGTTACTCTCAGTATTTAGAAAATTGTTTGATAATTTAATGAATTTCACTTATTTATAGCAAATAATACTAACCTCAAGTATATTTCTTTTTTTTTCTGTTTATTGGTCCACAAAACAAAATACATTCACATAAAGAAAGAATAATTTACATAGTAATTACACGTGATTGCATTTTTCTAGGTGTAGACACAGCATGCATTTATAGTATTACAATAAATAGCCTAACTTATGGTAACAGTGAAAAAAATCTAATACAGATACATATATGTGTAAAAATAAAATTTTAAATTTTAACAATTTTAAAATGTAAATACAAAGACTAATTAGGCAACTTAAATAATAGTTACAACTAAAATTATATTAATTTTAAAATCTAACCATTTTTTTTACATATGACGCAGAGAAGATATTGACATATAATTGAAAATGTCTAACTTAAAGCACATAGCATTATACAAAGCAGTTATGCGATGCAGGGGTGAGTGGCTTAAACATTGGTTCTAGCAAGAGGAAGGCAAAATGTTTTTCTATTTCTGAAACAACTGCTAGGATGTGGTTACACAGGAATTTAAGTGATATAAGAGGTCAGGTAAATCAATGATTCCATTAATTAACTTGGAGAGTAGAATGAGGTTATGTTCCTTCCTGCATGTAGAGAGTGGTGACATTTTATAACACTCTAACCATTTTACATAGGAATTCAAGTCATGCCATTTATTATCTGAGTAAGAAATCTGATATAAGAACCTCTTTGAACATTTTCCAATCTATTAATATGAAATTGATAGCTAGGACTCCACACCACACTACAATACTCTAGGATATTTTGCACAAAGATATTAAATAAAAGAATAGTTATATATGGTTGCTTAAATAATTGTAATTGTTTATTGATAAAACCTGATAATTTGGAAGCTTTTCTTATTATATTTTCAAAATGTGCTCTAAAACTCAACAAGCTATCAAATGTGACACCCAAAATGCTTGTCACTACATGTAAAGGTAAATTATTAATAAAATATGTAACATTTTCAACATTAAGTTTAAGAGAAAATTTTAAAAAGAAACATTTACTGGCATTGATATACATTTCATTCAAATTACACCAATTACTAATAATGTTTATGTCTGTTTGTAAAATGTGCTTATCAGATTTGTGATTAATAATTCGATAAATTTCAACCTCTAATAGCATTTGAATTTAGAATATTTCATTTTGGAGTAAAACTGTAAGTGCATGGGTACTTCCTAACAAAGGTGTATCACATTACAAACTATAGGCAGAAGTGCAATAAGAAATCAATATTGGTATGTTAAAGACAAAAATAAAGTTTATGTTACAAAATCATACACTACATCATTTATGATTTAGAGTTATTCCTTTTTAAATGCAAAACAAATCATCTTAAGCATTATAAAGAAAAACAATTATTGTTTATATTTATCTTTATCTTACATTGTATTGTTGTGTATAAACACACTTTTCAAAATAGATAGCCCTTTCACTAGTTTGTTTATTAGTTATTATAAATACTTCAAAGAACACAGAATTAATTTATTCATAAATAATCCTGATTTTCATTGATTTGACAAACTTGTCAAACATCTACTAGTCTATGAAAGTGCTAGTGATGTGCAATCAGTACACAAATATTAATCAATAGTGTAGATACAAATGATTGTCAGATTGAGGTTGTAATGTATACATTGCTTGCTGGCATGAAATGAGCAATGTTTTTTTTTTAGCTTCAAAGAAAGAAGGAAGAGTGTTAAGACAATTCATTTCAGAAATTGCATATTGAGTGGCAGAACTTAACATGGTTTTGTAAGTCTGTACCAGAGTGGGAAAATTAAAATAATTCTATTCTGTGTGAGAATCTCATATTCAAACTCACAAATATTTTCACATTTAAAATCAGATGCTGTGCTACGCTACCTAGATAAAATAAGCAATGTATACAGTAACATTTTATTATGCAATTAATATAAATAGTTTGCGGCAGTGCTAGATGATTTAAATAATCAACTATTTAGTAATGTGTGGACATTTTCTTTATATACCAATCACACTAAACCTTTACCCTACTAAGAGACAAAGGGAAATAATTTACCAAGTAGAACATTAGAAATTTCTATACGCAAATTGTAAAACAAAATATATATAGTGTTCTTTATATTCTAGATAGGCAATCTAAGTGTTAATTACTAAACTATTCAAATATGATCTGATTCAGCATTTATTTTATAAATTGGCAAATTTGATAATAAATAGGTAGGTTTTTGTACAGGGTTTTCTAATTTTGTCAATGACTGCCTAATGCTTTAAGCTGGGAAAACATTAATGGTATATTAATTTTGATTATTTAAACATAATTGTTATAATAATGTTGAATTTAGATGATATTAAATAAAATATAAATGAAATAAAAAAATATTTATTTCTCTTCATAAATTTTGTTATGAATATTAGAAATAAATAGAAAATACTTATATTTATGAAAATAAACATATTGTATTATGATGGTAAACTATGGATAATCAATGATGAGCAGTAGTTTCCAGTCCACATCTAATTCACTTATTAATGCAAATATGCTTTACATGCAATTATAATAGGTTTTTAAAAAATACTGGTGAAGAGTACAATATTGTTGTAATAATATTTAATGAAAACAATCATATATGAGGTAGGTACATTTAATGAAAAAAAAACAAGCAACTGTGTCAGTTTAAAAAGATTAAACAAAGCCTTTTGCCATTTTTTATAATAAATAACAATTTTGCAAGCAATTTTACATGAACAATATATGTATAGATGCTGTTTGGAATTGACATGCCATATGATTAGTGTTTTTAGTAAATATTTAAACATAGTATTATGTACATACATATATTTGAGATATAGAATCACAAGTGAAGCATAAATTTCGTTTAGTTATGGGTCTCCAGAATTATACACTTTAAAGTAAACACAGTGTGAGTTGCTTATCTTACAGCATCATTAAATTGGCAACTTACTCCAGGCGCGGCGGCTCTTGTCCCGACCACCTGTGGTGTCCCAATCACGACGCGCGGCGAAACTGTTGCCACCGATTTTTGCGCAGCGACGGCCGGCGCACCCGGCCTCATGTTTAAAATTTGAACATTAGGCAAGATCGCGGGCTGCGCTGATCCCAAGTTCTGCGTTGTAACTACTACATTCTGTGCTCCGGGTTTGTTTATTGTCATAACATTCGGTATAGAGCCTGACATGCTAGAGTTAACTGTCATCGGAACTGTCACCAAGCCAGGCTGCATGCTCACTTGACCAGATGTTTGCCCCTGTTTAATAACCAAAGGAGGTTGCATTGTAATTGTTTTTACTCCTGGTTGACTGCCTATGCCGTTCCCCTGTAGAGTATGAACGACTTGAGCTTGTGAAGACGATAAACTAACACAACCGTTCGCAAGGGACTGAGTTGAAAATTTTAAATTATTATCAGAAAAATTTTGTGATTGTGAACTTATTAATTTTAATGTTTCAACGTTGGAGTCACTAAGGCATTGATTTGTTTGTTTTGCGAAAGATGAAGGTACACTAAACGGTGCACTGGAAACGACACATTGAAAGTTTCCACTACTTATTTCACCATCACTTTGGTCCTTGTTATATTTTTGTCCAATAATGGTATTTTCACTTCTTGTAAGGCTAATTTGATTTGGAATAACATTTACTAAATTGTTCTGTGACGATATTGACGGAACGGACGTCACTAAATGATTTTCAAGGGAACCCACGATCGCGTTTACAGCATTCTCATCAACGTCTGTAGACAAAGCTTGTTCTAAAAACTCAGCTGACGCCATTTTATACGAATCAGCGGATGTGCCTAGTGATGTAACCAGTTCACTATAGATCGGTTTTATAATTTTTTTATTTAACAATTGTTAAAAGAAAATTTATAAATAACTATTGACGCTATTGTAAATTTGCCTGTGACAAGAAAATTATATTTATAATTTATATATAAATTTATCCAGAAGTTTAATTTATCAACCATAGACACAGAAATTTTTTTATGCTTGTCCAGAATGTACTTATGTACTAGTGGGCCCGTGCGAGGCAACGCCCGCTTGAATTACAAATATTAATAAAGAAATTGAATTAATTCAGTAAAACAGTTGTATAAAATGAATGTTACGGCAATTAGAAAATTCGTCGAACTAAGTATCTTAAATATTATATTTACCCAGTTAAATTTTGAATAATTGTTGTAGGGACGAAAAGTTTTAAATCTTCAATAGAGTATATTTATAAATAGAATTATATATTTTTTCAATAAACTAAGACAAATATTTTTTGTACATAAATTTTACTGATTATTTACAAGTAACAATGTGCTCTTAATAATTTTTGTATCTTTTGATTTCATACTTTTCCTTTATAGGAAAAGTATGAAATCAAAAGGAGTGTTAAATGAGATCTTAGGTCGGTTGTGTCTCCCTATCTCTTGTACCGCGCTCTCGCTTGCACGCTTAGCTCGGGCGCAACGTATCAATGAGTCATGCTTTATCTATAGATTTTTAGTAAAGAAGACTTTAAGATGACTCAATGTGATTTTTATTATATAAAAATTCGTTCATATATACACAGCTATAAAATACACCGCTGTTTGTATTTCATATATTCTTTCTCCTACCTCGCTAAGAAATGGGAGTTATGTTAAGACAAAAACATAATAAGATAGATAAAATAATTGAAACTCTTATATATATTTTTGTCCTTTTCTTCTTTTTCACATTAGGTAAACACTATTTATTTCGGCGAGAAGCTTGAGAGCTACCCGTCCGGAACTCACCAGTTTTGGGCGCTCTCAAAGGCGGCACTCGGCAACTTCAGCCAGCCTTCACTTCCGCCTTTACGCAAGGGGATGACATCCTGGTACATACGGCGAAAGAGAAAGCCGATCTCCTGGGCGCTCTCTTTGCCTCGAACTCGACTTTGGATGACCAAGGAGCAACGCCGCCGACCATTCCGCGGTAGCAGAGCTCAATGCCTGAGGTTAAGTTCAACCATAAAGCTGTAAGGCGAGCTCTGTCCTCTTTGGACATCTACAAGTCGAGTGGGCCAGATGGCATCTCTCACTTAGTACTCCGTTCTTGTGCTCCTGAGCTGACACCGATGCTAACGCGTTTATTTCGGCACTCTTACTCAGTCGGCGTAGTTCCAGATTCATGGAAGAGCGCTCTTATCCACCCGATCCCGAAGAAGGGCGATGGTTCCGATCCATCTAACTACAGGCCTATTGCCATCAACTCCCTACTCTCAAAAGTCATGGAGAGCATCATCAATAGCCAGCTCTTAGTTTATCTAGAGGATCACCGATTGATTAATGACAGTCAATATGGCTTCCGCCATGGTTGCTCAACCAGTGATCTTCTGGTTTACCTAACCCACCATTGGGCTGCAGCTATCGAAAGCAAGGGAGAGGGCCTGGCAGTTAGTGTGGACATGGCAAAGGCCTTCGATCGAGTGTGGCATGGGGTGCTCCTTGCTAAACTTCCATCCTATGGGCTTTCCGAGAATTTATGCAGGTGGATCGCCAGCTTTCTCACTGGGCGCAGCATCAAGATCGCTGTTGACGGATTTTACTCCACTTACATGCCCGTGAACGTGCCGTGGCGTTCTCCAAGTCTGCGTGCTGTCCCCCACGCTGTTTCTTCTGCATATCAATGACATGCTGGAGGACATGCTTCTAGCATTCATTGCTATGCAGATGATAGCACGGTAGACGCTGTTTACTCCGGCCGCGCAAGTCTCTCTCGGGAAAACGCTGAACAGTGCCGAAATAAACTTGTGTCTTCTGTTGAGGCATCCCTCGAGAATGTCTCTTCATGGGGTAAAAAGAACCTGGTCCAATTAAACCCCCTGAAGACACAAGTATGCGCGTTAACCACAAAAAAAATCCTCATTTATAGTATCGCCAGTCTTTCAGAACTCCCCTTTCAGCCGCGCCCAGTATCAGCTTATTGGGCCTTAATGTTTCGAGTGACTGCCAGTATCGCGATCGTCTGGAAAGCAAGGCCCAGTTAGCCTCGAAGAAACTGGGGAACATCAATAGAGTGAGACGGTACTTCACGCCAAAACACCGATTGGCCTTATATAGGGCCCAGGTTCGGCCACGCATGGAGTACTGTTCTCATCTCTAGGCTGGTGCACCCCAGTATCAGCTTGACCCATTTGATCGCATTTAACGTAGAGCTGTTCGAATCATTGAGGATCCAATAAGCTGTGAAAGGCTTGACACTTTGGCTCTGCGTAGAAACGTCTCCTCGCTGTGCGTTCTCTATCGTATTTATCATGGTGAGTGTTCTGAAGAACTGTTTGACCTGTTACCTGCCGCCGAATTTTCTAACCGCACAGCGCGTCACAAACTTAAATATCATCCACACCATCTAGACACGTGGCACTCCACTACTGTGCGGTTTCGTAGAAATTTCCATCAACGCGCCACCGAACTGTGGAACGGTCTACCCGCGGCAGTGTTTCCAGGTCGGTACGATATGGGTACCTTCAAAAAGCGCGTCTCTCTCCACCTCAAAGGCCGGCAACGCACCTGTAGCTCCTCTGGTGTTGCACAGGGTCGTGGACGGCGGTGATTACCATCAGGTGACCCAAACGCTCGTTTGCCTTGTCCTTTTACCATAGAAAAATAATAATAGTAATTGCTTATTTTCGCTTAATAATATTTTCTTTCATTTACTATATCTTAATGTAAGTAATATTTATCTTTTATAGTACAACAAATAGATTTTATTTTTCCGACATTACTCGTGAATATTATAATATAGACATACATCAACATTGCTATAAAGAGAACAAAAATAACCTTAATATTTTACTTTATGTAATATACTCAACGTACAAAATAATATTATTTCTCGCTATATTGCGTACCGTAACTAATGAAGCTGATAAGTCTTAATTAATCTCATAAATGGCATTACTATTTTATTTGCAACAAACATTGTAAAGCACTCAAGCAATCTGTAAAAATAATTACTTTTTTTAAATGATAGGGCTATAATTATTATCAAACGTGTACTATATATTGTGACGTTCCTAATGTCAAATAAAAGCTATTTGACATTTACTAGCCATGACAGTGACATAATACAATTATAAAACAGACGTTTAAACTCGTAGCTGTAGTAGTTAATGTGTTCTGTGGTTCTGTGGTTTATACCATCCTGAATCAAAACTTGTTTGATTTTCGCCGTAAATAGTAATCTGCGTCGCAATATTTTCCACTGTGCTGCATGTAATCCTTCTATCTGTATATATTTTCTATTTTACAGTAAACTAAAGTAAACATGTTCAAAAATATCTAGGTTAGTGTTTTTTATTTCTATTATTAGATTTTTGCGAATTTCACAATATCAGGTCAAGTTAAAAATGCAGAAATATATTTTCGACTACTTATTTTTACGATACTAGAATTACTTATATATTCGTGTCTGAGTCAAACACGAATATGTAATTTAATACGAAATATTAAGTTACGACGGGGGCGTTGCTAACTTGCTACCAGAAAACTCTCTCACTTTGATCAGTAAGAATTATGAAAGCTATCTTTATAAGGATGTATAAAAATTGCAATAGTAAATAAGTGAGCAAATTATAAATTTAAAAATATTAAGTAAAAATGTGTTTATTCTTAATGATTACTATTTTCGATACTGCTTATAAGACCTTACAGTCAATTTAAGTATGAATTTATATATTTTAAGTATTTAAGTAAGTATTAATTTATTTCCAGAAGAGTAGAATGGAGAGGTTTCCACTCAAATCGTCTGGATCTAAAATGGGCACAACATATCAGTCTGTTTATAAAAAGGTAAATATTAAATTCTTAAATCACCATTAACTATGGCATTATTAGAAATATAATAGTACAAATTAATATATAAAATAGATAAGATAGGATAGAATATACAGTAAGCATAGAAATATATTAGTTTCTAAATGAAATACAGTCTATTTACTTTTGTGGACAGAATTGTTTACATTTTATGATATTTATTTGATTACCAAATAGCTCTAAAAACTAACATTATATCTTTATAACATTATTAAAAAAGATAAGACCTTAATAGTTTTTACATTAAATAAAAAAAATATTAATTGAATAGAAATAATATTGTATAAAGAAAATGGAGCTAAGGGAATATTGTATAAATGTAATATATATATATTTAATTTTAACAGCTACATCCACGGGTGCATAGTTGCCCGTGCCTTTTTTATTTAATAAAAGTTTTTTTTTTTAATGTGGCGTACTTAATTTTGGGACAATTTAAACTATACTTATATCTAGAGCTTATACTAGAGGGGTTGGATGAGACCCCTACCGTCAATTTTTTTTTTTAAATTATATTATTTACATTTATAACTTATTTAACATATATAATTATAGTACATTACATATACAGGGTGGAAGAGGCAGCGCTTCTTTTACTGAAACTGCATATGGGATAAAATATTTCAAACCCAGAAGTAAAAAAATTAATCAAGGTAGCTCAACAGTTTGGACGTAGGATTTTTTTTTCATTTCACGATTTTTATCCATACCTGTATTTCGTGTGACGCACACATACACGTGCGACGTTGCCGCTCTGACAGGTTTTATTTAAAGTGGTGCTGACAATTCCACCTGTATAATTGTCTTTTATATATTTATACTTTATACATGTATAGAACACCTTCGCCTATTAGATTTGGCCTGGCTTATGCAGAACGCCTTCCTTAAGTTTTTGGATCAATATTGGAAATTTAATATTTTATAATGGCAAGTACCTAAATAATCATGAATGCTGTCACTATACAGCTGAATACAAATGAGTGACTAAAGACACCAGGAGTTCAAAATAATATATAGATATTAACAAATATTTTAATATAAAGTAAGTAAGAAGTAAAATTCTGCCATCTTGTACAAAATGTACACAAATGAGTAAAAACTTCAAATGAGTATCTTGAAAATTAGACAAAAAGTGGGGAATGGAGTGACACTAGGTTCTTGGACTTCTTCCTACCCTGTTATACATATAGAGAATGCAGCATGAAGCTAATAAAATATATATCAAAAAACTTTCTGTGTCGATCTATTTTGTAAGATTTGTTGTGTAAAGAATTAAAGATAAACATTAAATTATCAAATAAATTTATGTTTTCAATTGACCATTCAGTCATGATTAGTCATAGAGTGAGACGGTACTTCACGCCAAAACACCAACGGACCCTATATAGGGCCTAGGTTCGGCCTCATATGGAGTACTGTTCTCATCTCTGGTCTGGTGCACCCCAGTATCAGCTTGCCCATTTGATCGCATCCAACGTAGAGCCATTACAGTCACACCCTTGTACCGCTGAGCCACGACGGCCTCCACCTAAAGCATTGTAGAATTCTACACAATGACTCCGCCTTTATTATATTGGCGAGATAGTGTATTTATAGATACGTTGCAGCAGAAATAAATCTTTTATTGTCAAATATCCTCCATCTTGGAGTCAATAACGAGGCAATTGGACGCATTCAGCTCCATCCGTCGTCACGTCTATTACAGGCGCAGACCCTCATATCTGCACAGCTAGTTGTTTATCGGGCGAACATATCGCCATTGCTTAAATTTTTATTATATATTTCATTTTCGTCTTTATGCATCTACTTTTTTTAAAGTAAACTTAGTTATAGTATACTCTGTCTTGACTTTCTATTATCTTGGTTACATTGAGTATTTTAAGGTGGCGTTAAGTTCCTCTTCCGCATAAATATAAAATGGAGGAACTCAACGCCGCGCTTTCTGTATCGAATCCGCTACCGTCGCTTTTACAGTCACATTCTTATGGCCCTGAGCCGCGATAGCCTCGTCTATTCTATAACTTATATAATAAAATTGTAAGTATTCCCCTCAGTTTGGAATTAAACTCACAATCATCGCAATCAACCATATCCATCCTAACTACTTTGCTGTGATGTATTTTTTTTTCTTTTTATTTCGTATATGCTTAAATACTTGGATACTTATATTATTAAGCACACTCGTATTACAACCTCGTGGCTATCACGTGATAATGTTATGTAAATTAATTCATTATAATAATTTGAATAATATATCGTATACGGTGATTGTATTATTATTGGTCTGGTATTACAAAAGGCAGCGTTAGGTTCCGCAACTTAGGAAGCAGTCTCTATAATGGACAGAAATTGAATTTTAATCTTTATTACGTTAGCATATCGCGGCATAAGAGTCAGATGAACGTATCTACATTTTCTAAATTTTAAAGGAGAGCAAAAATACTTTGAATAATCACCACCTCAAACCATTATACTAGCTCTATTAATAGAGATAGTATATTATAATACCCGCAACACATAGTCGCTAAACAATTTTAGCAGCTTAGTGAAATTCGATGTTTATTAATTAAAAATATAAGCTTTCGACGGTGCGAATATTTGTTTTTTTTTTTGAGTGTGTATTATTTGGTAAAATGGCTAGGTAAAAATTATATCTTGTGAATTTTATCTTTATAGACCATCTATTTGTGAACAAGCTCCATCTTATCTCTAGTATTCACAATCACTCTAAAATAAAGTCGACAGTATTCGTAATCCATATCTATATTATAAATTCGAAAGTAAATTTTATTCAATCAGGGCCAAACCCGCAATCCAATTGTGATAAAATACTTGAGGGTCTTGGGATGAACAAAGGATACTTTTTTACTCTGCCATGTTAATAGGTTAATATAATAACAACTGTCGCTACGCGGCCGTTGCTGAGCAACGGTTTGCAAAGGTTGTTGTTTTAAGAAAACGTCAACCAAAATCAGCTTACGAGTACATAGCGCTGACTCAATCTTATAAAAACAATCTTTTACAAAAATAATAGTCTTTTAAATAATGTTTGAAAAGTTCGCGATGGTATACGAGTATATTTATCTCTGAAGGTTTAGCAAAAACCATTTTAATTAATTTACTTTAAGTTTATCGGCTTTTTGTTAATAATATATCGTAATTTTAATCATTTGGGAGTATATTTCATATTGTTCGCAAAAATTATCGTATTTAATATAGACAAATGTTCAATTAGTTAGAGTAAGGTCCATGAACGCGCGCACGGAAAATTTTAGATAATATTAAGAATTTCCTTTTTTAGCTTATATTTTCTTACTAATTCTATTGAAAACTGAAAATAATTTCATAAATATATAAAATTATTTTCAGTTTTCAATAAAATATATTATCCTATTGCTTTGATTCTTTGCTTATGTATACATAGCGCATACTAGTATATACACTAAATAGATTAAGTGTGAAATTACAAGGAAGTACCGACGCAGTTGGTCTGTATGGCAAATAATTCTGCATATCATATAGTTATAGATTGTATATAATTTTTAATGGATTTCGTTTTTTTTTAAATTTATATTTTGTAGTGGAATTCCCTCTCTATCAGGTTGACTTCTTATAGTAATAATTAAAACTGCAAACAAAAAGAATATTCCTACAAGGCGTACTGTAACGCGACTGGTGGTGGGTTCGATCCGCACTCGGGGGAAAGTTTATTATTATTTATTAATATTTTCATTTCTTTCCTCTGCTACCAAGACATAACCCCGGCGGTGAGTTCCACCACTCAACACGCAATGCCTCGAAGAATTCGTTGGAAAGTGGGGAACGGGGTGGAATACAGCAATTTAATTTAGATTTTTTTTAGCTTAAACATAACCTGTGCAAATATAACAACTATAAATATAAACCACTATAACTTTAAATATAATGTTAAAAAGAATGAAGTATTATTTATTAAATATTTATTTTATAAGAAATCATAATATATTGTGCATTGCATAATACATTTTAAGACGCAGTAATTTTGACCGCAGATAGAATGGATAGGTAAGCTTGAAGCGACTGATGGCTATCCAATACGAATTGAATTTTTAAATAGTTACTAGTAGTTTTTGAGAAACAAACTTAGCTTTATAATTTTAGTATAAGGAAACAGCATCAATTCTTGTTGCATATAGTAATATACACAATATATGTCGGTCTATATTGTTTGAGCCAGACATGGGGTTAGAAGAGCTATGAATAATAAGAAGTACCAGGGTTACGTACGAAGTAAGTATGTGTCTATAGTAGTGGGTAGCTACCCCGTGCAGGTGCCGATGTTTTCTTTTGTGTGGCCATATTAAATACTAGCGGCCCACCCGCAGCTTCGCCCGCTTGGGCTACATGATTATTCTTTTAATAAACAGAGTTGACTGACAGTCAAATGTTTTGATGTCAATGAATAATTTAGTTTACTCGCCCAGAAACAGCTTTAAGTGTCAAATTATTGATTTGGGTAAGGGTTTTAAATATTCTTTGTAAAATAATTGTAATGATTGCATATTACAAAAAATACCCAAATCGAATCAAATAATCCAAAATCGAAATCGAATCGAATAAATGAATCGAATATCGAATCGTTAAAAGTCCAAATATAAAATCGCCAAAACCAAAATAAACATTCCTCCACACAACACACACAAACTTTAAACTTAAAAAAGTAAATGCCTAAGACAGCACTATTATGCCGTCGACATAATCCGCGCACATCACTAGTGGGCGGACTGTAGCGAAAGATAGAACCTTGTTTTATTGATTTTCCCTATCCCAGTCAGTATAACGGTACGGGCGAACGTGACGCACAGTCTTAACGCTTTAGACTATTTGCCGGCTGAAAAACTGAAAAATACTTAGTGATTTTTAGTATTAAAGACTAAAATAACGAGACATCGTAGGAAGTTAAGTGACTGTGCCAAGTGATGTTTGTATAGAAGAAGTAAGTGAAATAGATTATACTTATTATATTACTAGAGGCCCGTGCGGCTACGCCCGCTTGAAATATACAAATATTTATCTAAGTGTATTTAAGAAAAAAACCTACCATGCGTAAGTCAGACTCGCTCACTCGGTATGTACCAATTTAAGGAACTTTTGTCGTACTAAGTACTTTTAATTGACATAACTTTTTTATTTATAAACCGATTGTAATAAAATAAACCTTCTATGTATTCGAAAGATTGCCAGAATCCAATGGTGAAAACTGCATCTTAATCGGTATAGTCAATTCTGAGATTTGCAATAACAAACCACAGGCAAAAAATTTTAAAATCATTGTTTTGGGTTCTATTACATTTATAAAGGTTCCCAATAACATTTTTTTTAATATCTTCCAAGTAGGTACAGACAGGTTAATATAAGTATAGATTTAATTTAATATTCGGTAAAAAAAATACATTAGGAAGTAATTGTTTTTTATTTTGTTTATTGATTTATTGGTTTAAAATAGACGATAAATATTATTTTTGCAATTTTAAGACCTGTAATGGATTAATCAATAAATCTTTGAAAGGTCATAAGTTAACGGAAGTGAAAATCGCCATTGAAATTTGAAAATTTATTTAAAATGGTGAACATTTTGATAATATGTGGCTTTTTCAAACATTTTTGCTCAACAGTGGGAGGTATCGAATTATTGGAATAATATCAATTTATAACACTATATTACTAATTATTTGTATTTTTGTCAAAAATAATTTTAGATAAATTAATAAAACATGCCGAATGCCTATTAAAGTGTAAAAAAGACGAGTCCTAATCGATTTTTCCATTTACATTTTGACATTAATTTACTAAAAAAATAGTAAACCAAAATTTAAGCAGGAGTATATTATATCTCTGTCTTTATTAAATGCACACTTATATAAAATATATACATACGGTTATCCTTAGAAATATTAAAGAACTACAGAATATTTCAACATAATCTGTATGAATTGTGTTCCTTCAAACTATGAATACGAATTAAATGAAAATTTATTTAGCTCTTATCAATTCAATTATCGAGTTAGCTCTTTTATTACAATAGGTTAAATAATTGTAGATAATATTCTACAATTAATTACCCCTTTGTCCATTTAACTTATTTGTATACGTTCTGCCCTGAATGTGCTTCTAATTAAGGCTCTCTCATTTAAGGACTCTTTCTCATTTAATTAAGGCTCATTTAAGGACGTCAATAATACATGGCTTGTATTCGATAGTTACTTAATTATCGAATCACACCATTGGTCCTTAAAAATATATAGAGTAATAATTAAACAACATATATTATTTAAATCTCCAGAATATTTTAGTTAATTCAAAATATTTTCAAGATAAGAAAGCCTACCTACTTCTATACTAATATTATAAAACTGAGTAATTGGTTTGGTTTAACTCGCTCAATCTCAGGTTTCTAATTCATATTGAAAAACTGTTTTTGTGTTGTTTAATCCATTTATCGAGGAAGACTAAAGGCTATATTACATTACATTACGTTAATCCTTTAGATACAACCCACTGTAGGTACTTGCGGTTAGAGTTACCTTAGCACAGAAAATGTTGTTGAAATTGCAGGCGAAGCCGCAGGTAATACTATTCTTAATTCTATTCTTATTCCATTCGCACACATCAGAGTAAGCACAGGGAACCTGGTGTTAAGACACTTCTTTCCTCACTTTTTGTAAAACTGTGCCGGAGCGAAGAAATTAAAATATTAAAATAAAGTTAAATTAAATTGAAAAAACAAAGAAATAAAATGAAGCAAGTACTCGCTAGCATCCCAACATTTTTAAATCGTCGACATAAAACATTGATCCGATTAAAATGGAAACATGAGTCGTGTCGTATTTCCATTGTCCACAGTTAGCTTGCTGAAATATTCTTTCCCACCCAAGTGCATTACACGATACTCAAACACAAACACAGTGCTTGTCTTGTGTCTTTCTATTTTCCTGTGCTAATTATTGGAACAACTGAACTAAGTGTCTTATCACTAGGTTCCTAAGTTCTGCCTGTCTACCCTGCCTTGTGCGGAATACAGCGCGATGCTAAAAAAAAAGAAAAATATTTAAAAGCATTTTCATTGACCCAGGGCACCACAACCAACGGTCGTCACTCCACATCCGAGGATGACATGGTAGACATAACGCCGGGGCCGCACCGAGCGGCTGAAGCATCGACGCCCACTAACCACGGTACATTTCAATTGTACGAGCACGGCACTAGAGGCAGTACGGGCAGTGCTAGTTGTAAGTATTTTTAAGTTTTTTTGTGCAGTTTTCGGCGAAGAACCAGTATGGTCGATGAAATTTCGCCGTTTTGAAATTAGGTGTCTGCATTTTCGCGCATTGTTCAGTTGAGAATAAAATAATTAATCAAAAGTAAGAAAAATACTAAAATTAAATCTGTGCAGCTATATGTAAGGAGTATAAAGAAGTCGCTTATGTGTTGGCAATTAATACATTTAATATTTTCATTTCCTCGTGAAATGAGTGGTAAGTAGATGGGTAACGAAATGTCTTAGCACTAGGCTCCCCTCTGCTTACCCTGTTATATGCGAGATTCTAAAAATAGTAGTTCTTTTTTACAGTTATTTTAGGGATATTCATTTTAATTTATTTTAGGGATGTTAATTTCAATGGTGATTACTTTAAAAGTTAATAGCCAAATAAGTTGTTAATAATATTCGTATTTTTTAACTTTTTTGTAGTTAGACACTGAAATATTGGAGAAAGTTTTATTTTTTACATATTTTAATTGCGACTTGTTTATAAGTAATAAATCTTTTAAATGACATTTATTTTCTTATTAAGACTAAATAATAAATTACTCTTTTTTACTTTTAAGCGTACATCGCTCAGTACTTCGGTTCATCAGCCGGTAAGATATTCACCGGAAATGTATATTAACTATGCATTATTATTGCAACAAGTAGCTTATTGAAATCTGCTTTGTGGTTTAACAACAGCTGCAGTATTTATTATTAAATTCCTAAACAATATAGAGCTTAAAATATCATATTAAAATGCATTGGGTGTGCTCATTATTACACATATTAATAAATTAATTATAAAAATAATATTAAAAGTAGACTGTAAAAATTTACATTTGTGCCAAATTTATGACTTACTTATATTTTTTTACACTTCTTGCAACGTGGCAACTTTGTATTGCTAATTGCTAATTGTTACAAATATAAATACAACATAGAAGAAATAAATATATAATATCGTGAATATCTCTTAATATTTCGCTTTTAAATCAATGTCGTCATTTTAATGTCAATTTATATAAAAAATACATAAAGTAATTTAAAGTCACATTTAGGTACCGGCAAATATCGAAAACAAAAATAAATGTTTTACCAAACATAAACAAAATAAATATAATCTCTAGAATTCAATACATTTCAATTAATGCAATTTATTAAATGTTATCAATTAGATAAGATATGTATACATTTTATTGAAGTAACGTGAAACAATTCGTGACTGTAAGTCGTGTTTAAATATAAATATGGAAACTTCTGAGAATTTTAACGCAGACGATACGGAACCTCTCGTCCCCGATGTAGGTAAAGTGAAATATTCTTTATTAATAGAGCGTTTATTTAAAATTACAACAAAAATCTTTTTGCAACGACATCCCATAAAAGGTGATGTGAAATATAACTGAAAGAAATGAAAAAATATATTTAAATGTAAATTAAATTTATACAATTTGCATTAATTAAAGTATATAATTATATGTATAGTATGCTGTTTCAAACAATAATTACAATAATCATTTCATTATATCAATGTTTATCATATCATAGAAAGTAGATAATAATTTATCTTTGAAATGTATATCTTTGCATGTTTCTGTATTGTTGCTGTTTAGTCTGGTAGTACTTTTGTATTTACGTATGGCAATGTTTTTGACAAGTTGACATTTCATTGCTTGCTTGTCACCCATGGCCCATTTTCTATTATAATAATCTTCGTTTCCTTTTTTCATATCTTCATTCCAAATAATAAATCTCGTTTTAAATTAACTTCCCGCGAAATTATACTTTATAAGTAGATAAAAGAGCAATATAAGCCAATTGTGATAATGCAAGTGCCTTACGCTGTGTTAAATTAAATAGTTGTAATATATTTACAGGGGACGCAGTTATATTTTCGGGAATGCAAGGTATGTTTATAAAGTGTTTGCTTTTTTATTTTTCTCTTTTTATTGCCTTTATCCTTTAAATTCAGTTTTATACACCACACAGCTAATTTACCATTTTTTTGTTATAATAGTCGTCATAATTCGTTTCGACATATTTCTACTTGAATTAGAAATTATGCATTATTAAATTACACTTGTATATGTGTATTTTTTATTTTTTACATATCATATGTTAAATCAAACAGTGTTTCAAAGTCACATGACTTAAAACTGACATTGAACAAACAATAAAAATTATAATGATCAACACTGTTAGGCATTTGTAAATGTGAAATGCTCTGTGTAATTTTGCATCATTAGAATATCATATATGTTAAGTTATTAATTGTAATAACAATTAAGAACTGATAATGTGCAAATTGATTACTTTTTAGTTCGTACTAGTAAAATTAGGCATAAGGCTATTATGCCATTTTTACTAAAGTAATACTATAAAAATACAATATAAAAGTCTTTGTTAGTTAATATTATCTTTAGTATTCAACCTTATCATAAATGTAATCAGTATGAAACAATAGAATGAATAATAATTGTATTATACACTATAGCATCATATATGTTTTTTATATTTAAATGTAATGTTGGTAGTGGATCTCAATGCTGCACATTACCATAATCTTGCTTCCATAGTGAGGAAATGAAGAAAATAAGAATTTTCTAGGGATGTCCCTTCCAAAGGGGATTAAGCTCAGAGGCATTATGTTTAGGCCATTAAACAAAAACATAAACTAAACTAAACAATAGAGACTTGATTTGTAAAAACTTGTAGAAAATTTAAATATTGAAAATAGTAGTAATAAAAAATTTAAAGAAATTATTTTATTATTAAATACAGAAATAGAATTACATAATACAGAAAAAGAATTACACATAAGAAATTCATAAAGATAATTAAAATCTACCAACGTTTCCATTGTGGCAAAGGCTGTAAATGCTGAGGCTGTACTTTCTATCTCCATTTGGGGGAATGTATTACTTTCAATTCCTCTCTCTGGTGAGACAGCTGTGTTGTGTTTTGCCACTATATTTAGCCCAAGATCCCGGAGCCGCCAGACTTACGCCATTTTAGCAAAGCTGAAATTTTGATGACTATTAGTCTAATATAGATAATACTCAAATCCTACTCACTAATTTGAAAGTGGGACCCTATCATAGGTACCACCCAATAAAGGTATATCTCTGTCTGGGAAGATGATTGAGCCATAGAATTGGTATGGGTGCTTATGAGAGGTTTTGAAAAAGTCCATAAATAATATGTCTCAAATTAAAGCTTGATAGTTTAAAGTCATTTTAAATAACTTTTAGGATATCTGGCAGGAGCAAAGGCCCACATAAAGCGTCTGGTAATAATAAATATACATTTATTACGTTATTCATAAAAACATGAAAAATGAGTGTTTCTACTTTAACATAGCTGGATGTGTACCTTAATTTGGCGTTATCTATATATAGTATATATTAGACTATTAATTCTCTAAATGTCAGATTTGAACTCGCTATATCAATTTTCTCAAAAATTATAAAAACGAATTGGCTAAATATGTTGATGTTTATAGTGGAATCTATAGATATTATAGACAATTGAGTTTTTCACCTTATTCAAAACCAATGAAAGTATCATTAAAGATATATTTATTATCGTTTGATAAACAAAACAAATACATTAACTAGCTTTAAATCTAAATTATTATCTAACCTTATCATTAATCAGCCATATGACAATTTTAAGTTTTCACTTTGATGAAAGTAAACTAGTTTGGTTTTGTTTTGTCTTGTGTTGACAGAACGGTAAACGGTAATTTGATTCCTATTTGACCATTGCATTGCAATTTTTTAAAATTTTTATCTTTAATTATATAGATTTTTGTTATTAAAGTAAAGATTTAGTCACATACAGCTTATACTTTCAGCTCAATAAATAAATAGTTTATGTTTATTATTCGATGTTATTTTATATGATACTTTAAAACCATTTATTCTGATATTTTTAGTGAACAATAAGAACTAAAAAAAAAATAGTAAAATATTATTACTTTATTACCTAAAATAATTTCTCCCTTGTTTCAGGCGAAGCGGACGACATACCCGGCATCGGCCAGTATGACGATTTCCACACGATCGATTGGCAGAGGGACATAGCGCGCGATCGCATGCGACATAGGCACATTGTGAAGAAACGACAGGACTCTATTTGGGATTTGATTAAAGTAATTAATGTTTTTTCAATGTTTTTAAGTGTAGGTTTTAAAGTTACAATTGTGGGGTATAATTATATATTACATCTTTAGTTGTATTTTCATATTGTTTACCTGTTTATGTATCATATCAATATTGTCCTTTTCTGTATAAGTTTAAATAATTGTGGAATAACTTCCCTCTCACGGTTTTCCTTTTATGTCGGTTGAAAATATTACGATAGTTCATCCAATGTCGAATACGTTCAAGTTCAAGGGAACATATTCTCAAGTAATAACCACTTACCATCTGGTCTTCTCCTATTTTGCCTCTTTTCTTAATAGAAAACTAATCGTGTGATTATAAAAAATATTTATTGATTGAAAGTATTATGTTCATAGTCAATGGTATATTTATGAATTTAAAACAATTAAATAATGCGTTTCTTATGTTTGTTACTAAAGTAATAAAAAATATGTAATGGTAATAACAGGTTAGATAAAAATATATCCAAACGCAATGTTTTCTAAAATTGGACAATATAGAAGTAAAATTGTTAGAAGAAAATATCTAAAGTATTCCAAAAGAAATATAACTGGGTTATGTGTGATCAGTATGAGTATGTCCTGCTGGTTGCTGATTAGCAAATCAGCAGCACTTTCTCAAAGCTTGAAGGATTTTTTTTACTAAAATGAGCTGAAAGATGACATTCAAATATCTTTCTAATATTCTAATACTCTTCCTATACTACATAATACCAGTGACACCTAATTTTAGCCTTTCGTTGTATCCTATATCTGCGCTGCATATAGCAGCGCAGACAGAGGGAACTTAGTGTCAAGACACTTCTCTCATGCACTGTTCCATTTTCAGAAATTGCTAAATACGTGTGTTGAGGCAGCGCTATTTCAAAATATACAGATTCAACATGTTCCAAAAATTTATGAAAATAATAGATCGAAATGTCTTGAAACAATATTCTCTCTTCTCCCTATTGCCGAATATTTTCAAAAACAGCCAATAAAATGGTATTATAAGCTGATCTCTATCACCCAGGGTGCCCACGACGCGTGGTCGGGATGGGTGTGCGTGCTGCTAGTAGGCGTCTGTACGGGAGTGGTCGCCGGCGTAATAGACATAGGCGCCTCGTGGATGACCGACCTCAAGTTCGGCATATGCCCCCAGGCGTTCTGGTTCAACCGGGAACAGTGTTGTTGGTCCAACGACGAAATAACCTTCGACCACGGGAATTGCTCGCAAGTATGTGTTCATATTAATAATGTTGTTTAATACTAAATTTAAAATACTTTTTTTAAAGTAAATCCTAATCTTAGTTAAGTATATGGATCACCGATTTCAATGAAAAAGACAATCTATAAAATTTCTTAAAATATTGGTGAAAAGATGGCGTGTAATGAAATATAGTTAAACTTATTCAAAACTTCTTTAAATCTCATAATTTATGCACTTAATCTAACAGTAGCAATTGAAAATGGTTGGTTATTGACAGTGGATGACCTGGCCGCAATTATTCGGCGAGTCTCGCGACGGTCCCGGAGCGTACATAATCAGCTACCTGTTCTATATCATCTGGGCCCTCCTGTTCGCCGCCCTGTCCGCGTCGCTCGTCAGAATGTTCGCGCCGTACGCGTGTGGGTCAGGTTAGTTTGTGGTATAGTGGGGCAACATCTTATTGCAGACGAGATGGTTGTCGATTTGGAGTCCTGTAAGGGAGAATAGATTATTTGCATTTTCAAGCTTCATGTCAGGTTTTTAGATTTATCTGTCTGGTTACAAAAATGATACAAATGAATTCAGCCATTTACCACGCAATGTCTTAAAATATGTAAACATAACTTAGGAAATGATTTGCCTTATCATTTTCTTTATGCCTACTGTGGGAGTTGCGTTAAACTATTAATAATAAGAAAAGCTTGTTAACACATCTAACAAGAATTACTTTCCTTCCCAACCAACGGTAAATTTCTATACATATAGTAACATAGAAATATTGAAAATAACACGAGTTTAGTCCACATTCCCTCAATTTTCCAGGTATCCCAGAAATCAAAACGATCCTCAGCGGGTTCATAATCCGCGGCTACCTCGGCAAGTGGACGCTAATCATCAAAGTAGTAGGCCTCATACTGTCCGTGTCCTCCGGCCTGTCTCTGGGCAAGGAAGGCCCCATGGTACACATTGCTAGTTGCTTGGGTGAGCTAGTTTTTAGTTTGATTAAAAGTTAGTTAAGATGTTTTTATGTATTTGAAAATGATAATTGAGGTGCTACTTACTTGATATGTCTTCTAAATGAATAAAAGAATGAATATAGTGTTATACATTACACTATATACTCTGAGTAAGTTCTCTCAGATCTCAACCTCTACTGTGACATGCGGGTTAAACCGTGAAGCTACAGAAAATAGCACGTAATTTTCCTTTAAAAAATTATTATTTATGTAATATATTATGTAACAGGTAACATTCTATCCTACTTATTCCCAAAATATGGAAGGAATGAGGCTAAGAAACGTGAGATCCTCTCAGCGGCAGCCGCTGCTGGAGTGTCTGTTGCTTTCGGAGCACCCATTGGCGGTGTGCTCTTTAGTCTTGAAGAGGTATGAAAGTATACTATACTAAATACAATATTTAAAAAATAGATTGTAACATAGAATATCTATATATATTATTAGAAATCAGAAGCGGTAAATATAGATTTGACAAACTTGGAATAATCTAATAGTTGACAGTATATTTTTTTTATATAATGTGTTTTTTTATATATGTTGCTGGCAAAGCATATTTCGCGTTTTACATGAATAATTGACCAGTGTGATTATAGGAAAGGGTTATGAAATATTATTATCAACATGATTTGGCTTAGATCAAGTATCTAATACCAAAAAAGAACTGTGAATGACTCTTGTTTTTTCCAATACTCAGAAATATCGGTTATCATTAACTGATATTTTTAGAGGAAAATAAAATAAACTCTTAACTGAAAGTCATAATACTTGTAAATAATAAAAAAACAAGCAGGTAATTTATATATTTTTTCAGGTTTCCTACTATTTTCCGTTGAAGACACTATGGAGATCGTTCTTCTGCGCTCTAATAGCTGCTTTCATACTTCGCTCGATAAATCCCTTTGGCAATGAACATTCAGTATTATTCTTCGTGGAATATAATAAACCATGGATTTTCTTCGAACTTATACCATTTTTGGGTTTGGGCATAATTGGTGTAAGTATTCTATTTTTTTTATATTACAATTAGATAATTTATTTAAATCTAAATTAGTAGTTCCTGAGATTAGAGTGTCCAACTAAAATATCTTTATAATATTAGTTTAGTTTCTGGGCACAATCTATCAAAATATTGTTGGTAAGTTTGTATTTTATATGAAAGCTTAAAATTGACTAACTAATTAACTTATAGAAGGCATTTTGGTTTGATATACATATGTGCAATTTACATAGATTTTATTATTACAACTTATTATTACAGTGAAAAAAAAATATTTTAATGAAATTGGGAAATTCCTCTGCCACTCTACCAAATATATAATACAAAAATGAAATACTCAAAGCTTATCATTTCCACAGGGCTGTATAGCAACAATATTCATAAAAGCAAACATATACTGGTGTAGATATCGTAAATATTCAAAGCTGGGACAGTACCCAGTGACAGAAGTGTTAGTGGTGACCCTGGTGACCGCCATCATAGCTTACCCCAACCCCTATACAAGGATGAATACCAGTCAATTGATCTATTTACTGTTCAATCAGTGTGGGATATCTAATTCTGATCCGCTGTGGTGAGTTGTTTTTTTTTTCAGTGACAAGATATATAATAGGATAGTGAGCGCGGCGTTGATTTCCACCACTCAACATTTATTTATATATTTATTAATGATATTACAACTTCATATTATATAATATTTTCTTCTTAGTTAAATTAAGGTATCAATATTTTTTAAAAACGCCATTGTGGCTTAATTTACATTTTAAATGTTGATATTTTTTAGTTAAATGAAACTTATAACTATAAATAGTTAACATCTTGAATATATAAATAAATATTAAACAAAACGATATTTATATAATTTTTTTCAATATCATAATTATTGAGGGACTGACAGACAACGCTAGGCGGCATAACGTCTGATTGTAAACTCGACGGTGGTGGGTTCGATTGTCACTTATAGTAATGAATTATTTTTATTTTCTGGTATAAGCAATAAAAGAAAGAACGGTGTTGAGTTGTACCGCTCAACACGCATAGTGTCAAAAATTTGGCCGAGCGTAGGGAACGAAGTGTGTCCAATCTAGGTTCCATATAGGTAGAGGGAACCTAGATTTGAGACTACCCAGTTATATGCAGGATAAATCGTGAGGCTAAAAAGAATATTCTCCACAGTGACTACAACCGTAACTTCACTCACGTGAATTCAGCGATAGAGAAAGCACCGGCCGGTCCTGAGGTATACCATGCAATATGGCTGCTACTCCTCGCCTTGGTACTAAAACTGGTCATGACGGTGTTTACATTCGGTATTAAAGTTCCATGCGGTCTGTTCATACCTAGTCTGGCTCTGGGTGCTATTGCTGGAAGAATTGTTGGGATCGGTAAGTCTTACAAGACAATATAAGTGTAAAATAAGTATTAATCTTACTAATCTTGATAGGGCTTTCTGGTCTTAGATGCTTTCTCTGGGTGGATAATTATTTTCAGTAATAGTCAGAGTGATTCCAGAAAACGGCATATATGTATAACACTAGCGTATTATATTACATTAAAACCGAAATTGAAGCCACTCGTGGCGCTCGAGGAAAAGAAATATTTATTTAAATTTATATTTTCATTTTTTTGCTCTGGTGTCGGCAAAGCGTGGCGTTTAGTTCCGCCACTCAACACGACTCCACAATTCGGCGGAAAGTGAGGAACGGACTGTCTTAACACTAGGTTCCCTCTGCAACAGAATAGTACTGGGTGCCAAATACAGCGTGGAGCTGTTTTAATTTTGAATTTTAAAACCGAAAATATCAAAGATTTTTTGTATGGTGCTTGGCCATTAAAACGAGAAACTAAGAAACAAGAAGCATAACTCCATATAAGCGATTGTATATAATATTTAAATATTACTAATTCCATTCCCAGGTGTAGAACAATTGGCCTTCACTTATCCTAAGATATGGCTGTTCTCTGGAGAATGTTCGACGGGCGACGATTGTATCACACCGGGTCTATACGCTATGGTCGGGGCCGCGGCGGTACTTGGCGGAGTTACTAGGATGACTGGTGTGTGGTCTTTGTCATTTTTGCTTATCTTTGTTTTTTTATTTCAGCCAGCACTTCCTGTTGGCAATATGTTCTAATTTTGATTTTTTTTAATTTATTTGTTTTGGATATATGGTCCTTACTTTTTGTTAAAATATTTATAAGTTCTTTATTTGTTTTACACACAATGTCTTCTAGTATTCATTTCTTTATTTTAAATGTAGTTACTTTTTTGTATATATTTTCTATTAATACACATTGGAACTCAACATTAACATCGATTGTTTATTCCAGTATCCCTAGTAGTAATAATGTTCGAACTCACCGGCGGTGTACGATACATTGTGCCACTAATGGCGGCCGCCATGGCGTCCAAGTGGGTCGGCGACGCTCTCGGAAGGCAGGGTATCTACGATGCCCATATTGCCCTAAATGGATACCCCTTCTTGGACAGTAAAGATGAATTTCAGCATACTTCGTTAGCTGCTGATGTTATGCAACCAAAGTGAGGGAGTTACTTTTCTGTAATAGATGTTCTTTTGCTTAACAATGTATGCATGTATGTTTGGGTGAAATCTTTGAGCTCAATTTTGAAATAGATATCTTCAATCGATTGAGCTGAAATTTTGTATATACGTTTAGTTTGAATGACAATGCACGATAAAATATGTGACGTCATTCTAAATCTGATATGGCGGACCATACAAGATGGCGAAAAAGTATTTTTTAATGTACTTCTACCAAATGAAAGGACTCATTGAGAGGAACTCGAAAAATAATGTGACGTCATTTTAAATCCAATATGGCGGACCATCCAAGATAGCCGAATAGCTTTTATGATAATATAAATTGTGTATGAGGTTATGAGTTTATAGTAAAAATTTAAAAGCCAAACTTTATTTTCTATTTTTTAGAGCGTTTAAATAAAAGCTTTTTCTAAAAGTGATTTTTTGCTTTTAATTTTTTAATTTCGATTTGTTACTTTTTTTAAGGCAGATTTTTGCTTGTTCTTAAGATATGATGATTAGATATACGAGGGGAGGTCCAAAAGTTTGTGGAATGGAGAGGATGGAGTGGGGATAGGGGTGCTCGCTTAATGTCATACTACTTAGGGACTCATCTTATTCTTCTACCTGGCATTAATCCCGGCTATTACCAGGGTCTGCCTTACTTAGGGACTCATCATTAGTATATAATTAGAGTTTCAGACCTGTTGCCCTGGGGATCGTGATAGATGGCAAGCTCACGAAGACACCCCGGTATAATAAGATTGCAAAACACAAATATATATTTTTTAATATGCCAGGTAAAAACTTAATAATTTTAATATATTTATTAAATCAAAAAAATTTCAGACGTAACGAGACCCTCTCAGTAATAACCCAAGATTCGATGACAGTGGATGATGTGGAGACGCTTTTGAAGGAAACTGAACACAATGGCTACCCAGTTGTGGTTTCCAAAGAGTCCCAATATTTAGTTGGTTTTGTTCTGCGCAGGGATCTTAATTTGGCTATTGGTTAGTGCCCTTTTTTCCGATTTTTTTATTTCACGCTGCATCCCGCATATAGCAGGATAGATAGAGAGAACATTTCACTATCCACACAACTTGGGAACCTTGCCGCGGTGCGCTTTGTCTTATTACCAGAGCGAGGTAATGAAAAATGTTTCAATGTAGCCATTCCTCCGACTGAAAATCGAAACCAGAATCACCTTTATGTATATTTCATATGTCATACAAGATTTGATAAATATGTATACTATTAGAAATCAGAAGCTGTTAATATAAAACTAAAACAATGGAGAATGGTATAACTAAGTTACTAACAATTTAATAATCGTTACCTTTCAAACATAAAATGACATGAGAAATATAATAAAATAGGACGAAGTCACTTTCCCAAACGATGATCGACTCGAAAATTAGGTTGTACACGACTGTGCGCTTGTTTTATATGAGTGGGAATGGGAGTGATGGGTATCGATACCGCTCGTGCATCGCAATATTCCTAACAATACAACTATTTTTCTCAGATTATATTATTAAATTTTTTGTGCAGTATACTTTTCTTTGTTTCAATTATAATTATGATTGAAATCCTTACAATCCAAAAAGATAATGCTTAAAATAATAAACTATATAATATGTATGTATATCAAAACCCCTTTCAGCGAACGCTCGGCGAACAATGGAGGGGATAACGGGTCAGTCTCTAGTAATCTTCGCGGGACCCATCCAACCCCAGCCCGGGGCCCCATGCCTGCCCCTCAATAGGATACTAGACATGGCCCCCATCACGGTGACTGATCAGACCCCAATGGAGACAGTGGTGGACATGTTCCGCAAGCTGGGCCTGAGGCAGACCCTTGTCACTCATAATGGGTGGGTGTTTTTATTATGATTAAATAATAACTTTAAATAATGATTTATTTATTTGACTTGCTCAATTTGTACATTTGCATACATTTTTTTTATGTTCTTCGCAATCGATCTTGTTGTTTTTTTTAAATTACATACTTAATTAAAAATTCATATTAATAAAAATAAAGTGATATTTAAATTTATGTCTTCTATGACGATAAAACCTAAAAAAATGCATTATTTACTTAGAGATTTATTATTTTTAAAATGATATTACTTTATAAGCAAATATTGATAATTATTTATTTGTTTTTTCGAAACACAGCCGTTTACTCGGAGTGATCACAAAAAAGGATGTACTCAGGCATGTCAAACAAATGGACAATGAAGATCCCAACTCTGTACTTTTCAACTAAACTTCCCGAATACGACATATTGCGTATCTATAAAAGGTATTTACTAAGCGAATTATACAAATCGATGAAATATTTCATCTTTCGATTGTTCAGTTTGATCGATCTTTTGTAAGTACTATAAAATATACGATTCATCGATTGTATATTTTAATTGTCTTTGATCATTTAACTGTGTGGGTTAATCGATTGTTTTTAAATTACATAATTGATTAATTTGAGCTAATTGATACAATAAATAATCTAAGGATTCATATATATTACAATTATTCAATATTATTTATGACAAGCGGCCTGCCCGCGGCTTCAGTATTAGAATGTTTAAAAGTCCTTCTGACGAAATAAATGCTTAATTCAACAGTATGTTTTATGCGTTATCAAGATACTTTAGTACCTACCATTTGTTGACAATAGGTAGCGTTACATGTGTCTATTTCTACTATTGAGATAGTAGAAGTATGAACTTCTTAAAAACTTAAATACTTATATCTTTTGATAGAGTGAAGCGATTACAATGAAATAACAACTAAAACCTTCACTGAGCTACTTATAATTTTTAGGTATAAAAGTTGCTTAAATTTGTTGTGTACTTTTGACGTGATACGTGTTCACATAAACAGACAAACAGACAAAAAATCCCAAAATGCTGGAAATAGATTCTGTTAGTTATCCTTTAACATGCTGGCTAATTTTTAAAAAAAAATTTTCAATGTACAGAAACGACTTTTCTACAAATTTATTATAAGTATAGATTATGCAATATAATCAATTAAATGTGTATGTAAAATCATTGTAATATAAATTTATTGTGTTTAATAGTTAGTTAATTACTATCGTTGGCACGATTCTTCTAGAATATTATAAAAATGTATGGGTGAATCTACGACAAGAGGTAATTTAAGCGGCACTCAGTTTAAAATATAGATTTGATTCTATAAGTCGCTATCTTTTGCTATGAAACACGTCACCTAAATACACTTAATTAAATAAAGTCACGATTAAACGTCTAATTAAAGTATATTTTCTTGAAATTCCTTATAAAGTTTAAAAATGTAATTACCTTGGCTTGTCCCTCTGT
Organism: Heliconius nattereri; assembly: GCA_013403645.1. Lineage (NCBI taxonomy): Eukaryota > Metazoa > Arthropoda > Insecta > Lepidoptera > Nymphalidae > Heliconius > Heliconius nattereri. The sequence continues at coordinate 985,187 of JAAIXI010000253.1, read as the reverse complement.
CAGTTTCAACTTAACCCCTTAATGTGCACAATTATGCACATAATGTTTAAAGTGCATATAAAGCATTTTATTATTTTTTGACAACACTTGGGACCTAATGTGCATAATTGTGCACATGCCGGAAAATTGCGAAGCGGTGGTACAAAGTAGTGGTTTCGGGAGGTCATTGTATCTCTCCACTGGTAAGTTATGAGAGGTATATTATCAATTAATTTATTTGCATGTACTGCTCAAATTTAATAATAATGTAATAATTAAAGTTTAATACACAATGTACCAAAACATTGCTTATGTGAATTAAAACAATAAAAATTATCATGAAAACGTCTTCCCCTGACTTATTTCCCCTAGCCTGACAGTTGCCGTTAGAGAGGCTTGTTGAGCAGGGGATATAATTTTAGTGCAAAGAAACTTAGATATAGCATATTTTTTACCAATTCACAGTTTAAAATAATAATTTAAATAATTTTCGTAAATTCTTGAAACTGAAAAATAATTAAATATTCATAAAGTGACTTGCCCTTACGTGAGTAAATAGGACAATATCGAAATATAAGTGTTTAATGAAACACCAGCAACTTTTCTCCTTGGCCACATTCTCTAAGGAGTTAAAACATCTTATCGTAGAATCACCCGTATATTAAAATACATAAAATATAAACGTTTTAGAGATTCTTTTACTTTTATAGTTATTATGTCCATCTTTTTATATTACTATAATTTCGAAAACATTATTCTACAATTACATGTGATTTTAGATGAAGTTTAAATATCAGCATCTAAAATGCTAAAAATATATAGTTTTTAAGTAATTTAAATATAATATAAAAAATACTTGTAATCAAATAACAATTTATTTATATGAATGTTCTTATGTATATTATACTGGGCCAAAAACATTTTTTTTAATTATAGTGAAAATATTGTTCTGAACTCCATAAAAATACATAGGCTAAAAGGGCAAATAAGCCTTTTAACAGGCATATTTTTTCGGTGTGCAGAACTATAATCTAAAAAAAGAAAAAGAAAATTTTGGCCCACCCTATTGTATATGTACTACTAATGCTTAATGAAAACTATATCTATATATAGAAATAATTGTAAAATGTCTATTTGTCTGTTAATACCATAATTATTCATAATAATATCTAATAATTGATATAATTGGTGTCAATTGGCGTTTGTGCGATTGACAGATATATTGAATTTTATTATTAATGGTGTCTAAGAATGTTTTGAATACGCGTCAATTATGGGCCTTTATAACTCTAAGGCATGGAATGCAAAGTACCGTGATTTAATATGTAAATATATTACTTTATACGAGGTTCGGACCCGCACTATATAATGTCATCTAAGTGTTTGTAGAAAGAGTTTATTAAAACTATTATATTATTATTATCATGAATACTTTAATAGCATTAATGTCTAAACATATGTCATGTGTCTGTCTGAACGTCTTCTAATAAGTTGTAAATGAAGGTAGGACTAATTGTATAATTATGTTATTTGGCTGGATATTCCATTTTGAAGTATTGAAGAGTCTCATAATGTCCATTTTTAGGGTTTGTTACATACTTATAGTATTATTTGTAGGTCTTAACCTCCATTTTTATAATTTCTTTTATATTATTTATATTATGTGAAATATGTTTGTAGGGATGGGCGATGAAAATAAAAACACATTATTTTAATTATCATATTAATATACACATTTTAATAAAATGCTATGAGCGGGCAGCTTCCATATTTTTTTCTATGTTGTTGTTAAATGAAATCATTTGATTGTTGTCAATGATTTAATAAAATTCAATTTCATTTTTTTTCGCCCATCCCTATTTATTAATCATTTTTAGTCGTGCAAGTTCCATTTAAGATTTATTATATTTTAAAAATCAAAATTAAATCAGCTTCACGCTGTATCCCGCACACAGCAGGGTAGGCAGAGGGAACACAGTGTTGAGACACCGTTTCCCACTTTCTGCCCAATTCTGGAGGCATTGCGTGTCAAGTGACAGAGCTCAACGCCGCGCATTGCCTCGACACCAGAGTGAAGAAATGGAAATATAAACGTCAATAAATATTTCACTTCCTCGAGTGGGGATCGTACCCACACGTTACAGTCACACCCTTGTGCCGCTGCGCCAAGACGGCCTCATTATTATACTTATTAATACTAATTAAGATAAAAAGCATGTCAGTTTTATATGAATAGTAAGATTTTTTATTTCTATGTTAATATTAATATAGATTAGATATATGGTTTCATTCCGAGTACATAATAATTTAGAAGAATCTATGGAACATCTCAACAAAACATTATAATTAGTGAGAGCCACTAATATTTATAAAATTTGTATTAATTTTATTATTCTATATAACTTGACAATTTATCTTATACGTCGCTTATACGCTTGGCAAGCTATTTTGACTTGCTTGACTTACGAGAGCTTGTCGTCGATCCGGACCAGTGTCGGTTTTTGAACACAGATCAAAAGGAGATAGATCTTAAAAAATAAGCAGCTTTCAAAGATTATAAATACTTAATGTTTCTTATAGGAAGGCAAATGTAAGGTAGATAAATGTTGTGTTAGTACATATCCGATACAGCATTGAAGTTAGATTAGTTTATAGTAAAATACTTGTTGCAATTGTAAGGCATAATATGAAATGACAACCTTATGTATGTAATACCTTGTGACCTCTATCTTATGCAATATTTTGTGATTATTTTGCAGCGAAATATTTAACTTTGACTTTAGTGTATATCAGATGTTATTATTAGAATGTGTAATGTAATTTAAGAATTTTAATAATGTATAATAAAAATAAAACAGCGACGCCTTTATGGCTGGCGTCTGTATATAAACGTCATGGGTTCGATCCCCAATCGTTGGAATGAATTATTTTCCTTTCCTCGCTTTGCTAAAAAATCATCGAGACATTGATATACACAGTAATTGAGCGGTGTGTGGGAAACCGCACCGGAACTGTCTGGCCTGCTAAATGCGGGATGCAGCGTGAAGCTAAAAAAATATGAACATTATTAGGTCCATAGAGCTGAATGGCCTCCTAAAATAGTTTAGACTTCTTAATGTAATCTTGTACTAAGATATATTATTTAATAGCGGGCACGAAATTATACACACTTACTATAATGTTAAAAAATAATATCTAATATGTATATTATGTAAAACGAACGTCTGTCTGTCCATTGTAATTTTCATATGGATTTTTATGTACAGGTGAGATCGTCGGTGTTGAACGTTTCTAGAAAAATAGGCTTTTATTACAGTCTTAAATATTTAATTTCTTTTAAATTTGATAGTCTGTGTAAAAGTGGTGCAACCTGCTAAAATTTATATTTTTAATTAGCATGTAATTGAAAAAATATATACATTTAAGACTTTCATATATCATATTGTGTTATAACTAAAATACTATACAAATTAATATTGATTCTTCTGTTTATTTTATTTATTTGTTGCGAACGTCTTCACAAACATTTTTTTATTTTCCTTTTTGTATATTTTATATCTTCATGTCTTTTTTAATAAATTTTAAAGTTGATTGGTGACATTTTTCTTTATTTTGAATTCGTTAGTCCCTTTTACACTGACATTGAATAATATATTTTTTTTCTAAGAAGTGTTTAGTACCGACATCTGGCAAAGGATGAAGTAATCAGCTCGATTAGCTAAAACCTACTTAAAACTCAACATAATCTTAGTTTAAACTTGGTTTAAACTTCGTTTACGTTTAGCTTAAGCTTAGTTTACGCTACGGGCAACGACTGAAGGAAAACGGCTCTTATGACCAAAACTGTGTCTTGGCATTATTCTTCTCGACTCGTGTGTTTAGAATCTTATTTAATTTTATGTAATAAATGGAAACCTTATGAATAATATGTGCTTATTTATTTTCACTCTTAATATATTTGTGTCTGTGTGCTCCTCCTGCAATTGCGATTTTTATAACATTCAATATTTGTTAAACAATGTTGTTTCCTAAAATGCGATTTTTATAAAATGGGTGTTTTTGTTATTGGTTCGATTCCAACTTGTTTTTAGCCTATATTTATCATGCAGAGTTGTATGAAAATATTATATTTGATATACATGTAAAAGTTAAAACCGTAAGGTTTCATTGCGCAGCGTGCGAATGTAAACGTGGGTTCGAGTCCCGCTCGGGGAAATTATTTATTTGATATTTTCATTACCTCCAACTGGCAACAAAGCAAAGCGCGGCGCTTAGTTGAGCCACTCAACACGCAATGCCTCAAGACTTTGTCGGAAAGGAGGGAACAGAGTCTGTCAATATTAGATCCCTCTGCCCACCCTGCTATATGCGGGTGCAAATAGATTTTATAATAAATTAAAATAAGTGATGTAAATTCAATTTAACATAAACTGAACGCGAATCAAGGTCTAACGAATTTTATTAAAATAAGCTTCGCATTGCAATGGCCAACGGCGAATAGCAACCCTATAAAAATTTCTAAATAATTGCATATACTTATTAAGTATGGCTCACAATTGCGCTTTTTTTAAAAAAAAATATATAGTAAAGTCTACGCAGGCAGATAATTTAGTATGACATTATATTTGTTTCACCGCATATCGACTGTTATATTGTGTGCTATGGCGGAACGATTCAAATCTTTTTTTTAGTAGTCAAATGAAACCTCTTCATAATAGTATTACATTAAAAATATTAAAATAGGTATTTAAGGACACAAGCGTGCGACTGTAAACGTGATGGTTGTGGGTTTAATTTCCAGTCTTCCGATTTCTCGCGCCGGTAACTTTCTTGGGTTCCCTCTCCTTCTGCCTGCCCCACTATTTTCGGGATAAAGCGTAAGGCTAAGTGATAATATATAAGCATTTCTAAATAGTGTGACCTCACAACCATTACATCATGACAGATGACAGACATCCTGCGTCAGATGAGGTCAAAATGGCGTCAAGATAAATGCACTGAATTTTATTCAGATAAAATGGTAATAAAACGAGTGCGGTAAGTAAGGTTACAGATGCCTACTAAAAAGTTATCATGAAATATAATTCTAAATTGCAAATATTGTCAATAAATATTTTATATACCATTTTCTATAAATATATTGTTGCGCAGATAATGCTACGGTCTGTCTTCTGTCCATAGTAAACGTGGAATATTGACAATATTAAATATAATATTGTTGAATTTTTAATGCAGAATTGTGTTAATTTATTAGGTCGGATTCATAGAAAGGAAGTTATTTCATTATATTTAACCTCATCTTACACACTAATATTTCTTATTGATATGCGGTATCATATTTACATTTTTTTAAATAAATATATGTAATACTTTATTTATGGCATTTTCAGAATGTCACATTTAATGGTATCAGAACCAGCCAGTTACATTCAGTACAGCCAAAGAGGTTTGATTACTAATAATACATTCAAAATACGAAAATACTTTTGCCCCAACCTATTGTTATTTCGATATGTTTTTTGTTTTTTATAAATCAATAAATATCATGCTGTAGTCGATTCAGTTTAATCGACTAGTTTGACAGAGCCCTGACTATTGCCATTATATTGGACTTTCCAGAAGGAAAATATGCCATTATGCTATTTCATCAGAATTTTTAATCTTTTATATATATTAATAATTTCTGGTTTTGTTATACTTAAAATAAAATTATTAAAATTATTAATTAACATAATAATTAAAATTATTAATAAATAATAATTAAAATAATAATTAAAATTATTATCTTATTTATTTTTCAATACGCCTAATAATTCATAACTACTATAATATAAAGAAATTAAAAATAAATGCTGCGACGAAACTAGTATCCGAATAACTCTAACAACAGATCGTTATTGTAAATATGACAGACAATATTATTAAAACGCGAAAGCTTAAAATAACATTGAAATTTTTATTTTTCAATATCAATAATACTTTTTAAATATTAATATTATTCTTATATATTTTGAAATACTTAAAAAGGAAAGTGATTTTTTGACCGGAAATCATTACATACTTAAGTCATTGATTGCCGAATTACACGGTTGCATTCTACGCATCCCATGTTCTATATTATACTGAAGTAAAGGGTATTTTTCTTAAATGAACATCTTATGAAGACGTGAAAAATATATATAAAGATTATATAATAATTATATTTTTTTAGCTTGTATCAAGACACTCCGTTCCCATTAATATACTTCCATTCCCCATTTCTTAGCCAAATTCTGGAAGCGTTGAATGTTGAGTGGTGGGACTCAACTTCACTTTTTGTCTCGTTACCAAGGCGAGAAAATTAAAATATTAAATATTAAATAGTTCATTTTCTCTGGTGCGAATATAACCCACAACCTGTCGCGTTAATAGTTGCATTCAACTTTACATTACAAAAACATGTATTATTATTTGTGTAGTTTTCAATTAAAATATTGTTATTTGTAATTTTTTTATGATAAAGACATAAACTGATTAATTGATCCATAAATTAAATAACGGTTGTGTAGTCTAATAGGAATTTTATACAATATTAGTAACGAAACATATATTTTTTAATATTACTGGCATTTTCTTAATTTTTCTCACTTATCTTAACATTAAGTAAAAAAAAGTCTGAATCCTTATTAATCCCTTGTATATTGACGATGTCAAATAAATACGTCAAAAATTCTTTTACCGCCAATTTTAAATATTATTATTTCCGACATTTTGCGTCTCTTGCAATTTTGTTTGGAAAGTCTGGCAAATATGGAATCCTCTGGCCAGGTTAAATGCAATTGGAAATATTTTAATTTTTTCGTCTCAAATAAGTCGAATGTTTTGTGTTAGAAAGAAAAAAATATCATACCCTTTTAGAAATATTTCATAGAGCTAGCATGATGAGATGATGACTGATACTAAATTTTTTGCGAGTTTTTCTCAAGTTTCTCGTTTGATATCTAATTAATTGGTAGTACTTCAAATATTACTGTAAAGATATTATTAACAACTTTCCTCTTTGTTACAGACAATTAATTAAATATTCACGCTCCAACTCTTAGGTCTGACAACAGAATTGTCCTTTGAGACCAAAATAATTAATTATTAACAAATACTATACTAGAAAGTATAGTTAACTATGATAAAATGGGGAACGGAACTGTCTTAATAGGAACCGAGAGTCATAACACTAACCCTTAACTAAGTAACTGGGTTCATTCTGTCTATAATATGTAAAATAAAACCAACATATTTATATAATTTATTTATTAATTCCAAATACATATACAACTGGTTACAAACATTAGTGTCAGTATAGATTTACTGAGCGCGAATAGGGCGAGAAACAAACGAATTAGACTAAAAATAAATATTGTAATTAGTTTTAAACTTAAAAGAAAATTAATATATCACAAAAAAGTGTTGAGTAGACAAAATTATAATTATCATTTGGTTAAAAGAGAATACTCAATAATGCCGTTAGAGGACATCGTGAATTACATTTATTAATAATACAATGAATGTTTTTTCAAGATTTTTTTTAATTTTCATATTAAATAAAAATATTTTTAATCAATAAATTTTAGAACTTGAGGTCCAAAAATGTACTTCGTAACTAAGTTATACACAATATATAATGTTTCAACAATAATTTTAGTAAATACATTAAATCACCGGCTAATGGAATTTAAATATAGTTGCCAGATTTTCACAATAGAATAAATAAAAAAACGTGTTGTAATTCACAAAAAAAATCAGAAACAACTAAAATATAATTACAATTAAAACAAAAGTTAAATAATTAAAGATACAAGAAAATGAAAAAAAAATAAAGCGTAAACATTTCAAAGTTCAACGCACTTGACTCCAATACATTTTACTTCAATATCATAAATTTAAGAAAATAATTTAATACGCCGCAAAATGTGGGCAAAAAAAAGGAGAAAATTACATTACTTAGTTGATCACATGCAAAGGTAATTTAAATAAAATGTAATGTTTTTTAAATACTAATCCATTTCAATTTGTCTGTCTGTTAGTTAAAAAAACATCGCGTGTGTAGAATACCCTAACTGAGATCAGTAGTTTAATATTGAGTGAAATTATTAACAACGTCAGTACATTAATTGGCCTAATAATAGTAATTAATAATTTAACACTAAATTAGCTACAACCGCGTTGAACGGCTAAATTCACATGATATGGGGAGGATTTATTAACAATATAATAATAATACAATAATTTATGGAAATAAATGATATGAAATTATTATTAATTTGAATTCCATTTTTGTATTATTTAAAAACTAAAGAAAAATCGTAAATTAAACATTTATATCATAATCTATTAATTTATAATATATATAATTATAATAGTATATATAATATGTATATATATATATATATATATATAATTACTATGAGAGCTGTTTTAGAGAGGAGAGTTATATAAGCATTATTTCTAATGTGATTGTTATATGGACACAGAACTATTGGATTGACGTAAAGCGCACTCTAGAGATGGTGATTCGAACTCGCGATCCTCGAATATGAAAATAATATATGTATGTGGAGATTTTTTTGACTTTTCGATACATTCGTGATTTGCTGTATATGATATTAAGTAAAATAATTTTCATTTAATTACCGATCAGTGTTTGAAATAATAAATTAAAAATGTATTAATAATGTGTGTAATATAAGAACATGCAATATAAATACGTAAATTATATTTTATGATTTATTGATTATTTAATATAATAAAAAACATTTTTCATCGACTAGTGTACTAAAATACTGTATATCAAACACATATTTAGTAATAATAACTAATATAATAATACAAATAAGTACTAATACATATATATATATATATATATATATATATATATATATATATATATACATTGTTTTAGTACACTAGATATGTTTTTTAATACATATTTTTTCAGAATTTGGGCCTTTTCAATAACTCATTTGTTATAATATATTTATAATTTATATAACAATTAATATATTATCAGCAAATCGTTGTTTAAGGAAAATAATTCGTAATCGCCCACCCCCAGTATAAGACACGAATAGCATTTATTTTAAACACCATCCTAATTTAAATCTAATATAATATATGCATAAAATAATTCCACAAAAATATATTAAACTTTAATTATTATATAATAAGTATGTGTGTATAATATAATTTGACATTTAGAAGATTAACATGTTTAAGGCAATACTTCGTCTACTTTTTTTTAAACATTGAAGATGATTAATTATTATGATCAATAATAATAATTTTCAATTGTTGGTTTAAATGTGCCCTTTGTTTGTAGGGCTTACGTATGTGAGTCAATGTGTGTGTGTGTGTGTGTGTGTGTGTGTGTATGTGTGTGTGTGTGTGTATGTGTGTGTGTTTGTTTCTTCATGTCGGTGCACTTTAGTTTTGTGCGATGTATCGATGTATTGTAATGTCTAGTCCGGTCGTGGGGTTCAGTTCCACTAGTGTCTATGGCTTGGCTTGAAAAATCCACTCGTTCACACGTTCAATGAATGGATGATAAATATGAATGAACTATAAATAGAGCAAATTAAATGTATGTGAGCGACAAATGTGATGATATTTTAATTTCAAAATGGTCACTAACTAAACAAAAACTTAATCGTCTTCCAAAATCAAAACCGTTAATTTAACTAAACAGCTTTGTGGAATTCAAAGCTACATATCTTAATAAAAACTTATATGTCAATATTAAAACAGCTATGTAGCGCTGGGCGGCGGGTGCGACGCGCGCGGTGTCGCGGACGGGATGGGTGACCGCGCGACGGGGGTGGGGGGGAGGTCGGGGGGGCGCGGCATCAGACAAACTCCTGGCGCGACAGCGACACGGACACCTTGTAGAGGCTCTCCATCATGAATGACAGATTCTGGGAGAGCTCGTTCACGGGCCGCGTGATGGCCACCATGTCTGCAATGTCACAACGTCATAATTTGCAATGTTATTTAACCATTTTTATTGCAATATAATTATTTATTTAACAAACAAATACAAAAAGGTTGAAGCCCCAATTGAACAAACCACATATAACTACATACCGGGATGCGCTTGCGCAAGTCCTTTGCAATACACGTGCAAGAGGCTGGTGACGTCGTCCTCCGGGAGTTCCCCGCGCTCTAGTATCCGTTCCGCGTTGCGTTCGCGCACGGACGCCAGCGCCGCGCTCCACCTGTCATAGTAGAACATATAATAAACATGCAAGTGATCGCTGCCTGTATGAATACGTGGAATACATTTACGGGAAACACTATTGTATTTCGGAAAGTTTGCCTTAACATTTAGCGTTTGTTTTATTTCAAACGGATCATAAATAAAAAAGTTAGCAACTCTTCCAAGCAAACGAAATCATGAACACAGCTAACAATATAATAAATATATTATATTTTAATATTGTAGACTTTTAAACTGCACAGGTGTAAAGCGGGCATTGAAACCCACAACTATCGTGTTTTGAGATAAACATTATTCACCTGATACTCTTTATTGATATACTTAGTGATAAATTTTACTGTTAAAATTCAAACTATTCGCTTCCAGTCCTTTCTAAGATTACTTATCTCCAAAACGTGATTTATATCGTAAAGGGAGGATTCAGCGCATTGACATAGTCCGAATAGAATCTATAAACGATGTTTGTTGTTTACAGAAGGCTTAAGTAACCACTGTATTTCTCTCCTCGTTTTCTTTTCGAGTGTCTACTCACTTCTGCCTGTGCATGAGATGCAGTAATCTCGCATCGTCGTGAGGCGCGGGCGAGTGCTCCGCCCACGAGTCCACCGCGTGCGCGTTGAGCGCCGCGCGGACGGTGCTTACCGCCGCACTCATTTCGACACCCTGGAGATAAAACCAAATCAAAATTAATTATATTAAATTTATTCCATTGCATTTTGACTTTTAGTACACTATAAACTTGTGTGTGGCGACGTGTTTATACAAATATAATACAAATATGTATACCATGGCTGTCGGTCCTAGTTCCGTTCGTAATATTTATAATATCGTCCAGTTACAATGTGATGCTAAGGCAAAGTGCGGCGTTGACTTCATCACTCAACATGCAATGCCTTCAGAATGGGAATGGAATATTTTAATATATATAAATTCCTCTACTAAATTCTCTAAATTCTCTCTCCACCCGGAGGTGTGTGGTCTGTCTTTTAAAATATACATTAATTTTCAACAAAATGAAAAATCGACTACTAACAACGAACTAAAAAGTAAATAATCATTTTACAAAGATTTTATAATTTTGAAGTCGGTGTCAAGTTAATGCTGCAATATCTAATTACAAAGCCTGTTTGTTTTACTTTTAGGTCTTTTCGTTTTACTTTGTCTTCTATTATTTAAGACTGACCAAGATTTGACATATTGTCGCCGAGATACGAGACATCCTTTATTATCTCAAAAATTTAACAGGCCGACCAACTCTATCCTGAGTATTGCTTGCTGAGAAAAAAGGTAAAATTCCATCATTTTTACTGGGCTATACATACGTACAATAAATAAACCAATTGAAGCATATTATTAAATTTAACAAGCATACGTTTCTAGGAACAAGCATTATGTCAGAGGCCACCTGCCCCGGTGAGCATGGCTCGGGCCCGGGACTAACCTTATAAGCACGTTTAAAATTAAGGCTAGTTCACAATGCAGTTTACTAGAAAAGTTACAAATTTTTTTTTTATATATATATTGAGCTTATAATAAAAATCGTAATATTTATGAGAAAAATAATCATATGTAGATAAAAAAGTAAGAAATTATTGAAATGTCTAAATATTATTTTTATTACACAACGAATTAGGAAACTTTCGCCATTTAAAAATGTTGTTGTACAACGTTTTTGGTTGAGTTTTCTCAATGATATTCGACGGCGCAACACAAATACATGTTTAACATTCATCTTTCAATTTCAAAATAAATTAATTTAAAGATCTTTATATTTTGAGCCTAAACTAGATGAAGTTCTATCTATGAATATAAGTATATATAATGTAATAGTGTTTTAACTACTCTATAAAAGCCTAATACATTTTTTTTTTCAAAAAAACTAAAAATAAAAAATTATCGTTGTAAAATAAATCGCCATTTTAACAAATGGACACCGCCGAGTCGCAGGTATTGGCGGCAAAGTTCAAAGTTGTTTAACCTTAAGTTATTGGTATCTATGCGTAACTGCGACAGACAAAATAGTATGGATAAATATCGTAAAATGAAAAATAAAAAATCTGTAAGTCACAATACAAAAACGCCACAATACATTACTTGAGCTAATTTAACTCGAAACCAAATAATTTATCAAATAATAAGTTCTTCTTGTAACGATGCACGAGTCCTTTTATAACCTACATGCATTGCGCTTGTGCAATACTACGATCGATACGGTTTGTTGCACAAAGGACCTCCCTGGGGGGTGTAAAAGGGTGGAAAAAGAGGGTGAGGGGATTTGGTTTTCAAGTTCACAGCGATCAAAGTCAAAGTCAAAGTGAAAATATCTTTATTCAATAAAAATGCTTAACATTTAATTAGACATGTTATAAAAGTGTATACTTTGACCTACGAATGAGTGAGACACTTTATGAAGCCTAGAGAAGGGCACAGCAAGCTTATTTTTATTTCTTAAATTACGTTGATGGAAATCACTGTTTTTATTAAATTTATTAATATTTTTATGCACATATACTAAGTTGTCGTAAATATACTGGGAGTGTAGTGTAAGGATGTTAACGTCTTTGAATTTATTCCTTAGTGACTTCCGTGGACCCATTTTATAGACTGCTCGGACAGCCCGTTTTTGGAGCACAAAAATGATATCTATGGTGTCAGCGGCACTGCCCCAAAGAAATAGGCCGTAAGACATAATGCTATGAAAATAGCTGATTTATACTAAACGCGCGGTGTCAACATCGGTCAGTTGACGAATCTTACGGACAGCATACGCTGCCGAACTAAGTCTACCAGATAAAGTTTCTATATGCGGACCCCATTGTAACTTAATATCTAATGTTACCTACCTAAGAAAACAGTTTCATTCATTGCATGGATATTGTGATGATGTGCAGTGTCTGTTATTATTGTTATTTAATTGTAAAGCTAGCTGGAGCAATGGGATATTTAATAATAAATTAGAGCTAGAGGTTGCTACCTCTGTTGTCTGAGAAATTAATTTAAATGTTGGGAAATGTCAACAGAGTGTAAATTATTAGGTATAATGTCAGAATGAATTGCAACGATCAAACAACGTATAGATTTACTGAAATTCTGGTAATGGGACTCAACAAAGCTGTTATGGGATTCTAGTGAATACTGATTCTGAGAAATATTTGTTTATGATGTTTTACAAATTCGTGTTTCCAGGAAACACCAGTTACTTGTAATAAGTAATACAATTAATGTCATTGTTTCTCCGGTCGGTAAAACAAAGTGCGATACTGAGGTCGATCTCTCAAAGAAGAGTAACGTACAGATTGATCCTTAGCTAGCATTCATGCGGTGCAGCGGATATAAACATCCTTTTCAAAACAAGAGTTGTATTGAATATTATGCAATTGCAAAAGAAATCTTACATAGCTTGAAATATATTACGTATTTTTTTAGCTTCATGCTTTACCCCGCACGTAGCAGGGTAAGCAGGGTAACTACCCTAGTTGGGAACTTAGTGTTCGAACACACTGAGGGTGTTCATTAAGATACTTCCGTTCCCCTCTTTCCGTCGAATTATGGAGGTATTGCGTGTTAAGTTACCAGAGCGACGAAATGAAAATATTAAATGTTTCATTTTCCTCGGGCGGAGTTGAACCCACAACTTGGCGTGTTTACGCCAGCGCCCCCGCGAAACGAATGGCCTCGTTATTATATTGTGATTTGTGTTTTTTTTGATTGTGAAAAGGTTGAGACTCCTTTTGAAATAGAAGATTTCACATATTATAATTTAAACTTTCTAATGAGTAGTTCTGACACTAGGTGCTTTAAATGCGTGTTTCTTTAAATGCGTTTAACTTTGTTGTAAACTAATTCCTCAAATAATTAATCATATAGTTAATGAGACAATTGCATTTTCAGAAGAATATCTCAATTCGTCAGCTTTGCTAACGTGAGTGCTGCGACCAGTACTTAGACCTTATGCAGTATTTAGAGATAGAAGAGGTGACAGGTATCATATTAAACGAAAAAATGTTGCCACCAAATGTAAGACGATGCATACATTTCATACACTCACCCTGTTATCAAGCGCCGCGCTGTACACCGCCACCACCATCTTGTTGTTGGTCTCCAGCAACAGCAGCAGTTGGAATATGAGTTTGTATAGACACCGTCCTGTTTCGTCTGCACTGCGAGATAGTTCCAGAGTCTGTAATTATATTATAAATAGAAGCGTCCAGTTCTAGTAGTATCTAACATGCAAATTACCGTAACGTAGACAGCAATACAAAAACACACGAGTGCCTTAGCACTAAGTTCTCCATGGCTCTAACGTTTCATTGACCTCTTTGAAATTACTAAAATTATTAGACTAACCCTAAATGCTGAATGCTGAATGACTGTAATATAAACAATATACGCTTCCAACATTAGATCTACATAATAATATAAATGACATCATCTACACTTACCTCAAGCGCATGTTCTCGTCTATCAAAATAAGTTTCGAGATGTTCGTTTATCTCCAGAGCAGCGTATCTCACAGCATCTCTTACTCGTGCGCAGTCAGAAGCCACCGGCCCCACCCACAGCAGAGGCGGTTCTTCGGAGCTGAGCCTGTCCAGCACGGCGGCGAGGTCTCCAGCACCACCTGCACCAGACAGCAGAGCCCCTTCCCCACACACAGATATTGTTTTTGATGTTACTTCCTGTTAAGAGGGAAAAAGCTAGATGAATTTGTGATATGAAATTAATTTTGATAGAAAATCCACGCCTAATGAGGCGCATCAATCAAGCGTTTTAGACAATTCAACTATACGGTTTTATACAGCAAGGCCAAGTAAAAAATATTGGTTTCTTTAATTTCTCACATTTACTTAAAATACCGTAAATCGTACATTTATCGTAGTGTCCTAATGAGAACGGAGTGTTTTAATACTAGATTCATAGGTTCCCTCTGCCTACCCTGCTATGTGCAGGATACAGTATGAAGTTAAAAAATAAAATAAATAATATGACATTTATGATTTAGTAATATGTGATAACATTATGAAACAGTTTCAGAGCGTTTGATAGTACACGTGATATTTCTGTATTCAATTAGGATTGTACGATTGTAGGAAGTACTACCTACTTTAATAGTTTACAAAATTCAGTTTGCGCGCATTTGCACTCATTTTGTATGAATTCAACTACAAATATAAGTTATGATTTTTTCTATGTCTATTGTATGTTCCCACTTCGTGCCAAATTCCATAACTGTAGGTCCACGATAAGTACTCTATTAGTACCCTAATTTTATACAAAATACAGCAAAAAATATGCAGAAAGTGGGGAACGGAGTGTCTTAACACTAGGTTCCCTCAGCTTACCCTGCTGTGTGCGAGATAGAGCGTGAAGCTGGATGGATGCCATACGACCAACATGCGTTTTTATGATAATAAATAGAAATTATGTCGTACCCTGAGCTTAATCTGAAAAATGCATATAACGAGAGAAATAAATTCCATAATGTGGATATTTTCGTGACCTCTACCCTGGTGATAGCACCTTGGGAGCTATTAAAGAAGTACGAAAACTAATTTCGGTACTATTTAATTAGTAGCTTCCGCTCATATTTCATATAACGACAATCTCATTAAGCTAGAAAATAATAACGAAATATTAGAATCAAATAATAAATTGGCCCAGTCGTTTCCTGCCTGCGTAGACATCGTTACTGTAAATCAATAATAGACAAAAGCCTTGATCATCTTATTTAGAGATTTTGAGATGATATGATAACAAATTACAAAGCAGTGACATGCAATGTTCAACATTGCATATATTTCTATTGAAAATCAAATTAATAGACATCGTCGCAGTCTAATTGTGATATTTAAATTAATGGACTTTGAATCCGGCGTTGGGTTCCACCTCAGTTAGTATTTGGAAAAGTGGAGAGCACCTAAGCCCCAATTACCGTCTCTGAGTTGGATACTACAAGTTAAATTAAACAATTAGGTATTTGCTATTATACAATTAACTTGTTCCAGTGAAGGTAGATATTGTTTTTTATATATCTGCCTTCCCTTGCTCCTACTTATGAAGGTTTCGATTAAAGATTCAATATTACATTTACATTATAATTGTATCCCTTGCCACGGAGCACCCGTCTCCCGCACACAGCAGGGTAGCCAGTTTTTACTTTGCGAGCTAATGTACATAGGGAAAGGAAAGCGCGTATGTTGTAATTTTAGGTTTTAAATGTATATACTTATATAATACAAAATGGGTTGCCATTTTGCTCTGAGATGATAATCATCCTGACCATTTACGTTAAAAACTATATTTTTATTTATTACGCTATCAAGGCGTTGAGATGCGCTTCACAAGAACCTATTATATTGAAATTATTTTAAAATATTTACGATTTTGGATTTTCCTTATGCGGTGCAATAATTTGCTCGACAATTAATTTTTCTACGACACATTTTAAACAATATTTGAAATTAGATTTTGGTATATAAAGAAAGTAATTTTACTTTTTAAAAGATATTGGGTCTTTTTTCTTACTGTACAAAATAACGGTTGGTTATGAAACTTTATTCATTTTATAAAAATTGCATATTGATAATACATTTGCAATTAAGCTATGAAGTTTAATTGGCACTTAGCGTGGACATTGTGAACTACCTAAGTACTACTGTTTCGCAACAGGTGGCGTTGCGACTGGTAGTCTAAAATGTTCTTAGAGTAATAAATCCATTAATAGTTAGAGCATACATTCATATTGCACACTAAGAATGAAAGTGATTTAACTAAAAGTTATCAATGCGTGTTATCAATTTTAAGTACATACTATATAAGTTTAAACATTCTTAAATTACAATATCTTCCTTTTATAATGTGTGTGTTTGTAAAATACTACGTAGTTTTGATAAGTATCAATAGGCACAGATTCAAATCCTGCTAACTTAAACGTTAAAATATTAACAAGATATCTACCACAAAAAATATCTTTCTTCCTTCAACTGTGTTTACATAATAATTGAATACAAACAAAATAAGCTACACTCTTACCTTCAGCACAGTATGCAATGTATGGACCAGCGCTATTGGTGGCTGATGGGTCACGTGGCGCAACAACGATGCTACGGAGACGCGCCACGCGTCGCGCGCCATTCCGCCGCTGGCCACGTGACTCATATGGTGTATGCCATGTGGCGTACTTCCAGGTACTGGGGTGACGTCACCTCGTTCACCTGTTTACATGTAAATAAAGTATATAGAGGTCGTGGCGTAACAGCACACTATGGGTTCGATTCTCTTGGGGGAATTATTCAGATCATCAGACTCAGATTCACATTTATTTATTAATGATAATTAATAATTTTCAAATCCTTGCTCTAGAAACAAGGGAGTAAACACGCAATGTCTTCCAAATTGGAGATTCGAGTCTTAACACTGGATTCCCTCTTTCGATTCTTTTAAATGAAGGAACAATGTGCAGGTAAAAAAATATACTGATGTTCTAATTAAGAGAGTAAAACAAAAATATTTATATTTATTATTAAATAATATTAAATACTCGTTCATATAACAAGAATTATCAACGTAATAATTTTGCAATTTTGATACTATTTCGATTGTATACGCAATAGCTAGTTGTTCTTCATTTGACCAAAGTAACCTAAGCACCGGTAAACCGGTCCTTAATCTACACCCAATATTTTTAAACCGGTAACAAAGTACAACATAAAGTCTTCTTTTTCGAGTAAGAAAATGAAAATGAATGATCAGAATGCTGATATAATATTTTTTCGGTATTTGACCACGTTGATCTATCTGATATCGCAGTTGAGGTTCATGAAGCAAGCATTTTATTCCTAAGGCGGTTAACTCACCATCAGGTTCCCCACTCGACGCGCTGGACAGTGAGTGCGCGCGTGCCCGTAGAGCCAGTTCGTGCGCGGAGCCGGCGTCCACATCGCCCGGGTCACCGCGTCCGCCCTCGTCCCACCCGCACCCGCCTTCCTCATCTGACGAGTCTTCGCCCTGGAGGTGGAGGACACATAGAATAATACATGTTGTGACACTTGTATGTACATATGTATATATATCTGATAAGCGCTTAATAATGAATGCGGACGCGCATGCAACGCCGGCGTACATAGATGTAGTGATATCCTATTATATTATTTCAAGTATAGCAAATAGGCTACAAATCATGTAAACATTTTATATAACTTGGTTATATTATAGAAACAAGTTTAAGTTGGCGAAGCTGCGTTTGAGTTGCTAGTAAAAAATAAGTAAAAGAGAAATATTTGTTTAGTAAAACGATTCCAAGAAGTAATTATTATACTTGTGACACTTCTCTATATAGTCTTTGGGATATATTGTCATTTTGCCTTTCTGTTTGCAGTTATTATACATCTGCTGTATGTGTAGTGGTTTATATAACTCACAACTTAATATGCGACATTTTTATGACGTATATCGCAAAATCTAATCTGTTTATTTCATTATTAGTTATTTCGGGAAAATTCCCTAAAGAAAAAAAGCTGCAGTACAGAAAACGAACATACTTATTCAAACAAATGTCATTGGGTAAAATCTAACGACATTTGTTACTAAAGAGACATAAAATCTCTAAAACTGAATAAAATCATAAATCATATCAAAATCAAACAATTCTAATTTCCAATAAATAAACAAAACAAAACATAGAAAAAAGAAGCAGAATAATAAAAACTAATAAAAATACATATTTAAAAATATAATACATAATTCCATTTACCTTAGTATGTCTATGGTCGGCGTGGTCGTGGGTTCGCGATCTGTTTGGTGGTGGACTGCGTTCAGGTACTCCCTCCTCCCTTTCCTCACTGGGGAGACGACGTCGCACGCCCCAATTGAAATTGTCTGAGCTCTCACCCTATAGGAAAATAAGGAAAAAAATGTTACTCAACACTAAAGATAAAATAATACTAGAAATAGAGATCCTTGTTGCGCAGCGACACAGTGCACTGGCTGAATTAATTTCATCTCTTCACTCTAGTACCAAGACACGGCGTTGAATTCCGCCATTCAACATGCTGTGTCTCAAAAATTAAGCAGGATATGGATAACGGACTATCTTAACATTAGGTTTCGTCTGCCTAATCTGCGATATGTGTTAAACTAGAAAAAGGCACTTTTTGTGTAGCGTCTGAGCGCTCTGAAGACTAATGTTATTAAAAAGTTCTTATCAAACTATCGTATATCGTCATACGCTTGTAATACCTTGTTTATGTTGTTAGGGAAAAAATATTAATGAATTACGTAAATATGTACACAGAAACAAATTTTCCAGTCGTGTGCACAATAAGTGGCAATTATTAGGAAAATAAAAATGTGTATAATTAATTCATCACTATATTCATTTTGCTTAAGTCTGCAAATAATGGAAAAGGGTATTTTTCAAATTATAACCAAATTAAACCAAACCAAAACCAAACAAAATTACAAAATACAAATACAAAACGAAACCAACCTCAATACTCTCACTCTCATATTCCAAAAAGTCAAAATCTTTGAACACTCCAAAATGATCAGTGGGAGGAGCTCCACCGGACGGCTCATTCCCGGGAGTTCCAGAAACTTCCTCCAAAGACGACGCCATGGACGACTCTCGTTCCAATAACTCTGAGCTTTGACTGAAGATCACCTGTAAAGTTGTTAGATTGTGAGAATTGTGGCAAATTTATACATAATTATGTATTATGAGTATGAAAAGTATATAGTTAGATCTTATATATATTTGGTTCTTAGGATATCTTAGCAGATATTGTATAGTCAATTATTTTTATACTAAACTTTTTATATTTTTAATGAGAATATTGATTTCGTCGTATTAAAGATGTTACTTTGGAAAATGTAAAGAATTAGAATTCGTGTTCGATAATTTCAATAATTGTGAATTTAGGAAATGTTGACTTTGTACTTTATAAAATACTCTGTGCTGTATGGATTAATCTGTGCGTTACAGAATTGCATTGTGAAATAAGTAATGATTTTTTTCCAGTATTCTTATTACAGAAACTATAAATATAGTTTATATGCACTTATATATTACTTTATTTTTAAATTACCATATTATCAACCGCCTCTTAAACAATCTCAGAAAAGCTATTTTTATTTCATTTTAAATGTTATTCATTATTTATCTACCCATATTCTATACTTACTTCGGAGGAGCTACGAATTAGCTACACAGTGGATTTAACACAAAGCGACTATGCAAATTAAATATTGTGATATTTTCGGTATGAATGACATGTTACATATAGTGTACTGGGCGTAACTTTAAAATCCTCCATTTCACACATTTTTATGACGTTAATTAGTTTTTATAGAATATAATCAGATTTATCAAAGAAACAACCAGCACAATGAGACTGACGAGTAATTTATGACAACACGATTATTTTATTATATGAGAAGCGTAAAGCTATGTAAATGTAAACACGATTCTTTACCCAAAACATTATTTTTGAGTTGATTTTGTGATAGTATGACTCTGTATCTATTTGAGCCTCCAACATAGCGTGCGAAAGCATTATTTAATATATGTAGCGTTACCTTTGAACATAAAGTGGTAATTAAATCGTCCTATGTCAGCCATGAATAGAAATGTTAATATTATTTCCTGAACAATCCCAATTTAATATATTTTTTTACCTATTTTTTAAATTAATATCAGTAATAAACCTAAAAAAAGCGTAAAGCGTTTCGCTTTTTTAGCTCAAATTTAAACAAAAGTTTGACAGTATAGCGATAAAGTTTTGTAAAACAAGATTTACTGTACATTATCCGGCATATACAAAGTCTAGGTACGAACATGCTTTTTACAAATCATTCTAAGATATAAAAAATGTAATTATTATTAAATTAAATTTACATATATAAGATATATAATTTCTACTTACAGATGGGCTCTTTGGTAGACCGACTCTTTGGCCACAAGTAGTCAGAAGATTGACGAGACATTCACGGACACGGCTCTGTTATGAAATATGAAGAATTAGAAAAAAAATAACAAAGAGAGTAAAGAATAGTTTGTAATTTTCCAAATTTTACAATTTCGTCTATTATACGGCAGCATAGAAGTATTAAATGTCGCTTTAACTATTATTCTACTTATTCTGACTGAACACGTGATGGTTGTGGATCACCGTCTTGGAAATATGTTTCCCATATTCGCGCTAAGTTCTTAAAAATTGTCTGAATCTAGAATGATGACATATCGAACCCTTTTTTTATCTAATAATACTTGTAAATTTTCTATTGGGTTAATTATCTGGAGGTTGTAGCATGCATTCCAAATCTTTTATAACACAGTAGAAAAGTTAAACGACTATAAAAATAAAATATAAGATTCCCATATTCCCTCACAATAGACCCAATTAACTCAATTTTTTCCCCTACCTGTGACATCCATGGTCTCTTCCATCCCGAGGCTAGCGCGTCAGCTGGCGAGAGCGAGAGGGAGCGTCGCGGCGACGCGGCACTATGCGGCAGAGTCACTCCACTCTCCGCGCCCACCACCGTGGACGCTGAGCCTGACGTCGATGAACCTGCTTTTGAGAGAATAATAATTATGTTAATCATAACATTCTGTTATATAATAAAAGTATATTCATGTTAATCATTATAAAAACAGGCATTGTAAGCACGGAACTCAACATAACGTTATTTGTTGTTACAAGAGCGAGAAAATTAAGATATTCATTCCTCAGAGTGAGAATCAAACCCACAATAGTAGCATTAACAGTCACATCCAATGGCAATGCGCAATCATCAGGAAATGTTCGTGATTATTATTTTTGAATTAAGATTGGGGAACGGAGTGTCTTAACAGTGGGTTCCTTCTGCCTACCCTGCTCTGTGCCGGCTACAGTGTGAAGCTGATTTCCGTTTAATTTGATTTCTTAAGTTAAAAATATTAAACCAACCAATTTATACTGTGTTTTTTTCTGAATAAATTATTTAAAAAAATCAAAGCCTGTAGATCCAGATTATAACCAAAAAAGAAATACCTTTATCTGGGGTAGCACTAGACGCGTTAGACAAAGAACTAGGCCCGGTCGCAGGTTGACTTCCACCCTTAGGCAGATATTTACGGCCGATTACGGGCGTCTGTGATAGATCGAATGTAAAATCCATTGTACGTCCTGGTAACTCCTGCAACAAATGGTTTTAATTTATTCATATGAGAAATGCATTTTAATGATTTTAGTAAACGAATCACGATTTTTTTCCTTAGCAGTGTAGGCATAACGTTAAAACTGCTCCCTTCCTTACCTACCGTACAATTTTCAAGACATTACATGTCGAGTGTCCGAACTCAACGCCCCACTTTGTCCTGTTCCAGAACCATAGCGAGAAAATTAAAATAATTAATTCCAAAAAAATATTCATTTATTGTCATGTCATTAATTTATTTCACATACATGTTTGCGGGTGGTATTTTTCGTAGTAAATTTTGTATGGTTGTTTATTTCCGGTTATTAAAGTGTTAATGAGGCTTTAGAATAGTATACTTATGTATTTGATAAATAAATAAAATTTAAATAAACAAATACGCTTATATATTGTATGTTAACTGGCGGACTTGCACATGTTCAAAACTTATTTTTTTAAATAACACTTAAATATCTATAAAAATTCAACACAAGTAAACAGAAGTAATTACCTTTTTCCCATGTAAATCCGTATCTAATATGGACGATGTATGTTCCCAATGTGGAGGTACAACTAACGTTGAACATCTTGTTACAACTAGTTTTAATATTTTCATTGCTTCCTTGTAGTTATTGCCATCTTGCTGTATAGGGAAAGGAAAAAAAAATATATTAATATAAAATTATAAATAAATACAAAAATATATATAGGTTATTTTAACCTACGTTGTTTTTAATTTTATTTATTTGGCCATCTCTTATGTAAGTAAAGAAAACCATTTGGTAATAAATAGTATAGTTTGAAAGAGGTAGCATGTACATTTAATAGACAGTGAAATAAAATATTATAGATACTAATGTCGACAAAACATAAATGATATAATTTATACTTTTTAAGGAGAACATTAAATTGTCATTAATAAACTGAATAATATACAAGAACCACACTTAAAACATCATTTCGTCCGGTTCGGGAAAAATTGAATAAAGTGTAAGCATGTATATCCAAAATTTTGTATTATCTTTACGCATTTTTTATATTCAGACATCTTTATTGCTAGCAACGATAAAAGGCAAACGTCTAAAACACTACAGGACATCACCCGAACGTCGCATTGAAGATCTTCTTACAAACATATGAAATACAAAAAATCTACTCACATCAATAAATTTAGCGACAGCTCTGAGTAAATCCGCGTTGACAGCCTGAGCGGCGGGCGCGTTTAACTCCACATAATACAACATACAGTGGAGAATTGATAACACTGGTAGTTGAAGATTTACTGCACCCTGGTGACGGGAAAAAGAGGAAATATTAAAATTTGAATTGTTTTATTATTTTGGAAAATAAGTAGTGTAAACACGCCGTAGTCGTGTTACAGACATACTCTTATGCCTCGGCGTCACGACGGCCTCAAGAAAAAAACGATTAATTATTTTAAGCATAAATATTCTCTCAAATGGAAATCGGTCATTTTTATTATATATAAAATAAAAATCACAACGTAAGTAAATAAACTGAAGTGGATTCGTATTTCCGTTTTCATTTAATTTTCATCATTATTTTTCAAACTAAAATACGTTTGCGTCTAAACGCATCAAGCCTGGCTATCATTCATTGCAATATAGTCTGGCAAAGCTCGTTCTATTATATTCATACTAAAACAAAAAGAAACTCAATAAGTACCAAAAAAAAGAGACAGCTATAGAATTCTTACCTTTTCCAATACTTCCACCAAAAAAGCTAACATTTGCAACGACATATGAGAATAAGTGTCCCATAAATATTTCACCACGCATTTGGTCCATTGGAAGCTTTCTTTACTGAATGTTCTTCTTGAGTATAAAGTCATCACTGTACCTAAGTTTTCTAGTTTCTTACTCTTTTCCGCTGTAAACTAGAGAAATAAGTGGGAATTAGATATAAATTAAATTGTTCTTAAGAAAATCAATAAACAATGATACAATTTTTTCAATAACAAGAAGGCCCTAGTTGTGTAAATAAAATTATTTTTTTAAACAAGGAATCATAATTTCACTAGTTAAATAACAACGCTAGTACCTAACAAGCTAACTTTTTAACAAAACAACAATGTTGCCAACAGTACCTACATACGTATTATTACATACACATATATATATTTGAGGCTTCGTTAAAAACTAACTATTAACTAATTAACCTTGTGAAAGTACACAATAATTATCGAAATTGAGTTTATAAACAAAGAACGTAAGGATAGATAGAAGGATAGATAGATAGAAGGGATTTTGAAAAATTTTAACTCTAAAGGGATGAAATAGGGGTTGACAGGTTGTATGGAGTTTTTTTTAAATCGGCACCGATTTTTATAAAGATTTAAATTCAGAGTTAAAAATATTTCATTGAACACCTGTTTCGTGATATTTTAGAATTCACCCCTAAGGGTGCAAATACGCAGCCGAAGCTGCGCGCGCCCACTAGTATAATATATAGAAGCGTACAAAATACATCTTTAAACTCACCTGAGCTATATGACAAGCGGCTCTTACACACAATTCGTTAGCATCCTCATAGTGTAGTAGCATATACGGTAACAAAGCTACCACTGTCATAGGGAAGGCCAACGATTGTGTAGGATCGATTACCGGCAGTTCCAACAGTGGTATGACATCGACTAACACGCCCACAACCGGTTCGTATGTATTGGGGTGAGTGCAACCCTAAAAGTGAATGAATTTGAATCAGGTATACATATTTTGGTAGTTTTCTGCATAATTTTTTTTTACTTTCGCGCTTATTCCCAAATAACAGAATATGTAGAGGAAATCTAGTGTCAAGACACTTTGTTCCCTGTTTTCCAGACATGTCTCTCATATTTCTGTATAGGTCAAGAAAAAATATTGACACGAAACTCTTATGTACATTCGCTCTTATGTCGCTTATCTTGGATACATTGCGCGTTGGGTGGTGCAACGAAAAGTGTAGATTACTATATATTATAGTTTATATATTATATTTTTGTATATATTGTTAGAAATAATGATCATATACACATATCAATGCATAAGGACGACTCTAATTATTGGCTGGCACCTTTATGGCCTGTCAACGGCGACCGAAAGAAATAGATCGCTAGAGTCACTCTGCCCGATAAATTCTTTAGAACCGGATATTGTTATTAGACTGCTAGATAATGTAAGAGATATATATTATTCCCTTCGGTTGTTTAATAATGATTTGAAGCCTTGTTTTAATTCATTAACCTTCCCACTTTTTTTAATATTTCTTGAATCATATTCAAGTTAAAGAACCATACCTCACCCTTTAAACTAATATGGCATGAATTATATAATCAGAAATTTAAAAATAACTAAAGAAAATAAACAAAAATCCAAAGAATATCCATAGAAAATACCAAATTAACATACTTTTTTTTAGAAAACTCTGACCATTAAGCCATACCTTCAAATCAAACTACTTTGAAATTAGTATACGCTTGTTTCAATTTACCTTTAATAAAAGTGAATGTAACGACGATGGCGCATGAGCCCCATGGGCCTGAGTTCGGTCTAGCCTCTCCCTCGCATCCGGTCTGTCTAAGGGCAGTCTAGACATAACTCTAGACAATAATCTAACTCCTAGGAGAAACTCGTGTTCATAGTCCGATTCAAGAAGGGAAGCTCCCACCCAGAAGAGAGTGGCTAATATTGTCAGTTTATCATCCTGTTAAAGGAAAAAAATCCTGGTTAAATGTGATTAAAAACAGGATTAGTTATAATCCTTAATCCACCCCTCCCCCATAATTCAGTTTTTTGGGACAAATAAAATAAATGAATCTTTCTTTTTAATAATATTATATAGTAAGTACAATTTGTAATTGCTTTATTAATAAACATTTTACAGGGAACCTAGTTATATCTCTGTGGCCTCTTATATCCACGTTAAAGAATATATCAAAATCTGATAGGTCAAATTTCAAAAATGACTTTGTTTTTTAAATGTACATAAATGTATAAAGTCACCTGTGTAGCAGTATCTCCTAACAACTTGAGGGATTGTGCAGATCTAGATCGACATAAATTGGAACAGGCGCCTTTGGATGAATCACATGGTCTTGTACGAGGTTCTATTAAGTAAAAATATTATTAAATTTTTTATCATAAAAAACATAGTTATTAAATGGATTATCAATTTTTAAAACTTTTTACAACTTAAGTTCAAAAGCTAAAACTTAAGCGTAAATATTTAAATTTAAAACAAATTTAATTGTATCATTCATTGACACGTTTATTAAGCATCAAATTACATCATAATCGAATTATTTCATTTATTTAATCATCAAATCTTCTATAATACATTGTATGATACGTAAGGCTTGTTTATATTTATCTTTATCATATTAGTATTATTTCATATTAGTTTATTATCAAATTAGTTGAATGTGGAGATGCAGGGAACTCGCAGATGTACTCATGAGACGTCGGGTCCAGTGTGCTTTCCTCCAGGAAACTCGCTGGAAGGGCAATAAGTCTCGTAACATCGGACAGGGTTACCGGCTTATATACACTGGGTTACCTTCGAGTAGAAACGGTGTAGCGGTAGTGCTTTCTGAAGAGCTTCAGAATGAGCTCCTTGAAGTTGACCGTCGCTCCGACCGCTTGATGCGAGTGAGGGTACTGATTGAGGGCGTTATCACAAACTTAATCAGTGCCTATGCTCCCCAGGCGGGATGTAGCGCGGCCGAAAAGGAGACATTCTGGGAGCAGTATGAAGGGGTGCTACTTTCTCTTATGTCTACCGAAGTGGTCTTAGTTGGGGGGGACTTGAACGGGCACGTCGGTAAGGCTGCTGAGCCGTATGAACGTGTTCACGGGGGTTTTGGGCACGGTCTTCGCAATGCAGAGGGAGAAAACATTCTGAGAACCTGTATTGCGTCTGATCTGGCCGTCGTGAATACGTTCTTCCAAAAGAATTCTCAGCACCTTATCACGTATAAGAGCGGGTCCCACTCAACTCAAATAGACTACTTATTGACCAGACGGTGTCATATGGGCAGGGTAACTAACTGTAAGGTCATTCCAGGCGAAAGCCTAACGGCCCAACATCGTCTTCTTGTCATGGACTTNCGTAAAGTGAACCTCTGGAAGGGTACGCTTGAGAACGGCGGCCTTAAACTAAATGTGTCGAAGACAGAGTACATGGCCTGCGGGAACCGGGACTCGAGCACCATCCTTATAGGTCCTGAACCAGCCGTTAAGTCGGAGAAGTTCAGGTACCTTGGATCCGTTATGCACGAGTCTGGAGGCATCGACCACGATGTCCATGGCCGGATAAGCGCTGCCTGGGCCAAATGGCGGGAGGTCACTGGTGTGGTCTGCGACCGCAGAATACCGCCCAAGCTCAAGGGGCTGATATACAAGAGCATCATCCGACCGGTTCTTTTATACGGCAGCGAATGTTGGCCAGCACTATCTCGGCACACTCAGGAGCTTCACGTCACGGAAATGAAGATGCTGAGGTGGATGTGCGGCGTAACGCGGTCTGACCGCATACGCAACACATTCATTCGAGGTAGTCTTGGGGTCCGTGACGTGGCGGATAAGCTCCAAGAGCGTCGCCTGAGATGGTTTGGCCACGTTATGCGCCGGCCTAAGAACTATGTCGGATGCAAGAGCCTTGCTATAGCAGTTCCTGGAGTGAGACCTACTGGTCTCCCAAGGAAGCGCTGGCTGGATGTCGTGATGCAGGACATGAGAGCCAATGATCTAACCACAGAGGACGCAAACGATCGTGCAAAGTGGAGTAGTTTGAGTAGTAAGGCAGACCCTGGCAATAGCCGGGATTAATGCCAGGAGGAAGAAGATATTACCATGTGTTGGTTTTTCAGCTGACGCGGGTGCGTTCTTCCTCATGCAGTACGATACGGAGTAGCTGGTACTGCGCGTGTGGTTACTCACGCAGCCCACGCAGACGCCCGGCGATCTTTTACCTTGGGGACAATGAGGCAATTCTCTATAAAATAGTCTATTTTAAAAAACGTTTTTCTTATAACATTAATTAATGATAGATTTCAACACGGTATTTTGTATCTTTCATATGGGAAGGGTACCCATTACTGTGTATTTTTTTGTATTCCTAATTTATTTCAGATGAAAGTGTCACATAAAATAATTCTTGATACATAAATGTTGATATTTTACTTTTATTTTAACACGTCCATGGTAATGCAACGATGATTCGTTGTTACGTTATAATCGATTATATTATTATTAATAATAAAAAATAACAAATAAAAACTAACCAGCACTATAAACATTTCCATTGGGCTGATGCTGTCCATCCTTGTTATTCAAATTCGGGGTACTTTTGAATATATCTCTCATATAGTCTAGGGGCCGGAAGTTGGATTCCAGCGAATCGACAGCCGCTTCGAGTGTCAAGAGTAGTTCCGTGACATAACCCTGCATGTCCTCCCCTTGTTCTGCTACAGTCTCTACTAGACGTGACAGAATGTCTGACACCATACGGCCTGTCATTGCGACACCGATGAAACGGAATACCTAAGGCGAAATATATATTTTAATTTTTTATACAATTTTTATAATTAAACCATGAAAAAGAGGAATTATGATAAACAATACAACACGGAGAAAGTCTTAAAGGACACCATTTATTATACAATTTATAAGCCGCAAGCGAAATATAAACCTAGGAAATAGTAATGACAAATGATTTTGCAATGTTCCCGTAATATTACCCATTATATTAAGTTTAAATGAAATAATGGAACCAATAAATGAAATACAAATACATTGAATTAATGTGTATTTATTTTGAAATTTTATATGGTTT
The DNA here is from genome assembly GCA_013403645.1 of Heliconius nattereri. NCBI lineage: Eukaryota > Metazoa > Arthropoda > Insecta > Lepidoptera > Nymphalidae > Heliconius > Heliconius nattereri. Next base: position 955,954 of record JAAIXI010000253.1, on the reverse strand, counting down.
AAAAAAAACAGTCCAAAATATAAAAATAAACTAATAAAATAATTAGAAAAAAATAAAGTAACAAGAGCTTACTTGAAGGGATCTCCCAGCATAATGTCTAGAAGGGCAAGACAATCCCAACTGTAGAGCTGTTTGGGCCCATCTCTCAGATATTAAAGCGTGTGGTAGTGACTCTCTGAATATACGGAGAGTGTGTCGCAGGAGTGTTGCCATCTGTTGACAGCTACGGAGACTCCACACTGGACGGAGAAATGGGTCACTTTATTACATATCACAAATGTTTACAAAACATTATTAGATTGGGCCTATTCGCGTCATTGTTCTGGTCGTCCAACACAGACAACAGGTGCTTGCTACGAAAATATTGTATTATTATCGGATACGTTAAATCAGTTCCACAAGATTTTTTTAAATTGACTGATGTATAGCTGGACATATATAAGGCAAGATAATAAAAAAAGTCAATGCGCAGCGTTTGGTTGTGCCACTTATGAAGTTAAGTAAATAATTTGAAAAAGGGTTATGCTAATAATTTGATTTTCCTACATATTTTATTGCCAATCGCTGAAATTTAATTTAACTAATGCTTCTAATTGAAAAATCTTTTTTTTTTCTGTTAGATAGTCCATTTATCAAGAAAGGCTATATAAAGGCTAAATGACATCACATTCATCTTTCCGATGTAACCCACAATACCTGTTGTTAGAGTTGCATTCCGGACGTAGTATATAACCCATCCCCGCGTGGACTTTAGAATGCTTCCAATTGTGTACAATCAAAAACTAGCCCACTGATTCGATTTCCATTCAGGGGAAAGATATATTTAAAATTGATTTTCCTCTTCTGGTAGTGAGGCAATTCGCGTCGAGTTCCGCCACTCAGCAAGCAATGCCTCGAGAATTCGGCGGAAAGTGGGCAACGGAAGTGTCTTTTTGGGAACGGCGTGTTTTAACACTAGGTTTACAAATTCTCTTTGTCTACCCTGCTAGAACTCATTCTCAACTTTCCGCCCAATTTTATTACATTTCATGTTAACTGGCGGAACTCAAAACCGGCGTTGGTCTTTGTACAGTGGGGAAATGAACATGTTTTAAGTAGGTACATTCTATCTAGAAACAATGGATATAAATATTAAATACCCAAATAAAATAATCGACTAACTGATTATTATTATTATGTGGCTGTAATTTCTATTTTCATTTATCAGTATCATTCTCCTGATCAGTGACAGCATCCACAAATTTTATATATACAGCCAGACGCTGCATTTCAATTACCTCAGTAATCTTTCTATTCTCCTCAGTATCCTTCCTCATTATCTCGTCTTAAATCTACAATAAATTTGTAATTACAATATCTAGACCCAGACTTTTATCAAATAACTGTCAAAACCTCATAGGTTATCAGGAGATATCAGTATAACAGTGAACTAGTTGACCTAGGTTTAAACGTTTCGCTGGATGATTTCGTTAATAGAATGATCGAGACCGAAATTTGAGATTAACAATATTAAGTTCCGCCTTTCAATATACTGGGTTTTGTTTATTTATTTATGTGAGCTAGAGTAGTGTTTCACAATTATTGCAATGTAAACATAATACAAATAATATATAACGAAAAAACACTCATACGGCCATCACTTTGTTTAATTTGTATTTGTGAGAAGACCATGAGTAGACACGGCGTGTAGTTCCACCACACATAATACAAATTATTTAAAATTTTTCAAACGATTTTATTGTCACGATCTTTTGCAAAAAGTCCGATGTTAATCTGTTACTATTACTAACCTTTAGCAGTAATGTCCTCATACTGCCACAATGCCATGTGAGTGGGACGACTGGCCAGGAACTGCACCATGGACTTGATGGCGTCGACCACCGGGAGTTCGGCGGGTGGGGCTTCCGTTTCTACTTCAGTTTCAGGTTCCGCGTCCCCTGTCACTATCACTGGGAGGGACGGGTAGTTGTCTGTTTCACCTGGTGGCAAGATAATTAATTTACGTTTATTATGGTTTAAGTTGTAAGTTCATATCGTTTTTGGAGACTTATTTCTACGTTCCACAGTGTCCAGCTTATGACAAGCTGTTATAAAAAACACAAAGAGTGTCAAAAAAAAACATTACCTTCCGGTGTAACTTGAGGATCAGAAAACAGTGAGCGTACATGAGAGCGCGGTGAATGACCGCACTGGGGAAAATTGTCGAAAACCGCATCTGGTTCTAACAGAAAAACACATATATATTAGAAGAAATAATATCACAAGATGATATAAATTAAAATACAAATTTATACATAGACTTGTGGGCCTGGCAGATATTATCCTGCTCGTCCCTACCTTATCTTGTTAAAATTGTTCATACAAAACTTTATGCAAATTAAATATATGCATATTAAATAAATATAATGTAAATAAATTTGTATATAAGTAGAAGCAAACAACGTTTTAGATATTACATTCCAACATTTTTAATGATCTCAAAACATTTCTTTTTAAATTTCGGTTATATATCAGCAAAAATATGTAACTGCTCGCATATCTTATTTTGTGATATGGCAGAATACTGTTTTATATATTTATTAAACTGGGCTCATTATACATAATAACTGTGGTATTTTCCGATTTCCTATAGTTAATAAGGTATATTCAATTGAACTTATAACTATCCAGGAAACATTAAAAATAAATATACAAAATTTTCATCCAAATCAGCCCAGCCGCTTAGAACGGAAAATTTAAGCAAAATAACTTGCAAACAATCCATATGTCACCGTGTTATGAGTTTCAATTGACCTTAAAGGTGTCAGGATCAAAGGTACGTCAATGTTTTTAGTCCCTTACTTTTACGAAGTATTAAATTAAAAGCTAAACATATTACTTGGCGATAGAAACTTTTACTACCGAATGTTCTCGATGAAATATCAATTGAGTGCAGCAAGGTCACTTGTATCGCCTATTAAGTTACTCTTTTTTTTATGACTATTGGGTTCAAATCAACGTCCAAAAATGGGTATTTACAAAGACCAAATGCAGGATATTCTAAGCAGAGCAACTAGTCTAACCATCAATATATTACAACAACACATCAATTATCTTCAATCACATATAAAAAAAAGAACTAAAATTACCTAAAAAAAAATAAAAACTTCTGAATACTTACCAGTAAAATTATGCGGTACCAACGGCAAGGGTGGCGGTGGCAGACCCAGGCCGAGTTGGGCAGATCTGGCGGCCAAGAGCACTCTCGCCACCGTCAGGTGATCGTGGTGTGCAGCTACAGCCACCAGTAGGTTCAGGAGCAACTGCCTACAGTGCTGGTGGACTATCCACCTGGGTAGATAAAGTATATTTTTCTAGACAACAAAGATGAATGTGGATTTTTTGAAATAATTTAGGAGATGCCATCTAATTTTGCAAATTCAACCAATTAACTCAGCGGACATTATAACATATAATGAAATATAAGGCATAGGAAGTGATACGTAATTTGCTTACAATTAAAAAATACAGTTAAAATTATAATATTTTCCATTACCGTTGACAACCACTTCTGGTTTTTTTAGAAGATTACCTAGAATTGTATTCTGTAAAAACATATTTTCTCATGTTTCTCTTTTGTAAACAATAAACATGCACACCAATTTTTATCTGAAAATTACTTCCAGGAATATCCATTTCAATTAAAAACTAAAAAAGGATAAGTTTCAGTATTTTGTACTGTAGACTTTCTAAATCTAATATATGTAGATGGTGTTAGAGGTACTGTAGTAACTTTCTTAAATCAACCTGAACGTACTTAAAGTCAAAATAAAACACTATATTATATTTTTTTCTCGACACATATTAGCGGTATGATAGAGAACGCAGTATGAAGAATTATAGTTGTTCGTTTTAGAAAAACATACGTTGGTTACGAAAGTTGCTAATCTATTCTTAAATAATAAACGTATCTTTTGGATGAATGCGCTAATCTCGGAAACTATTGATTCGTTTGTTTTTTGTATTGGATGAACCATTTTTGATAAAGGTTTATAGGCTATACAGTATGAACAACCTAAAACGAAGTTGCACTTGAAACCTAGTTGAAATATAAGTTATTTGAAAATAGTGGGAATAAAATCCAACTTTCAGCACCTATTCCCACAACAACTTGAAACTAGAACGTGAAACCAACAGCTACATATAAAAAAAACACAAAATTCAATATTAATCAGTAAATAAGTGAAGTTCACCATTTTATGAATAGAAATAAATAAATATGCATCAAATGTAAAAGTCGGATGTAATGCCGCTTACACACTCTTAGCGGGAACGTCGCGCGTCGCCCAGGGTCGCTCGAGGGGACCGACGGTTATTTATTTACTTATTATGATGTAAATATTTATATACTTATTATGATGTAATTATTTATTTCAAGAATTTAATTTCGTAATTGATTCTAGAATTGCATTTTTGTGTAAAGTTATTAGTATTGTATGCTTTGGTAGGTAACTAAGACTAAACATTTTTGGAAACTGTAGAAATTACAAAAATGTTGAGTTAGGTCACTGTTACCTAGGAACATAGTGTTAAGACACTACGTTTCCCACTTTCCGCCGATTTTTTAAGGCATTGAATGTTGAGTGGAGAAACTCAACGCTGGATGGCTTTTTTAGCCTTAGTGCCAGAGCAAAGAAATGAAAATATAATTAAATAATAATTCATTCCCCCGAGTGGGTATCGAATTCACAACCGTCGCGTTACAGACATAGCTTTATGCCTATGCGCCACGACTGCCTCACTCTCTCATTTTTATTTTTGATGACCGAATTTTTTTTATGAAAAAAAGCACCTGGGAAATCTTTTGACATCAAACGCGGTGGCTGTGGGTTCGATTTCTACGCGAGGTTATAATTTTATTTAAGCTATTTTCAATCCTTGCTTTGGTAACACAAATCACAGGGTTGACTTCAGCCATTTAATATGCAATATCTGGAAATTGGATGGTGATTAGTGATATCTCAACAAAAGGGTTTCTCTTTAAGGATTAGGTACGATTTAAACGTTATTTATTTTGCACTTAACGCTGTTTCAGTATTAGGTAAACTGTGGTTATGGAATATCTGTTGGGTAATTTTATATTGTAATCGAGTGAAATGGAGGTGTTATGTTTTAAATATTTGTATTTTTGATATTATCTATTTTAATTTTCTAGGGGAGTACAGTGATTATTTATTCCATTTGTCATTATTTTAGCAAACTTTTTCCACAATATACATATTTTTTTGGAATATTTTTAAATTTCTAGAATGAAAACATATTAAACAAAATTCCAATGAATACCTACCTAGTATGATCCATTCCAAGGAAGACAATATGAAGCATCAGTGGGACGTGGATGGACCAGTCCAGTTCGACGCCGTCGAGGACCACGTCGCAGAGTAACATCACTGCTACGTTACACCTGAAAATTGTATAAGTATATAATATAACATATAGATCAATTTAGATAACAGATAAATATTTATTAATAAAGTTTTTTATTTTTTAGTCATAGAATCAGACTTAATATCACTTTTGTTTTATTACTATTATTATTTTCGTCGACAACGATAATAATGTTTAGAAATAGAATTTGATTCTTCGAAGTGGATTTGAACCCACAAGCTTTTATTTTGTCAAATTTTATACATGCGTCGATATATGATATTTTTCACATAATATTACTTATATTGAAATTAAATAGTCTCAATATTGCTATAATTCATAATTTGCATACATTTATGGTGTGAATATCCTACCTTCATCGATTTCGTGACCCAAGACGCTAATAAAACCAAATATTATCCTTATTCAAATGATATAATCAGCATTTTAGACTATCACATACCTATGAAAACCGGAAACAGGTTGGTTTGTATCCGGCAGATATTCCGTTAACAGGGCAAAGAACCCTCCATATTCCGGCATGGGCAGCGGCCGCGGCTGCGGCAGCTCCACGCGGGGCTGCGGCGTGTCGGGCGCGCTCGCCACCCCCGCCAACCCCGCCACCCCCGCCGACTCGCACATACCCGTCTACGATATGGATAGGAAAACAAAATTACTGTTTACACTATATTATATACTAATCAGCGCGAGACTACATACGGATGGTGGCTATAAAGTAAATAATTCAGTAGTTTAAGCGGACGAAGCCGCGACCGGGTCGCTAATAATATTCATAATAATATTTCCATAAAGCTGCATCTAAGCATAATATGGACTGAGCTTCACATAAAATTGGTGTTTATATTTTAAACTTTACCTTGTCCCTTTAAATGGTGGCTCTACGTTTTATTAAAGGTACGTTTGAGCAAACACCATGGAGCGGTAAAACGATAAAACACAAACCTACGCGGCAGTTTCTAAAAGTTTTCACAATTATAAGCTTTTCAACTGGTCACATTTCCATGGACGTGGAGAAACCATTATAAATAGAATATAATGAATGAATTGGAAAATGTATTTAAAAGTTGGGAAATTTATTTCTTATTGGGTAGATGTTGCTTTATAGTAAGTACTACTTTTGTATATGACTTAAGCTGAGAATAGCAGTTCATGGTCGTGGGCCAGTTGTGGGTCCGATCACGGGTCTGAGGAATGTTAATACTTTATTTCCCCGCTCAGGCAACAAGACACCCCACACGCAATGCGTGCAACGAATTCGCGTGAAGCTGCTTTTTTTAGCTTAATTAAATAAAATAATTAAGAAAAGTTGATCAAACCAATAGTTCATCATCCAAAGTATTTTGACATTGCGGTGAATACAATTCAATCGAAGGCAAACCCTCGCCTCGCCACACGCCTCTAGGCGTTGTAGATGGATATGTAAACTTTTTTTCCAATAAACGGTACGTTGTGTAATGTTATCTGAACATGCTTTGGACTGTTTTGTTTAATATTGAACGGTTGGAGATACATAATATATTTACTTCTGTTTTTGTTTCCTTTTTAAAATATGACTTACATTTTTTTTCTCTAGTATCGTAACTCTGTAGGTGTTAGAATTTGAATCCTTGCATCACATAGAACACATACATGACGTAAATATTTATATTCAAGTGTACATTCCTATAGGATTTAAGAAATATAATCAAACTCGGTCCACGAAAGCGGTCCATTGAAGGCTCCTTCAAAAATGCACAATCTTTTTTTATTCTTTAATTTTTTTTTTACTTACAACAGCTTTTTTTACAGGAAAATCTATTTTTATGTTCCTATGTCCATATAAGTATATATGTTTTCCAAGCATATTGAATACTTTATATATCAATCTTTAGATAATACATTTCTTTTCACTATCAATACATGAAGATATTTCTTACAAACATACTCATGTAACTATATTTTTATAGTTTCTATATTAAACAAAGCACATTATATATTTATTTATACACCACTTAAATCAGCTTCACACTGTATCCCGCACACAGCACACAGCAACGCGGAACTCAACGCCGCTCTATACCTCGACACCAGAGCGAAGAAAGGGAAATATAAATTTAAATAAATATTCATCTCCTCGAATGGGGATCGAACTCACAACTAATCGGTTTTACAGTCACGCTTTGTGCTCCTACACCACGACCACTTACCGGTGTTGCATCCCCGTCGGAGGGGGCGGGCTCCTCGTCGGCGGGCGGCGTGGGGCACGGCGGAGCGGACGCGCGCTTGTCTTGAGCACGTGGTATATCGGTCTTCGCGCTGCTGTAAATAACGGATGAATTGGCATTTTCTAAGAGGATTTCCAAGGTTTTTTTTTAGCATTAAGCTGTATCCCGCAAATAGCAGGCGGAGGAAACTTATTTCTGTCAAGACATTGTGTGATAGGCGTTTCTTCAGTCTTGATAAGCAACATGTGCAATTGGGCACAACGAGGTGATTTATTACAAAGTTCTCTTTGTCTACACAAAATTTATGAACATTAAACAAAAATCACAAATAAAAATGGAAAAGATTAAAAGTTTGACAAATCTGCAAAAAACATAATAAGGTCGTTTAACATTTATTCATAAACCACTATTTCAGTTGTGGTTCTAGTGATTTTCGTAATTGATATAGATTTGACTAATTATGAGTTTACATTAAAATAGTTAGAATAAAGTAGAACGCTGACATGTAATAAGTAAATATGGTTCCCTAGCCCATTGACGAAAAACAGAAGCCTTCATGTGCGAGTCCAACTCGCACTTGTTAATATTTATTTTTTATAAATGAGAGAAAAAATTGATTCATTTTGTTTTTAACATTAACGCTTTGATTGACATAACAACCGCTCATTAAATGTTTATCTACGATCGTTCTTTTGTGGCAAATAAAAGCTTGTAAAAAAGAGGGAATTTTTAATAAACTGTTTCTGCCTTTCAAAGCTTGTGTTCGAGTAATATATTTTAAGTATATTGATCTGTCATGAGTTACTTTTTCTGATGATCCTCATAGATACTTTGTATGATGTATTGAATATTTTCATTTCCCCGCTCTGGTAACGAGCCAAATAGCCAATATGTTTCCACGAAACGTTATTGCTAACACTATTCATTTCTGAAAATCATATCAATCGTTTAATGGTTATAAGGCAATCCACAGCGACATAAATATGTATATTTTTGCCATATATTTTTAAAAGCTAGTAATTGATCAAGTCGGGCGCAAAAACACGAATGATGGCCGCGTCGAGTTCGTAAACACTTTTGTACTGGCGCGTAAACAATGCATCGCTTTGTAATTGAATGAGTTTGAATAACTTAAGTTGTATTAATTATTATTAATTAATTAGCTTAATTAAAACATTCCTCTCGCGGTGTACGGTCGACGATTTCGCAAATATTGTTGACCCTGAAGACTCTTGATGTTCTTCTTCGAACGTTTCATTTATCGATTTTAATTTATTTAAGAAAACACTAGTGTAGAAATATTATTTAGTGGGTACATTTTCCAGATAAGTTAAGAAAATAGTTTTGATTACCATTTCAGTGCTGGCTGCTGGGGAATTTAACGGTGCATTTCATTTTACCAATAGGGTTAGGGACTTATACCTTAAATATTATATTTCCCGAAATAAAATGAGAAAAACATTAGTCGTTCCTAAAAACGTGTGTAGTAAAGTTTCATATACGTGCCAGTATATAAAATAAAAACAAAAAATATTCACCGTTTTTTTCAAATCATTATCTACATAAATTATATATGAACATACATACATATAAATAAAATGTATTACTTACTTTGCTTTAGCCGGATCTTCCCCACTGTGTCGCTTTGTATGTATCGTCCCTTTCTCGACGGGCGCGAGTTCGCCCGTACGCCCGGTAGCGTCCTGTTATTTGATTAATCATTACTATTTAGAGATAAGCTTGTTTATTTTATATAGTAGAATAAAATATTTATATCACATATTTCATGCTTTCTCTTTACCTATTCTCTTGTTTTTACTTATGATGTTTAATTGGACAAAGAAAACACAGATTTTTTTTCTCCTAATATTATCTGAATCCGTACTTCTGCATTCAGTCAAGCTCATAAAAAAATATAAATATCTAAATTTCAACTATGAAGGTAAAACTCCTATACAGGTCAGTATTGTTTGTATTTGCACATTTAAAGCTTTTAACAAAGTTATATGACATTTAAAAAAAATATTTAAAGCTTTCAATTAAAAACTGTTTTCTAGTAGAATGATAGATTCAGTCTATAACAACCTAAATAAAATACATTCATTATAAAAACAAAATAATCTTCCATTGTAAACCAACCTGTGAACCAGTTCCAGGACCATCGCTGTGCCCGGACGTGGCTTTTCTCATGGAGGTGAGGCGGTAGAACGGAGGAGTTTCCGTCCTTTCTATGAGGCAGTTTAAAGTCTCCACTGTTTGGAGTTCCGTCATCATTTCATCTAGTAGCCTCTCTGGTCGGGATCGTGCTAGGTAGAGGACTACGCGTTTTGCCTATGATTTGAATAGCAGAATATTTAATAAATGTTTATAGAGAATAATTTTATGTAGAATTTAGAAATATAAACCCATTATTAAGAAAAGTATATTTTTTTCACAGTCAATTGGTCAGTTTGGTTCTTCTTATGTGGTTGATATTCGTTCTATAGAAAGGACAACAAAACTAAAAAAAAGAGTGAATTTTTACCACATTCACTTTAACCTGCCCAAAATACATCTGTCTGTGGAAGTGGAAGTGCGACTAAATCGCAAGCCTAGTACAATACAAGATGTACTACTACCACTTAATTGGCACCGCACGGAGAAAGCGACAAGCAGGCCATAGGTATAGTATATCGGAATTGAGTGCCGTGAATGGAGACATTGTAAGCTGCTTTTGGCGTTAACTATTTGAATTATCCAATCTTATCCGATTTGCTAATTATACCTATTATAATGCATTACTTTAAATAAACAGAGATACAAAATGTGTATAACATTGTAGGGTGTTAAAAAAAGTATAGTTTCCGTTGCTCCCTTTGTTAATTCGTACATCGATATAGGGGTTTCGACATGGCTTTGTAAACGACATACGACTAATGGAGTAGTCAGTAAGTCAAAGTGTTAAAAGTAACCTATTAATTAGGCCGTCATATGCACTAATATTTTTTTTTGAAAAAGCCGTGTTTGACGGTACACTTGTTGTAACCTTTTTTTTGATCGGTTTCAAAAGAAACGTGATCAAAAGACCCACACTTTTTATTTAATTCTCTACTCCTTTTAGTCGCGCGGATACTTTTTACGCCGTATAAATGATTGGACGTCAATAACAGCATAGGGTAGTATTGTGTTTATAGGAAAAGTCATAGTTTTTTTAATATTATTAAAAAATAGGTAATATAGTTTGTTGGCAATATACATTTCGAATAGGGAGAATGGAGTGTCTAGATACTGCGATCTCTTTACCTATAGTATTGTTTAAAAATAAATTTTAAATATGGCATATCAAAAACCGGCAGACAACTAAATAAAAAAAAAGTGGGGGTTATATTTTAGTCTAAAATTATTACAATTTATTATTATTACTTTTAGACAAGAAAAGAAGTCCATTAATTAGAATTCAAATAATTGTCACAGTTAGCTTTACAAAAAAATACTGGTACAGAAGTTTTAAAATTCATAATATATTAATATATTGAGGAAACAATTAGTAATTCCAGTTAAAGTAAATAAGTCCAGTTGTCGCTTGTACATTTAAATACCTCCATATACAATATTATTACGATACTGAACTTCTTTTTTCTCATTTCCAAAATTTCTAGTACACACTAAAGTATTAAAATTACTTACGTAAGGCAGTAGTTCGTTGGGCGCCATCCCCGACACGATGATGAGATATCTGATGATAACTTTGAGATTGTTGGGCCAGCACGCGCACAGAGTAGACCAAAGCTCCTCAATCTCTTTGGGATGATTGTCAGAAAACTAGGGACAATTGAAGAAAACAAAGTGTATGTAATTAGTTTTGAAGTATAATTTTAAAATTAATTATTCACGTAGCTCTTAAATTTTGTTAGTCCATTTCATGACACCCTATAAAAATGAACGCCCCCTTTTAAAATTAATTACTGCTTAGTGATACATCACTATCAACGGAGCTTCACGCCTTCCCCGCATATCAAAACAGAGCAGAAAGCTAGTGTCAAAATTATCCACTTTCCGCCCGAATACGATGCCCTTCCGCGTCAAGTAGTGGAACTCACCGGTCGGCAATGAAAATAAATAACATAACAAATACTTACAAACGTACCTACTTAGTTAGTAGCAACAAGTATAAATCGGTTAACCGTGTTTCAATCTGCAAACGAAGCTTTAATCTCGGTTTGTTAAACCAGCTACATTAAAGTATGTAATGTAATCGTATAAAATTGCAGTAATTAGATTTGAAGTGCTCTCCATCAATATGATAGAGCAATTGCGTACAAAAACGTTTTACAATATCACTAGCCCGATGAAAATAAATCAATTTGCTTGCATTTTGTTTATAAAACACATAAAAGGTATTGTATTGGATGTATCCTATTTTAGGGAGATCTTTGTAGGTGAACTAATTTTTTATGAGGTAGTGGCGTATTTATTTGATGACAAAGTTGATTATGGATTCGATTCTCATGAAATAAAAGTGATATTGTGTGTTTATTAAGCATTTTAATTCCTGTTGTATTACTTTTACCTATGAGATCGGATAACCACGTGTGAGTTGTTCGAATATTTACAAAATACGACCCGATGACGCGGAATTGCCATGAACAGGTTAAAAGACGCCAAAGAAATTTCTAAGTGAAGTTTATTGTACGTTTTAGGGTTTACATTTGGAATTAGACATTTCCCTACGGTACACCCATGATAAAATGTTATCCAAAGAAAGAATAACACACATACAGACAAAGACATAGACATGTGTTTACACATCAATAAACAATAAAATAGCTAATATATCCTTTTTCTTTACAAAAAAAGGGGCAACACGACTGCCCTATTTGTTTAATTTGGCCAACAGAAATCCGAAAGGTTTTAATATGAGTGCGAGTTTGCATAGGCACTGTAGTGAGCGATCGCGTCAACAGAGGCGCGGCAAGGCTACCACCCTCACACACTACTTAACTACAAGTATAGATTTTTCTTTCGACGTCGTGTTTTATGGCCCCTCGGGGGAGATATTTTCGTCAGGTAAGATAAAATGTGGTCTTAATCGCACGCAGTCGGTGTAAAATAAGCGGAAAGTGGAGGGAGGAGTGTAGCGAAATGTAGAGATAGCAAAGTTTATTAGATCACGACAAACAATCGTCTTTTAAGACCGGAGAATTAATCGTTCAACTGAAAAATCTCCCTAACGGGAATCGAACCCACTAGCACTACGAACAGGAATACAATCGTTATGTAAAAAGGCAAGTTCACAGTAATGTGATCGACTACGGTCAGTGTACGCCAATTGGCATTTACCTTACGCGAGCACACATATCGCATTAGCTTTTTTGGTTCATTTCACAATTTAGTTAGTTTTAGTATTGTTATTTACTAATCCTTAGCGATTTTTAAGTGAATCACTGTGTTCAATATCGATTTATTTGATTTATATAAAAAAATGTTTTTTTGTACCATATTTATTATTAGAATTATTTATGATGAAAAATGTGTTACGTACACTGTAGCTTGATTCATACCTACGAGAGAATATATATATATATATATATATATATATATATATAATATTTTAGAACACTTATCGTTTCCTAAAAGAGAAGAAATGTTTAGTTAAGTTATAATGCATTGTTATTGTGCAGGAGCGAAGAAAATAGTCTATTTTTTGTTAATAAAATAGTGGAGAACGGAGTGTCTCAATACTATGTTTCTTCTGCCTACCCTGCAGTGTGAGGGATACAGCGTGAAGCTGATTTAAATAAAAAAGTAATAAACTATACAATATTTGACACAAAAATCAAAGTTTCAGTACAAAATCAAAACAAAATAATATAATTTCGCAAACGCTAACGTACCGCCCGCGGGTAACGGATGTTACGCGAGGCAGTTTTCCGTAACGGTTATTTAATTTGTCGTAGCGACAAAACAGGCTTTGCCTGCACATGTTAGTTTATATATTTTCATCAAAAATTATAATTAGATAAAAGATAACTTATTTATATATCTATACTTAAAATTTAAAGAAACATATATATATAAAAAAAAACATAATTGTAGATAAAGTGAGTGTTTGTTGTGGGCACTCCAATATAGACAAGCCGCAAAGTGCGCTTCGTCGAGCTAATAAATAAAGTTCGATGATAGGAGCGTGCGAAACAGACTTCTCGGTAAATCGGGTTGAATAGTGAAAACTAAAAAAATGTATGAATTAATCATTTACTGCTATGATTTTCATTTATCCGTTCGTTATTTTCAATTCTTTGGTCTGGTGACAAGACAAAGCGCAGCGTTAAGTTCCGCCACTTAAAACGTAATGTCTCGAAAATTGGCCGGAACGTAAGGAACAAAGTGTCTTAATATTGTGCTTCCTATCCTGCATCCGCGCAGTGTGAAGTCGGTTTATAAAGTAGATCTTTTGTTTAAAAATGTGGTTATATACCGTATTTTGAGCGCTTTATTAATATTATTTTAATAATATTTACGACTAAAGAATTACTTTAATTACCCGTTACCTACTCAACTATTTTATACCTACATATAAAAGAAAGGAAAAAATACTATTGTTTAATGATAATACCTCGGCTTAAGAATGTAAAACTGCTAACAGCCTATCAAGCAAATTCACAGAAGTCACAATAAGCTTTTTAAAAAGCTATGAGTTTACGTATATTATTAAAAGAGTTATACAATTGCTTTGTATTCTCTACTATATAAAATAAAAGCTTCTAAATATTCTAGTATTTGCTAAATAAGTCGATTTAAGTTCAACTCACTCAATAAACAATAATATAAACATTCAAATAATTTTATGAATGCAAATAAATATCTTGAAGAAATACTTAAAAAATATTTTACCTTGACTGTAATGTAAAATAGATTGTTCAGGACCATTTCAGTGGCCTCCACGGAGCCGAGTCCTTCGCGGCGTCCCGTCCTCCCCGCCTCAGAGGCATAATACTGAAACAAAATATATTTATTTACATTTTCTTATAATATATATTAATATTTGTACTTGACAGACAATCACGTATATGTATGGGAGTAGCAAGGCTTTCAGTAATTAATGAAATATAATTTTAAATTTAATCAATAATCATTCAAACAATAATAATCTATAATTAAATTGAATAAACAATATTTATTCAATTTAATACAAAACAATGTACCATATAATGTTTTACTTTTGAGGCAATAGGTTTATGAAATAATACTAATTAGTAATTATATTAAGTTACTAGTGGACCCGAACGAGGCTACGTCCGCTTGAACTATACAAATATTTATTAAATATATTTATGAAATTATTTTCAGTTTTCAATAGAGAGATGGGTTAAGCAAGCTCATTTTGGGTGACGTTTTCTAACAACAAACTTTGCAAATCGTTGCCTAGCAACGATATATACCAATTATCGTTGCTTAGCAACGATTATTGATATATGTCTTATATATCTATATTAGTTGTATCTGTACGGGTACGCTTGAGAACGGCGGTCTTAAACTAAATGTGTCGAAGACCGAGTACAAGGCCTGCGGGAGCCCAGACTCGAGCACTACGTTATAGGTCCTGAGCCAGCCGTTAAGTCGGAAAAGTTCAGGTACCTTGAATCCGTTATGTACGAGTCTGGAGTTTTCTTTGCCCATTGAATTTTATTATGTATTTATATAATTTTAATTAATTTCACTTACTGTATCGTACATACAAAAAAATAAAAACAAAACAGAAACAAAATCTGCACACAGAATTATAAATTCATAAGAATCCATATTTAGCGGGCACTATGTTTGACGTGCATTTAGGTTTAACGGGCAGATTGACATGAGCCTTTAGCCTATAAATGATAAGTTACCTAGGCATTGCATGTCCAAATCAATTATATAGTCATACTGGCCTCTACCTGCGGCTTCTCCGCAGGGGTTGAATATAAATAAGTAAGTCATAAATAACAAGTTCTAAGTCCTAACTCTCTTCTCTTTATTAAACCCACCATACTTGATAAATGGAGTTCCTAAGACTAGTGCGTTCAATCAAACAAACTCACCAGTTCGATTATATTAGTATAGGTGCTTGCAATATAAATAAAAATCGATGGTCAACTACTACTTTATCATTCTGTAAGTGTTCACACGCTATTACTGTAAAGCCAAGAAAATCGTAACCAATTGTTCACGTTAATTTTCAAATTACCGTTTATATTAAAACGAAAGACACTTTAAATGACATTATTATAATTTTTATAAGGACACTTCGTAAATTAATCATGGTGGAACTATTGAGATATTACAATGCGAAATTGTGCTATAGTTAGATAGTATATAGGCATTCTCGAGTTGAAATCTGGGACATCTCTTAATAATGTTTAAAATTCTATTAATAACTAAAATATCATTATGTATTCCTATCATCCGGTCCGCAACCCATCTTTAACATCCATAAGAGGACGTAAAGTATATAATGCACTGCTATAGTACTGGACTTATTTTTATAAAACGAACTCAATCATCATAAAACACAGTTTGAAAGTAGCGCCCCTTGGAAACAGTTCAAGAGCTCTGACCACTACGTCATACGTTCTAAGTTTGCTTATATAAAATAATTTTCTATCTTCAGTATGAAATAATACTTTAAAAATGTTTAAAGAATCGCTAGAATGTTACTAAGCTGGATAACCTACTTGTATATAAGACAGGGGGTTCGCTGGTGGAACGTTGGGGTCCACGAGTTCAATGTTGACGAGCCAAGGCAGCAAATACTGCAACAGAAGCTGTCGCACCTCCGTCCTGGCAGTCTGGAACCGCGCTGTGATTTCTGTTGATCGTTTAAAAAATGTATATAAAATAAATTATATAAATTAAAATATAAATAATAAAATAAAATAAAAACCACATTTAAATATTAATAACCAGCCTCTACTTGCGGCTAGTGCTACTGCGCTACGAAGGTCTCAATTAAATATACATATATTATGTTTTTATATGATATTGCTTGGAATGTGCTATAACGATAGTTTTGTTTAATAACTTGCAACTGCAATAGTTTATAACTATATGATATTTGATTAACTACAGTATAAATTAACAAATATATTTATATTATTAAATATAATTCAAATTTCAAATCATCCACAAGTTGTTTTTTTCCTGTGCGTTTCTTCACACTAATCTCAGTGCAGTTTTTACTATTATATTTTGGAAAGCTTCCCTTAAGATTTTATGTTTTTGTTTTATTTCAATCGGTTTATAAATAAAAATGTTATACCACTATAAATAATTTTATTCGCTAATATGACAATAAATAAGGGTTTTATGGAATTGACTGTAATTTTACTTTTGATATTGTTTTAAAATGATATTAGTATTAGAAAATAATATAATGCAGATTAATATATTAATAATTATGTAATTTATGCATACAGAGCCGCGAGCGGGTCGCTAGTATCATTTTATACACCAAGCTATAGAAATATTAAGTTTCCTTTACATAGAAGATATGAATATCCACCAAGCTCCCAGTGAGCTCCTCTTAGTACCCATTGTTTCAAGACTTAGCGGTGGGTAGTGGGTAACTCGAGGACCTACTAATGTGAATGTCAAGGTTTGAGAAACCTCAAACTGCGATGCGCTTGAAGTTCGGCTACAGTAGTTTCAGGATTATTCAATAAGTTTCAGGATAATTTTAATCATTTTCATTTCTCCACTTTGGTAAACAAATAAAGGCGTTGAGTGCTGTCTTTTTCAAATTCTAAATATTCTTTGTTCATGTAAACTATTAAAAGCACCTAATTTAACACGCAATATCTCGAATTAGGAAGGTCTAGCCTGCTAGGCGGGCAAAGGCGTGAAGTTGTTTTTATGTTTTAATTGATAGAACATAATGCTATATTTTATTTAATTAATAAAAGCAGATATATCAAAAAGTAGAAAGTTGAGAATCAAACTTACAGACAAAATTTATTCAACTGCGTACCTACTTAAAGTTGCACCTAGGCTTTCATTAAAATGATACATCTCGACTATTACGAATTATATATCTCACATCCAGAACGATCGAAGAGTTTTGGCCTCTCTGAAGTTAAGCTTTCTGAATTTTGGGCGCAATGTTCATTCGGGAAGCAAATAATCAAAAGTAAAAAAAAATCCTACACTCAAATCTACGCAGCTATCTACATCTAACTGTCTCGTAGAGGTTAGTAGCAAGAGCGACGAGGGCGTAGGCGCTACAGGTTCGTAGTAACGTCATATTTATTGTCTACAATCTTAATACAAACGGGATATAATAATTAAGCATGTTGTGAAATCCAGTAATTCTCGGGGAAATTAATTATTATTTTCATTGGCTCGTAACAAGACAAAACGCGGCACACAGTATCGCTTCTCAATGTCCCAAAAAATTACAGGGAAACAGAATATCTTGATACTAGGTTCCCTCTCAGTGTAGGCATCCTGCTTACGCGAAAAAAGTAACCCTTTAATTCCTGGTGCGGTTAATTTAAAATATTACACATAAAGTGAGTGCATATTATGTACTTAAAGATTTATCAACATTAAATCAAATCAGCTTCACGCTGTATCCCGCACACAACAAGGTAGGCAGAGGGAACCTAGTCGACCTAGAGACCTCGACACTAAAACGAAGGAGTGAAAATATAAAATTTTAATTAAATATTTTTTTCCTCGTTTGGTATCGAACCCACGATCCGTCACGTTTACAGTCACCCTTGGCGCCCCTGCTCCACGACTGGCCTCAAAATATTTATATAAATACTACGAAAATTATTAAACAAAACTTCAATCAACTACAATACCGCGTAAAATGATCCGCGATCAACATGAAGAGGCAAGATATAAAGTTACCAATTAACATTAAAAATATATGATTGTTAGCAAACTTGTGTAAAAGAGGGTAGATGTTAACCGCTTCCGATTTCTAACACTATATAGCATACGAAACGAATATAATCGTCCCTTATTTGTGAGAGCATTGTGTTATTTCAAGGAAATAGATACAATTTTACAGGAGGCGATACATAAAATGAAGACGCGTTATAAGAACGTGCCTCTAAAGTTTTGTCGTCGCCATTTACACTTCTGTTATTCGTTCGAGTCGTCACGCAGTGTCTGATTACAAACGGTACGACTGTGGGTTTGATTTCCACTTATTAGGGAATGAAGTGTTTTTATGTATTCATTTTTGTAATAAGGGAGTTAAGCTTGACCCCACTTAGAATACAATGTCTTAAAAATTAGCCGTAAAGTAGGGGAAGGAGTGTCTTAGCACCAGGTATATGTGGCGGGATATAGCGTGAATAATATCCTAGTGGTAATATGATATTCTATCCTACGCTTCCTGTCATTATATTAATCGTTAGATGATGCTTCTTTTCACTATTGTTATTTTTTAATTAAAATACATATATAAATATGAATTCTTAACTTTTATATTTAATTTGCGGTCGCTGGCAATGGCTTACACAATAGTGATCTCACAATAAAACTTAACACAAAATATATAAATTCTTGACCTTATTTTCTCTGTTGTCTAGAAATGCAAAGCTTCAAAACATAAAGAAGAAAAGGTTCTTACCAGAAAACATAGGCATAGTTAGTTCTGGATGAAGTTGTGACAGTTGCCTCGACAGGTAAAGTTGTGAACGACAGTATGTAGTGCACAGCAGCACGTCGAGTGTACCGCGTTCCTTTTCTGACCCTATGTGACAAAAGAAAGTTTATGATAAAATAAATAATAATAATAAATATTTAAAAAATCAGTATAAGGTATAATCAGGTACAAAAAATAAAGTATAAGCCATCTATGGCTTATTGGAGTCACGCCTTAAGGCCAACAGCATAAAAAACATTTGTTAAAACTCAAGAACTGATTCATCACAGAAATTACACTATTATAGAGAAACACCTCGACTACCTCTGGTAGCAAAGGTAAGAAAGAAATGCAACATGCAATGTCCCGAAAGTTGGGTATCTTAAAACG
Organism: Heliconius nattereri; assembly: GCA_013403645.1. NCBI lineage: Eukaryota > Metazoa > Arthropoda > Insecta > Lepidoptera > Nymphalidae > Heliconius > Heliconius nattereri. Next base: position 936,319 of record JAAIXI010000253.1, on the reverse strand, counting down.
AGGTTGCTAAAAAAAATTGCTTAGATTGGAACCCCTTTTAAGTCTAGTCAATATGAACAAAATTACCTAAAGTAATATAATATGTAATATTTTGCAATTAAATTCTCTATGCAAATATAACTACTCCTCTCGTATTAATTAAAACAAAACAATATTTTAAATACAGTAAAATGTTAATATTTTTGATTTTCTCTATTTAACGAATTTTTCGAAGTTTCCTAAAACTGCCCGTAAGATAACTTACAAAATATACCTTTACATTACAAATACATTGCTTGATTCAAAAGCTTTTTATAACGAATTTTTAATCTTTGCAAAATATAAAAAGAAAGTATTATTTACCTCTATTTAACTTATAACCTTTACAAAACGAATTCTAATCATTGCGTTATCATGGCAATAGAAAATCATTTTCAATATAAACTAGTTCTATCTAATAGTGGAGCGCAGTAAAGTTCCCCACAGTGTGTTGTGATACAGATAGTCATCGTGTTCCTGATTACATACTTCGGACATGGAAACAGTTATATTTGTACAAAACAAAAAAAAAAGGAAAAGGTAATATTGTTTAAAATTAAAATACTATTTTCAAAACAAAAAAAAAGCGTTATAAAAGATTTTGAATTTTTAATGAAAATTTCTATAAAAGTAATTTATTTAATCGTATTGTATTTAATTAAGTGTATCTCGTTGAAATATTTCAATAGTATGTGATAACGTATATAAAGTTTCGTACAAAGTTTCAAAGATACGAGTATAAACATTTGAAGACGTCGGTCAGTCCGTCCGCTGCAGCAGTCGCATGGAGGCAATGTGACTGGCAGCTGGGCAGCGCGCTTATATATACGAGCGGCGTCCCTTCGTCCGCAGTCATCGGCGGGTAGGCACGGCAGACGCACGCGCGCCATGTCCGCCACGGTAACCCTGGGGGGCGATGTTACTTTCGAGACCACCACGGAGCCGCTCGGCAATGATGCTAATCAGACGCAGTTCGACCTTTGGGCCATGCAGGCAGCCAACGCGCTCTACCTCTACTACACTCCGCTGCTGATCTGTCTCGGCTCTCTGGGGAACCTGCTCTCGGTCTTCGTCTTTTATAGCAGCAAACTTCGTTTACAATCTACTAGCCAATACCTGTCGGCTTTGGCGATTTCCGACACGGTCTTCCTCCTCCAGCTGTTGCCTCCTTGGCTGAGCGCCGCGCAACTCACCGGTCTATTCCACACGGGCGGCTTTTGTCAAGTATTTGTTTACGTCTCGTACGTCACTTGTTGCTTGAGCGCGTGGTTGGTCGTAGCTTTTACTGTGGAACGATTCGTCGCAGTCCTCTATCCGTTGAGAAGGAATGCTATGTGCACGTTGACCAGGGCCCGTCACGTCATTATCGGTCTAACGATAACCTCCGTTGTATTGAATCTACCCGTGTTGCGCTTCGCACTCCCTACTATCGATGATTGTAATATTGACCGGGAGTATCTAGAGCACGCTGCTAGGTTCAATTTGGTAGACACCGTACTGTCTTTCACTGTCCCGTTGGGGATCATCATAGTGTTGAACACATGGATCATGATAGGAGTGTGTCGTCTAGAGCGGGCGCGCCACCAGCTGATGAAGACGGAGCAGCCGCGTCTGGGACAGCGCGCGCGGTGCACGCGGCTGCTGGGCTGTCCGCGGTCGCAGCAGAAGGTCACAAGGATGCTGTTGATAGTCTCATCGGTGTTCGTCATCCTGAACCTCCCCGCCTACACGATAAGGGTCCTGGCCTATGCATACGACATGGTGAGTTACTAAACATGATATTTTTTACGCAAAACTTTTTCTTTATTTATATATTATTGCTATGGCAACTTTAACAAAACAAATATATACGTAAAAAATCATACTATTGAGCGACATTGCCGTAATTTTTATTAGCGAAATGGCATTTTGCGATTTTGTTTTTATCAGCATGTATTATGCATATACCTAATGTCAAACCATATAATGCTAGGCGTTATATTTTAAATGTCACAAGCAATATAATATTTGTTCTACACATATTTTTCATAAATCCATTGTAATAATAATAATTGAGAGTAAATTGTTTTTCTTCAACGTTTGTAATAGCATACATCATTCGCGCCTTGACACCTACGGGGGGGTTACGATCAAGTTACCGGTAAAAGCATTTTTAATTCACTCTACTGTACTTGTGAACCCATTTATGTTAAAACGTAAAGGATCATCGAACAGACCAAATTTACTTTGAAATATGAGTTTTAAATAATACAAATAATATTATTTTTCGTCAAAAAGAAATCATGTTGTGTAAAAAATTCGGGTTTCGGTAACAATGTAATTATTTAGAGACAAGTTGTTTCCTCATAAGCCGTGTTTATATTTGAATTAGAAATATTATACAAAAAATATCAGTCAAATATTATTTTTATCATTTTGCTGGTCATTGTCGTACATTAAATTTGGTTATAAATGTTTAAATTAATCCCCAATATATATATAGTTTCATTTTCCGCACGTTACATATAGTGTTACTCGCACTAAAAAATACATTTTTATTATGTTATTTTTGAAATCGGCATCGGCAGTCGGATGCTCGACAGTGATTAGTTCGACTCTACCTCCGGGGAATTATATTTTCATTTCCTCGCATTGGCAAAGACAAAGCGCGGCGTTGAATTCCGCCGCGTGGGGAAGGGACCGTCTTAACACAAGGTGCAAGGTCATCTGGCCACCCCAATTGTGTTATATTGAACGTAGTACACTAAGCCATGTAGGTTAGGATTGCCAGAGTGTACCTAGTGTTAAGACACTCAGTTCGCCATTTTCCGTTGAATTTTCTAAACGTGAATTAATACAAAAAATATCCTTGTATAGTAATGTTGGATTAGGTTACATGTTCGTAACTCTGAACGGAAGTGAGCCGGCGATCACCGGCTCTGTAGCCAGTGTCAATTAGACGCACCTCGTCGCGCAATTATGGTTTATTTTTATAACACATTACGGCTACTACGTTACGGCGATTCGCGTCCCATCCAAGCAAATCTACTGTTTTTTAGTATTTAGTCAGATTTTAGTAGCGTTAAGGCACAGGGAACCTGTACTTCTGGTATTAAGACACTTAAATTTCCCACTTTCGAATATTGGAGGTCTTGTGTGTTGAGAGTGGAACTCAAAAAACTTTCTACTCAATATCGTGATATTGCCTAGTAAGTGGCGGAGTCTCACTTCATAATAGGACGGGGACTTAAAAACAATTTTAAAGTTTACTCATTTTCTCAAATAGGAATTGAACTCGCAACCATCACATCTAAATTTGCTTTTTCAGGAGCATAAGTAGAGTTACAAAAGCTATATACTCGTATATAATTTTTAACTTACATACATATTTTAATACATTTGGGAAATTTATTACTAACTATATAAAAATTAAAAGAAAAACAAAATAAGCAAGTTCCGGTACTTTACGTATGAAGCGCTCGTTTCGCAAAGTGCATCAAAGTTGGCCGTTCAGGTGGTAGATGGCGCCTATCAAAAAAACTTCATTTTCGAAAACCATCCTTAATAATACAACTATTATATTTGATTTAAATTATCATTTGTCACGTACAAAGAATATTTATTACTATTTTCACTTTCACTTATTTTTCAAAATATTATGAATATATTTTTTTAAATATTTAATTACTTACTTATCAAACTAACTAGATAAGCTATATAACCCCGACATTCTCAGGTCTCAACTTAAAAAAAAAAGCTTTGGAAAATAGAAAGTAACATAATAATTAAAAAGGCAAGGTATGCAAATGAAAAACAGAGAATTTAAAAGAAATTTCTCTAAATAGTTTTTAGATTATTTTAAAGTACTAGAATTATTCCCTAGACTTACAATTGAATTAGGCATGATATATTTTATTATTGACAATGATAAAGTTCAGATCAAAGGGCGCTTTACATTAGATGTCGATAATTGCAATAACAGGGGCTTCTCGAAACCTTAAACAGAACTGTCGTCATTGGATACATCAAGCAGTATAACACACAATACATATATTATAATTACGTATATATTTGAGCCTAATTATTTATTCAATTGTAGTTGAAAACGAAAATTATTTAAAACTAGCGGCTCCCCGCGGCTTCGCCCGCTTGAACTACACAATTATTTATTCATTTAATAAACAGAATTCACAGACAGTCAAATGTGTTGATGTCAACGAATAATTTACTCGTTCAGAAACAGCTTTGAATGTTAAATTAAGGATTTATAGTATTGTTTGTAAAATAGCTGTAATGATTGCATATTACAAAAAATACCCGAATCGAATCGAATAATCCAATGGCTTTATAATGCTTATTGCCTATAGCGTCACAGCGTTTAGTACAATTTGCGTTTACTAATACTAGGCACAAAATCTACTCTATTATTTTCGATATAATATTGGCAAAAACCAATTGAATGGGGATCGAACACACAACCTTCGCGATTGAACTCAGGCGCAGTGCTACTCCGCCACGACGGCCTCATTATAAAGTTGTATATATTTGAAATTATTTCCTATGAAATACAAGCACATAAGAAAATAAGTCGAGTCATTATATTCTTTGTATATCGTTAGCTTCTTACGTAGTAAAGTGTGGGCGGCTTATGAAGAAATACATCTAATTAGTGTCTACCTACATAAATAATACAATATTGTTTTATTACATACATTGTTTTTGTTTTTTTGCGACGTAGGCATAGACATCCAAATGTTAAGACACTATACTTTTTGACTAATCTTATAAATAAAAAAAACTAAAAAATGTGTTAAATAAAATATAATATTTCACTGGCCAGGCAAGACAACACGCGATTTGTGGTTTCGCCACATAGCACGCACATGGATAGAAAGCGGCGAGCGGAGTGTTACAGCACTCCTCTATCTCTATTAATTGTGGTGGTGGTAAATATACAAGTCAGTTGTCGCAGAGATACAAGTGAGTGACTGTAAACGCGACTGATTGTGGGTTCAATCCACACTCGAGGAAATGAAATATTTATTTAAATTTATATTTTCATTTAATCGCTCCATTGAGTTCCGCCACTCAACAAGCAATGCCTTCAGAATTCGAAAAGTGGGGAACGAAGTGTCTCAACACTAGGTTTCCTCTGTCACCCTGCTGTGTGCGGAGTACAGCGTAAAGGTGTTATAGTTTGTCACAATAAAAGCTCTATGTCGATAGATACGACACTGTATGACGCTTGCAAAGTTGTATTAACTAAAATATCCCTTCTTTGCATTTGAAGTTTGAACCCACAATGCACGTTTGAACAACTGTGGTACGATAAGGTCGAGGCCTTGAAGTTCTGCAAGAAAATCGATGTAATACATCGATTCTTTCTTTTAAAACTAAGTAATAACTTAGTTACAATATTTTAAAGTTCAAGCCCTCTTAAAGTTCATAGACGTCGATTTGTTTCCCTGACATATAGTCGGTAAATTGAATACAGTGGAGAAATTAAAGTCATTGTTGTAATAAGACAATAAGTATTATGATTTTTTTATTAAAATTTGAAATTTTAATAAAGAAAACGAACTTAGAAAGATTTGAAGCCGCGCTCCTTAAGCTCGATGTTATTTAGTGCGCGCTCAACACGTACAAAAACTTGTTTTAGTTCAAGCCCCATTAATCATTATCTTCGTATAGAATTAGGTATTAGTTTTGGCAAAAACAATAAAAATAATACCATTCGATAAGCCGATACAAAATACGTACAACTATACTAACTTAATTAAATGTTAGAAATCTGAATAAAATAGTTACATGAAAATAGATTTGAACTCGCGCCTCCTAACTGAAACGTTGAGACCTAACTAAGGCAAAATGTGAAAGTACGAGTCCATACAGAGCTTAATTAGCTGTACTTAAGTCTTGCGTCTATACGCAAGACTTAAGTTTTGAACCTATGTTCAACCTATGTTCATGTATTTTGAACCTATGTTCAAAATCTGTACATCAAATTGAAAACAACAATTACTTTAAAATTAAAGAAAAGCACTAGCAAATACAGTTTGATCAACAAAGCAAAAAAGACCGGTATAAATCATGAAACTATTAGTACCTTTTGGAGCGTGGCAGAAAAAAAACTCCTCTCCGTATACAGAATACATACAAAAGTACAAATATTTTGTAAAATAAATTTTCGAATCCAATGGATTGGATGGATTAAAAATCTGTTAGCTTTTGTTAAAAAATGGTTTTCGGCATCAATCATTATAAAATACAGTAAAAATACGAGTGTATGTTTCAATATGCGTCTGAAATATACGACAAAGTAAGCAGAAAATATAACATATATACGACTGGAATAAAGGAATCCAATCGGAATACATAAAACCTGAACGCCGTTACAGCGCAGTGGACGTGTCATGTTCCGCGCCACACAGTAAGTGTAGAAAAGATACTTGTCTAGTGATAATAAGATGTTAAACGTTTAGGACGAATTGTGGAGAACGGAGAGATCACTTACTTTCCGTTAAAATATATATGATATAAAATCAATAGACACCAGCTAGTAGTGATCAGTTTCAATTCGGTGAAATTGACACGGTAAAAGCCCGTCTCGATGTAGTATTGATTTTAGCTTTCTAGAAAATGGCCATTTAAATTATATTACATAATATCACAAATATAATCTTATAAATATATACTCAGATAAAATGTATGAAAAATTTGACGAAGCAGGTATTAAGATATCTTCTATGTCGGATTATTTTTTTTAACTATTATATAATAAAAAGGATAATTTTAGTGACAAGTGTCTCTTTTGTTGCCTACTCCTAGTACGAGAGTGTTACAGCTTTATAATATACTAGTGGGCCCGGACGCGGCTACGCCCGCTTGAACTATACGATTATTTATTAAATATGTTTATGAAATTATTTTCGGTTTTCAATAGAATTTGTAAGAAAATATAAGCCTAAATAATTAAAATAAATTAAAAAAGAATAATAAGTGGAGATTTATTATTAGATAAAATATCTGAGTAACCGAAATGAACAAACAAAAGAAGTAATAGTAACTAAAGGAAATTCTTAATATTAGAAAAAGTACCCAAAGTTTGCCGTGCGCGCGTACTAAACATTTTTCTACATTAAATAATTAATAATTTTTGCGAACAATATTAAATAAAATCCCAAATAAATAAAATAATGATATTTTAAGTGTCGATATAGAAAACCGAACTGAGATAAATTAATAAGTAGTAGTAGTAGTAATAGGCAGCAAATAATTAAATAAAAATTAACAGTAATTCGAAAATATATAAAATCTTACAAAACCATCAAAGTCATCAGCCCGTTCGCGTCGGTCATACTATACCTACCACTCGTAGGCTAGGTCATTCCGAATCACTGACATCTCCTCAACTATTTATTAAATTGTTATACAATAAACCATCTTACGTATAATTTCCCTCTAGATGAAATGCTAAAAGTGACTATTATATTTATTTTCATAAGGATGAATATCAAATTATGAGAATCATCTATTTTTTGTTAATGTATACAAATCTATATCTATAGTATATATCATCGCGAACTTTTTTAAACAATATTTAAGGGACAATATTTTTGTAGAACATTGTTTTTGTGGCTCATATGGATGAGTCGGCGCGCGCCATGTACACGTTAAGTGACGTTTTCTTAAAACAACAAACTTTGCAAGCCGTTGCTTAGCAACGAAGGTTGTTATTAACATGGCGGGATAAATTGCATGTCAAATTAAAAAATATTTTGATATATTAATATATATCGACAATATTACAAATATAAGAAAAAAAGTATCCTATGTTCATCCCGGTACCCTCAAGTATCTCTATATGAGTATTTTATCACAATTAAATTAGCGGTTTCGGCCTGATTGCGTAAAAGACAGACAGACAGACAGACAGAGTTACTTTCGAATTTATAATATAGGTATGGATTCATCCATATTAATAAAACCATATTTTAATAATATATAAATATAATATCACAATATAGAAACAGCAACACAAAAACTAATTACTAAAAATGTATTAAAACTGTAAAACCATTGAAATGAAAACAATTCACATAATAAGTCAAAAGGATCCCAGTACAAATGTCCGCCGTGTTTCATGGAAATAGCTTCAAAAACATATTCTATTTAATTGCGATATTAAATTATTTGTTTGCGCTCGTAGAGGATTACGGGGCTTGGTTTCCTGCTCTCCGGTAGTCAGCCCCGATACGTCGGTGCGTATGCACGTGCACCCCTTGCACAATATTTTGGTAATTTACGACGAAAGTTCGCGTGGTTAGTGGTTATTCTCTCTCTCTCTCTATCTCATAGAACATAGAAATCCTAAATTATGGACGAGACGGCACGGGCGGTCTCGCTCGCTATTGAAAACTTTATATTATTTGTGATAATTATCTATTTTGTTTATAGTTTACGTATCAGTAGTTTATTCTGGATTCAAATTATAACGGGCATTCTTGTAGGCGGTGTAGAAATTGCTATACACTTTCAAATCATGCTGGAGCTACTCAAAATTATGTTTATTGTAACAATTATTATGTTAAGTGGACTTTTGTACTTGGCTACTTTGGCCACGAATGATGATGATGTGGATGATGATCAAGAAGTTTACTACTTCCCCGAAACCGACGAAGACAGTGACGGTACCGACCGCTGGCACGAAGGTATGCAGTTCGATGACGACAGTGACGACAATAGTTTAAGCAGAGAAGACAGTGGATATGATGACTATTACCAAGACGCCCAATAAAGTGTTCATTTATTAATTAAATTTTGTGTTATCATTTAAAAGTTTTAATTAAAAATAAAGAGTGCGAAAGTGAACAATAAAAATGTGTAATACGATTGTTTTTTGTATTGGTTATGTAAGAGGCATCAATCATTTAAAAAAGTGGCACTATAAAACATATCGAATCAAGGTGCGTAAAGTTATTTTTTTGCAGCAGACTATTTAATTTAAATTTAATATTGACAAATAATATTTATTATTTGACAATAATAAATATTATTTGTCGTACATTTTACAAAAGCGAACAGTTAATATAATTTATTTAAATCGAGATCATTTATTATATTCTAATTAAATATAATTTTCATTAAAAAATTGTAAACTGAAAAAAAAATACAAAAGCACGACAATTAAAAAAAATATTTTATAACTATGAGACAATTTTTTGACATTATGCGAGAGTCGTGGGTTCAGAATATAATTTATAGTCCTATAATTTACACAAGTTTTTTTTAATAATTATTAATTACATTTTTTATCATTTATTAATGTACAAAATGTAACTCAACAATTTATTCGATTATTTAAAATTTCATACATATGTTTATGATTTCAAGTACATAATTATATATTTACTAAAACTGCATTTATTCGTTTGACTCTCGTTGATTGACCCAGCGATAATTCGAAACTCGCTATTCTCTTATCACGAGTTCTATAGAAATACGCGCTACGAAATTAATGTTTAATTATATGATCAATTGGCTTAGCTTTAACGTGAACTATAGAATTGCATTATTGACACGACAGTAGACTATTTTCAGTAATACATCCGATCCGAACTAAAAGATGGAGTCTTTATTTTATTATTATTACATATACAATTTTTTATTTTCTTGATTTAGTTTAGGTTTTCTCAAAATAAATTGTTACTTTTTTCTAAGGTTATATTCCAACATACTCGTATATAGAAATAAATACATGTAACGTAAATACAAGATATCTTTAATTTTAAATACTGAACGTGGAGAATGAAAGTTCATTCTAAAACTACCGGAAAATAAATTGTAAAATGTATGTTTTTGCATAGTTTCAGTATAAACAAAATCTGTATATGATATTTTTATATATCTAATATTAGAAATGTTTCCATAGCAAAGTGTTTGTTTATAGAACGCCGATGAAGTTGGGGGTCGGTGGACGGCCCTGCAACAGGTGTCCTCGATGTTCTTCCACACAAACTTTGGCATCAACTTCCTCCTATACTGCCTGAGCGGCCAGAACTTTCGTCACGCTCTGATTCAAGCCATACCGTGTATGCGGAGGCGGGCCCGGCGTGCTGTCGCTGTGAGAAGAGCTGCCTCTAACCCGGCACGAGCGAATAGTATCTCAAGTAAGTCATTTAAAATATTCAACATTTGTAACTTAAAAAAAAAATCATATTTATACAAATAATAGTAATAATAAATTCAATTACTTTCGCGAGTTTTAAGTTCGCGAAAGCGAACTACTAAGCTAGCTTAGCCAATCCAATTTCTTATCAAGATATCTAATACTTCATCTCTTTGTAGTATTACATGTATAGGAATTTAATCAAATCAATAGATATTTAGTAATATGCATCGTTTTCTATATTCTGTATATAGGCAGTAAAAAGTATGTATAACCGATACATCTATGATAAAAATTATTATCTTCAGATTTGAATTAAGTTGATTTTTTATTGTTATTATTTTATTTGTATAAACATAGTCTTTAACCGCCGCTCCAGCCACATCAGTCATGCAAAAAGTTACAGCCCGATGTAGTTGGTAAAAGAGATTTTTTTAAGGTAGGCAGTGGGAGGCTAATATTATGACACTCCGCTCCCCGCTTTCCGTCGGATTCAATAGAGTGGCGGAACTCAAAGCTTGTGCCACGACTGGCCCCCAAAAAGAGAGTATGCTTATTATTTATCACCATTTTGTGATTGTGATACGTTCTCTCGAAACATTTTAAGTTATTTTTGGTATATTTTTAAAACAAAAGACCGAGTGAGTTAGAATGTTTATTTGCTGGCATATTAAATACTCACACAGTTTCTTTGGATTTGTAGCTTCTTTGTTTTCGTAGACTATTTCAAAAATCGATCGTAGCAAGGACAAAATTATTTCACAAAAATAACTTCATTGACACTATCGTAATACATTAAGGACATAACCACCTAAGACGTGCGATGGACGAAAGGGGAATAAGAAATTAGAAGGGAGGCCCAAAACCTAGTAACGGAGTGTTTTCCTGTGTCCAAACATTTCATTTTAATAAATAAGTCTATTGCACATTTGCATAGAAGCCTAAATAGTATTAGTAAGCAGTAGAGTATAGAAATACCTGTATATACAGATACTAGTACTGCAAACACCGAGTGGCAAGTCAAAAAGCAAGCAGCAAGTTAATATAGACTGAAAGGGGCGAACGGTTCGATCGAATTCGAAATAGTAAGGTATAAGGATAAATTCATAACATTTATTAGAATATATAAGAGGAGATACGTAAACTGTTGATTGTTACATTTACCTACAATATAATAAAAAACAACCATAAATAGAAAGTGTTCGGAAAGTTGTTTTTATTTAAATTTTCTTTGTACTGTATACTAATATACCACTTTCAATTTTCTTTTGCTCATATACACTAGATAGCTGTGGTTCAAGTGAAGTTAATAAAGCACACATATTTCTAAGGTCTGGTTACCTTACGAGATGCTCGCGTCAACTGTAAGCAATGTTTTAAATAGATGGGGTATTCATTAAATTTTGCAGCTGATAATGAACTATTAAAGTCTAGTAAAGTGCTACTAAATAACTTATATAAAATAAATAATAAAGAATAATTTGTTATAATATATATGTGTTAAAAAAAATGTAGTCATTTAAAACATTAAATGACCACCCGTAGATACATACATTTACATATGAATATCAAGTTACATTATTCATATCGCAAGCAGAAACGCAAATTAAACTTTAACGATCATTAAACACTACGTACATCATATTTGCACAAAATATATAAAAAACAATATATAATTCGCAAAATGAAACACAAAGAAGTAGTACGACAAAAGAGAGCTTTACGTTTTACATTGAAATTGGTAAAGGTATCACAAAAAATAAATATATACAAGAGCTTTTTCAATATACTATAGACTAATAATATAGTTTCATTTTCGATGCAAAAATGTCGCGAATGTTTGTTTGCACAGGTTCCACTCTGAGAACGCTGAAAATATGGGCTAAATGGTGAAGGGCTATTTGCAACATTTTTGTATGCTGTTATATTTTACCAGTAATCTCTTTAGCTTCCTTAACCTGGGAACCTAGTGTACTTGACACTCTATTTCCATTAAGACACTTCAGTTCCTCACGTTCCGCCGCATTCTTTGCGTTTTGAGTGGCGGAACTCAACGCCGCGCTTTGCCTCGTTCATTGACGAAGGGATTCAGGAATTGACATATCGATTGTTTTGTGCAATAATGACGCAATTGCACTTTTTATTATAAAAAAATATATAAATACGACTTTCTTAAGTTGCAATTAATTTAATATTGCAATTTAATATCGAACAAGTCGTACTTGAACGGTGTTTCATTTTTTTTATACAAAACAATGATTGTCTTTGTTGAGGAACGTAAATGAAAAGGAGGAATTACATTAAGCACTTAGCAATATGAATCCATAAAAGGATTTACCTTTATCTCGGACTCTAGGAAGATTATGGATTGTAGCTTTTTTAGTGTTTGATGTTCTAAAGCTCTATTAAAGCTTAAAATTACTCTTTGAAGTCCAATTGATTTGTATGAATCGTCTTTACCGTACAGTGCATAAATATAGATACAATTGTATATGAATTAATAAATATTATAACAACATTCTTTATTATAGGAAACGGAGTATAACACTGTAACACTGCGCTGGCGAGAAACCGATTTGCATTATTTATTATTTATATTTTAAAATTATATATAAATATCCGTTGCTTAAAAAAAGACTATAAATTGACAACCCGCGACTAAACTTACAAATGTCCAGATGAACGAACCTACGTAAAGTTTTCTTACGTTTCAAGCTCTCCTATCATCTCCTCCATAATGCCTCCAGAACTCCGCCGAGTTCTGGAGGCATTATGTGTTGACTGGCGGAATTCAACGCCGCCAACAATATGTACTTATAAATATATAATAATAGTGGGGGTTTTGGCTCAGTAGTAAATCGTCATGGTGCAGTGGGACACCGACTGACTTTAAGCGCGATGGTTTTGGGATCGACTCCCACTCGGCAAATTTAATATTTCATTTCCGCCACTCAACACGCAATGTCTCAAAAATTGGGTGGAACATTTTCCAGGAGGAAAAGGAGTGTCTTAACACTACCTTCCCTCGGTCTACCCTGGAGTGTGCGGGATATAACTTGAAGCTAAAAAAACATGTAATACAAATATTAACCGTCTGAAAATCTATATATTATTACAAAATATGTTGAATATATGAATTATATACAAAATATGTTAAATTAATATATTTATCCATCATTTTATCGAGTTTAACGATGTATTTGTTTTGCTAATTATCAAAAATAAGTGTATAACTCTATTTATAACTCTTCAAGTGTATATTGCTATTTATTGAATAAAATATACATGAAAATTCTGCGTACTAATGTTGTAATAGTTTAATTTACATGATATAATTTAAAATATATCAACGTCTATGATGTATTATTTTAGTAGGCATAAAACTAATAATTTTAAACTATTGGAAACTCAAAATAATTACAATGTTTCAACTTAGTATCGTTAATTAACTACGGTAAGTTTTTTTTTCATTTCTTATCTCTGGTGTCGAGGCAAACCGTGGAGTTTAGGTTTACCACTGAACTCTTCCAGAATTCGGCGGAAAATGTGGAAAGCAGTGTCTTAGCACTAGATTACCTATATTCCCCAATTTCCTACATAATGCATTTTATTGTCCGAACTTAACGCCGCGGAGTTTTTATATATAAAAAACTGTATCTTATAATAACCGATCCACAAATGCCTTTTATTATTCAGATGTCAAAATAATTTTCTTTGTTATATTATTATATTATTTAAAGACTGAAACTTTTAAGCGTCTGTTCGTTAAAAAGTGATAAGTTCAATATAGGATGAGTCTCGGATCTAAGGAATTCGATCCCACTGATATCCGACACCTAACGCATAGACTATTAATAAACACTACTTTTTTAATTGTTTACGTTTTTATGAAGATTTTTCATATTATTATAAGCCAATAAAAAAGTTATAACGTTAGCCACGTTTCAAATTTTAAATTATTTTTTTCTTTTAACGTGACAATAAAATTGGCAAAATGTAATTCAAATAAATAAATCCTTATTAGTTAAATAAATCAGCTTCACGCTGTATCCCGCACAAAGCAGGGTAGGCAGGAGAAACATAGTATTGATACTTATATAATGATAGGCAGAACTAAACGCCGCACGCATAAATATGTTGTCTTATTACATAAAAAAACCGTAGAAAGATTTACGTAGCATGTGAAATAATACAAAAAATACTGCACTTTCGCAGTAGGTAGCTTATGAAGTGGCAAGTATCATGTTTTTTTTTTCGGCATCACGCTTTATCCCGGATAGGTAGGGTATAAGCACCTCTGCACTTTTCGTGCATCACAGTCACCTTTACAGTACTTTAAAAAACATCACTTCGACACTATTTTGCGTAAATGGCGAATGTGGCGATCACGGATATCAATGACTGCCTTTCACGTTCGTTACGTGGCCACGTACATCTAAAAATACATATACCATTATTTTCGTAGATTTTATTACTTGTAAATAATTCATATAACTCTAAATGTGATAAAGAATTAAATATCGTATATACAGGCTACAATATGTTTAAGGTTTGTCCGCAGCGTCGTACGGCAGCAACTGCACCGACGCGACGACCGCGGTGGCGTCAGTGGTGCCGAGCAACCGACGCAGACCCAACAGCGATCACTTCATCACGCGCTGGACCTTCGACAACAGCCGGCAGTGGCGGACCCAGCCCGGAGCCTCGTCCGCGCCCCACGGGGCCGCAGGACCGCAGGCCATGGAGATGAGACCTATTGGCGGCATGTGACGATGTAGGCATCACCCCCAATGCGTTCATGCTGCTGTTGTCTAAGTATGAACGTTGAAAGTTTACGCGCTAACTGATCTCTATATTTATTATGGTAGATGGATTATGTAGATAATATAGGTGTTTCTTGTTCATCGACGCCGCGGTTTGGCGAGCTTTATTTGTTTTTATTTTGCAGTTATTAATTGTTATATTCCATTTAGATTTTAATTAGTCGCCTTGTCCAACGACAGGGACAAGCTACATGCTGTATTTATATAGCAGAATATTATTATAAATATTACTTTAGTAGATGTATTATGATAGCTGGGCGCCTAGGAGCCGAATTTTGGTAAAAATTACAAGTTTGCGTATTATTACAAGATTTTTATGTTCATTTTATAATTAAAAATATAAATTAAAAAAATATGTTCGACTATAATATGAAAATGGGTGTGATTAGATTTAGCATAAAAATCAATTTACAATATAATTGAGATGTTATTGAAAAAAAAAAGAAAAAAAAAATGTACGTAAATCTTCGTGATTGAATGTACTCTATTTTGTCTAAATTTATAATATTATATTATATGCTGTCTGTCAATTTTAATATGTATGAAAATATTTTTATGGACTAATATATAAAAAAAATCCATTCCAAAAATAACTGAAACAGGGTTGGCATATACACACTTGTATATAAAAGTATCTATAGCTTTTATTATGTACATTTGTTATGAATACTTTTCGTAATTATGATCTAGTCAAAATTTGTTATGGATAATGAGTTACTAATTAATATTTAAAATGTTTTAATATTATACAATGTTAGATTAAGGAATCTTTATATTAGTTGTACGTCGTATAAACGCGTCGTATAATAATTTAAATATATNTTATCTTATATCTATTATATTAGGGAACAATTGGCTCAAAATCACATTATTATGTGTGCTTCAAAATTTTAGAAAATATAAAAAACGAAACAAAAAATTGGCATATTCTTTGAAATCCTATTTAGTTTTTCCGTCAATTTATATGTTGAATTTATGCATATTTTAATAATTTTTATTAATTTTAATTAATCACAAGTTGCCATGGCAACTTCTTCAAAATTAAAAAAAAACTATATCCGGTCATTTTTTACAATCCTTCCTAGCAGCACGATTAACAAATTGTTGAAATCAAACAAAGAAGAATATTTCTTCACATTTTGGATAACTTATCTTACTACTACGATACTTATTCTTGATTATCCTTGATTTACACCATGTATGCGACATAGTTAGATTTTAATACAGGTAAAGGTCAAAGGGTCAATATTATTGAAATCTAAAATTCATATACTGACTTTTAATTTGTCAATTAACTTCTTCTATTATCGTTAATATTAACAACGTCGTATTCTAGTCGTTAATGATATAGTCATTAATAATAACATTTATTAATAATAGACATCCACGGTTTATTATTTATTTTCGAAATGGTTTGACCCAATGATTATCAATCAACCTTTAAAAATTTACAAACCGGAAAGTTTCTTAATTATTTTTTTTAATGCACATAGTCTGCAAATCATTGACGTCGCGTAACATCAAAAAGACCACATAATCAATATTTCCGAGACTCAAGGGAAGTCTACCTAGGTACTTTCTGGAAGAAAGAAAAAATAGAATATTAGCCACATCGCATCGGGATTATGAACAGGGTTTCTTCGAGCCGTTTGAACAGGTGAGTTAAAATTTAGCATGAAACATTATTATAATATAACTTTCTTATACAGAAACAAATTTAGATAACGGTACGTAGATACGATGCCCGATTACGCCTTCAAGGGCTGTCGGCTTATCGAATTTTCAATATTCTGAGAACTCCAATTTCCAACGTCTCAGTACATAGGGACAGCGACAAAGCAATTACCAACTCCAAAGACGTGAGATGTAAAGTGACAAGGAACATGGCACTCCGGTTAGACTCTGTTATATAACAATTTATAATAATTTATTTTGATAGATTTAATTTAAATTTAATGCAAATTTGCTTTATTGCTATGTTTTCATAGTACAAATTCAAATAATGATACTATAACGGCAAGTTCATTCGCCGGGCAAATGAGGGTTCCGCGACTGATGAATATAGTGGCAGTGTGGCACAACTGGCATCAAAAAGGCTATTGATGAGATGAGGAGGCAATAAAAATATTATGTGGCCAATTAACTGCACCGAGATCAACATAATCAACTTGGTATTACCATAGACTCCAAATGACAGTGAGGACCCCAGAAGAAGACCAGAAAAATTATATCACGATTTAAGAAAATTGTGAAATGACGTTAGTGTGTTAAAGGTTATCACCAAATTAATAATTTTATAATATGATAACACGCCTTGGGAATGAAATGCTCGCTCCAGTCTGTTTAAAATATATCATTGTCACAAATAATTAAATATATACTGTACAAAATTGATTTAAAAAAAAGTGCCGCTGAGTTTCTTGCGCCGGTTCTTCTCAGGTCAGTAACTTTAGGAAACTGGTGGTAAATTATTTAACGTTCAAAAAATGAAGCATGTAACTTCTTATGAATAAAATTATTTGAATTTGTCCATTTTATATTTTAAAAAGAAAAGAACAGTTTTAATAATCAATCAAGTACAAAAAAGGCCCGGAAGATAGAAGCCTGTGGCGCCTAACAACCCATTAAAAAAATTAAGGAGGGAGAGACACCACCACTTTAGAAGCGAATATCTAACAAAGTATCATAATCAAAAGACTTTCTTAGACACCTCTGTATCACTTAGATAAAACATACTAATATAACACACAGTACCCATAGTATCCGAGCAAAATGACTGTGACATACGGGCGGACGGACAGACGGACATGACGAAATTATAAGGGTTTCCTTTTATGCCATTTATCTACGGAACCCTAAAAATTAATAATCTGCCTATTTCAATATCCACTAAAATTATTTAAGATTCGGATGCAGGGTATTTACGGTACGTTTCACTAGTGTTGCTTTCAGTAACAGAAATGAATATTTCCGCTTGTTACTTTTAAAAAAAGGGTAAATTCCTAATAATAATATTTTTTATATTATTACTATTATTTTAGATTTCTTTATCTTTATGTTTATAATTGCAACAATACATAACTTAAAACAAAAAAATATACATATCTCATTTAAACATAATTTTCATTATAATTTTATGAACATATTTTTCATGACATTCTTGCCTTGCCATCCCATTCCTGGCTGCGGTCAAGTTTTTCTTCTTTATTTCACTAAATTACTGAGAGTAGCAATCCTTTGACTCTGGAGTCATTAAATAAACTTATCTCAAAGCCACCACTGAGAACACGGTAGAAACTTATGATTCACTAGAAATTTATTAAGCGAAGCGAGCGGAGCGCTCTACTGGAGACTTTTTACACTATTTATCACCAAATAGGTTCCCAAACGGTTCAACTAATTGAGATGAAAATTTGCAAACATATAGATGGTTTCTAAAAATTCAAAAATTAATTTCTCGCTTCGCACTACCGAGATTTAGCGAGCGCAACGAGTCAAAATTGTGGTCCAGTCCGCGCCCCTAGTACTCTACTCTCAATTACTCCAAAATCAAGGAAGGTATGAAGAAAGAACTCAGTAGCAATACAATATATTTCCCACGTAGTCAATTGGAAATAATAATAATCTAACCAACCAACGACTGAAAATCGAATCCACCATCATCGCATTTAGCTGCCCAACTGTATGACGGCCCTGTTCATTGTCTTCGCTAACTTAATGCAAATATTTAAAAAAAAAGTTTTTGTATGATATGTATGCCATATTCCTTGTTTACTACACTCCCTCTTGTGAGAATCGAACTTAGGAACTTCAGTTGTCTAAAGTAACTGATTTATGGTCTAAAAGCGTACCATCAATCGCCTTTTCATAGATGAGGTCCAACCGTGTGTATAATATATCATCGTTTCGTATTGAAGATAATCAATTAATATTTAAAATTTCGAGATAATGAACAGTAAATAGAAACAGTTAAACAATTTGTTATTTAATTTGCTTTTTTTTGAAATAATAGAAACAGGTAGTGATTTCTTTACGTTGTATCCCGCGCATAGGAAGATAGGCAAACACCGCCCACTGTTAAGACACTTTGTTCCCATTAACAAATTTCGATTCTTAATTTTCGAATTCTGAAGGGAAAACGTTCAGAGAGAGAGAAATATTAAATATTTATATTGTAAAAATATTACATATTTCATTACCTCGAATGGGAATCGAATCCACAACTTGTCGCGTTTACAGTCGCACGCTTGTGCCCTNATATATATATATATAAATATATATATTTTTTCATTTCTTAGCTCTGGTGCCGAGGCAAAGCGCGGCGTTGAGCGTTGTCGCGTTAATCAATATTAAATTAAGTTAAAACTTTAAAATTTTAAACTTTTTACAGATTTTACATAATTAAATTAGTACTGGTTTATTTACAAAAGTAAATCGCGCGACAAGCTTTTATGATCATATAAATTGTGTATAATGAGTTTATGTGTTGATAGTTAAAATTTAAAACAAACATTTTATTTTCTCCTTTTTAAATCCTTTAAATTTGCTTTTAATTTATTTTGAACAATAAATACTATGTAAGAGCATATAAATGTAGGACACAAACCAATATATATCAACGAACATATCACGTGTAGGTACAATAGCAAAATATTACACTTAGTTATAAGTAGACAAACATAGTTAAGTAATAGCCGATTTTTTTATTTACACATTAGACGGTTTTGGGTTATTTTTAAATTTTCTCCAGGCGTAAAAATATTCTAAATTAAATTTAAAATTATTTGATAAGTACTATTTTAGAAAGTAAGTTTCTTGCCGCGGTATGATTATGATTCTTCGTGGAGTGGAGTGAGTGCAGCCTCCTTGTGTAAATGAAACGTCAAAAATGTCACTCTATAGTTTTAAGACTATTGATTTTAACTGTTTCCTAATCTAATTTTTCTAAACTTGTTTCACTAAAAAATAAGGCGTAAAAATTATTGCTATGTGTTTTGCTTTACAAAATTTTACAATAGATATTTTTTTTGTTAATGCTGATTTTTTAAAATTATTATTAGGAATTAGTTATTAAATTTCCTAGGATTATGAATAGCATAGTATAGTATAAGTCGGACATTGCGTCCTCCAAAACAGAACAATACGCTTTATGAAGTAGTGTAACACCTCAACACAGAAATTCCAAAATGTTCTGCCTCTAAGGCTGCGCGCCAAACTAGCACGCAAGAGAGAGGGAGGTCAAAACCTTTTTCGATACCCGAAATCAACGGGAACAAAAAGGACACCGCGAAGGCGTACTAGAGCACAGCAGGGACAACATAACACTACCTGACCTTAAAATGGCCAGAAGCCCAAAGGAGCATGCTATAAATGCGTTCATCGAGTTCTTAGCCACATTAAAGGCAACCCGCGAGGTAAACACCAATGTCTGTAAAAAGATCCTTCCGACTTTCCAGAGAGGGAATTTCAAACTCCTGGAAGTGGAACTCGATGAAGCCAAAGCCGCCATCTATGACAACGTCAGCTCCCGGAAGCATGACGGGACAGTACATGGCGGCCTACAGCAGCACCAAGGGCTTTATAGGCCTGGTCGAAAGTGCAAGAGTAGACGATCCCCCCAAATTCCTAACATCAGAGAGCGACCAAGTGGTAGTAGTGGCCGAATGCACGAGAGTGATGCTGGACGATAGGATACTCGGAATGGCAAACGCCATTTCAAGCGATCCTGAGCCGGGCGCAGCCTTCGTGAATTGGGAGCTACCAAAACTTTCCTGGGTAAACGGGGTTCCGGGGTGTGGTAAGACAACTCACATTATCAAGCACTTCGATGAGGACACGGAAGTAGTAGCGACAACCACAGTAGAGGCCGCGAAAGATCTAAGAGAGAAGCTGGCGCACCGCCTTGGCACGAAAGCGACAAAGAGAGTGCGAACAATGGCCTCGATCTTAGTCAACGGTTTTCATGAGGGAATAGTTATAAACCGGCTAACGGTGGACGAAGCCCTCATGAACCACTTCGGGGCCATTGTTATGGCGGCCAGACTGTCAGGAGCGAACGAGGTCACACTCATCGGAGATATCAATCAGCTGCCTTACATCGACAGACAAAATCTATTCGAATTAAGGTACTGCAGGCCTAGCTTGACAACCAACAGCACATGCGAGTTGCCTTGCACACATCGGAGCCCAATGGACGTCGCCTATGCCCTCGCCGGAGTATATAACAGCATTTACTCCGCAAGCCCCATTGTTCACTCCCTAAAGGTTCTCGGATACACCGACGCGCGAATACCACCCTATATCTGGTCCACACGCAGGAGAAGAGGCAGCTGAAAGACCAGGGATATGGAGCTGGAGCAGGTTCGCGAGTCATGACGCGCACAGATCCGAGTTCATGAAAGCGTCTCTCACGCAGTCGTCGCAGTGACGAGACACACCAACACCTGTGTCTATTACTCTGACGATGGCGGTGACGCAATAGGCAACTTCATCAGCCGAGCGGTGGGCGCTTCATTTACGGAGGTGGTGGAGGCGAACCTAAAAGGGGCAATGTCACAAAGAGACGATGGGGTGATAGAGGCACTGATCCAAAAACTTAAGGAAGGCGTTCTGCATAAGCCAGGCCAAATCTAAAATTCCACACCTATATACATGTATAAAATAACTATATAAAAGACAATTATATATGTAATGTTCTGTAATAATATATGTTAAAAAAAGACTGTCGGTAGGGGTCTCACCCAACCCCTCTAGTATAAGTTCTAGATATAAGTACAATTTAAATTGTCCCAAAATTAAGTACGCCACATTAAAAGAACTTTCTTAAAATAAAAAAAGGCACGGGCAACTATGCGCCCGTCGATGTAGCTTTCAGAATAAAAAAAAAAAAAACAACACCTCAACACATACTATTATTCTTTTACTGTATACATTTATTTACTGTACTAGTAAATTTTATGGAGTAGGATTTAGAGTTCATAAATACCATATTGTAAATATAGGGAAAAGAAAATTAAAGCTCAAGATGGTTGTATTTTTTAGCGTGAATGTATGTAGGCACATAACATTGTTATAGGGCGTAAGGCTTCATTATTCATGTCATTTTTAGGGTTCCGTAGTCGTCTGTCCGTCCGTATATCACAGCCATATTATTTCGAAGACATTTTCAAAGTGCAAAGAGTTTTTAGGCGGCTATATGGATTAAGGTTTTTTTTTTACATATTTTTGCATTATATTAAACCTGTACTAATTAAGTGTACAATAAAAAAAAATATAATATTTAAATCCAGCTTTAAAAGCAGGTTGCTCGCATTCTAAATTGAATCTTCTACTACGCAAACTGTGATTTAAAATTTTACTAAATAATAACATTTACCTGTTGACTGCTATGCGTATCCTAACATTTAAAAAAGGATTAATTTTCAAAAAGTTTTCAGTATTTTCATATGATAGGACTAGTAGTACTTTACATCCCCTACTCTAATTTAAAAAAATATTTGGCAAGCAACGCCAAGCCAAGGCTTATCTTTCGGTAGAGGAACTTAGTGTTCGAACACTCCGCTCTGCACTTTCCGGCCCTTTAAAGATGTCGCCGCCGCCTATTTCTTACCCGAACAGGGAATATTAATGTTATATAAATATTTATATAACATTAATACTCGGGAGAATGATTATATAATTATTCTCCCAAGTGGGGATTGAACCCACAACCATCGTGTGTAAATAGTTTCAACGGCAAATTACACAATTTACACTGAGTAAATAACCTTAAGTTGCTCCATACTTTATATAAGATAGACGTACTCGTATATTTATTAATAAGCAGATATACATGTATATTCAACTATCATTATTATACTATTTATTATTATTTAAATGAACGATAAGTTATCCAAATATATCAAACGCTCTGTAAAACAGAAGTATATAATACAAAAATACAGACTAATTA
This sequence comes from Heliconius nattereri, assembly GCA_013403645.1. NCBI lineage: Eukaryota > Metazoa > Arthropoda > Insecta > Lepidoptera > Nymphalidae > Heliconius > Heliconius nattereri. The sequence goes on along the minus strand of JAAIXI010000253.1, from coordinate 913,380 downwards.
TTATTATTTTTTAAATAAATTAATTTAAATAAGGAATTAATATTGATGCCCATCTTGTACGTTTTTATTGAAATTCAAAAGTATATTTTACTATATTATAATATTCTTCAACATAATATGTAAATACATATGTTAATAACATATTTTAGTATAACTTCATGGCTTATAAGGTCCAAAAATTGTAGGTGTATTTAAATTATATGTATATCGTATGGGTGTAGAGCGAGAGGCGAGACTGGAGATAACGCTAGTCTGGTTGGAGGCTGTGACACAAACGTGAAAGGATTATTATGTATAGATATATTCAATACATTCGTCTTGTGTAGCTTAATTGATATCTGTGACTTGTATTTATTGTGTATGTATTGTAATATAAGAAAATGTTTTAGGATGATTCTGTAATATTAAATAATCGAATATCGTAGGTCAAATATTTGAAATAACGTATAAATGGTTGAATGTACCCTACATAAAGACTTATCAATTAACCAAAGAATAATATATGTAATATCATTAGAACAAATAGGATTTCACTTTATTCTGTTTTTATATATTCTGTCAGATTTATAATTTTTATTGATGGTGGTAGGTCAAGTCCGACTGACTGAGTCGAAGACGACTCACCTATTATTTTTATTTGCTGCTTTATTATATTATTTTTAATAATAAAAGGACTTCATATATGAAATTGCCGTATTCTAAGAGTCAGTTTCAGTGGACCTTCAATTAATCTAAATGACGCTGGAGGTCAGTTAAACAGTTAACGACAGCTAACATGGCGTATAAGAGTTTGTGTGGGGAACGAACTCACAACCATCGTTTGGCATCCGTATCAATGTACCAATATAATGTAAATTAAACTCTGACAGACATTTTTTAAAGCGACTGTATGTCATAAATAAGAGACCCTTCATATAAGAGATTAGACGTTATAGGACTTAAGCTTAAATATCTAAAATGGTTTAAACGTCTTTGAAGTTTAAATGGAAATATTTATAAAACTTGATGGCCTTTATGAACGTGCACATAAGCAGTCACACCTTTAGCACTCAAAATTAATATCCCAAATAACGACAGAAATAATAACGAAGAAAACGACAACGTATAAGCATGGTAACACTACCGTAGTCCTTAAAACGCATTCATCTAAATCAGATGCTAGAAAGAACTGCCTAAAGCGGGAATAAAACTCGGGACCTCGCTTCAAAGTACGACAAGTGGCAGTGTTTACTAACACTGCGCTGAAACCTAAAATAAAGCGATACGAGCCAGATATTATATAGAATTAAAATAAGGGCAAAATAAATATCTAGTTTATAGCGCATAAAAAGGGTCTCTTATTAATGAATTTTGTATTTTTGTATTAAAATTATTTTTATTTCTTCTACTTTACCATTCTGAATTTCAGTTAGAACTTAGGATGATTATAATAAGATAACCATTCAAGTACTGGTATAGGTATGTTTAATGGAATTTTAATTATTTAAAATAAAACCATTATACTATGCTATAATGTTCTATATAGATAACAATATAATATATATTATACAATTAAATAACTATGAAATATTTTAATTTGATTCTAATATTATGACAATATTCAAACGTAATCAAGCTTTTTGCATTACAATAAGAAGGCTTTGCGATTAGTTGAAAAGTAGTGAAAATTAAATACTCTTTAGAAATAAGAAATAAAAAACTAAACATTTATTATGTTTATACAAAAAAATATATAAATTTAATGAGCTTATGGCTCATTTTATTCCTATCTATCCACCTACAATATTATGTTAGTCGAAAGTTATAATGTGAGTATTGATGAGCATTTCTTAAATTTATTGACTTGAAAATTGGTTGATTGATTCTACTTAAGTTTGCAATTTATTAACTAAGAAAGGAAAAGAACCGTTATAAAACAAACAATGTTGTTGAACACATTGAGAGAGTCAGAAGCGTCCACGACTTGTGAACCTCGCACCTACCAGAGATTTTTATGAACATTAAGATAATTTTTAAAAAAAATATTTTTACATTTATGCATAGTTTTTTTAAACAAAAAATATTGGAGCAGATCCTTCCAAATCTTTCAAATTATGGACTTCTCTATCACTTGTTAAGGACTACAGTTAAAACTTGGTTCCTAATTCAGTTAGTTGTGTGATTCGAAGTCGTGTCTGCTTCATAAATTAACTTTGAAAATGTAACCGTTTAAGATATATTCCATTGTTCTGTTGAGTAGTGAAACGACAAATAAAAAAATGTAAAAGCAAAAGTTGATTTATTTAACAAATCCCTTTATTTCGCCACACTAAGAACATTATTCTAAATTACACATGTACAATTTTGAGATTATATTGCAAAGTAAATTAGTTTCAATCATTAAGATTTTTAACCGAGGGAGGTTCCAGATATATTTCCAAAATGAAAATACCTACGTAATAGACACACTTTATTTACATCACAAAATATTTTATACATCAAAAAATATATTTTTGTCACACTATTGCATCGACAACACAAAACGTTGTACCGTTAAATATATAGATGTATGAAATTCAGCAAATCGTCTCTGAAAGGGAAGATTTGCACAAATGCAGACAGACACATCTTTGTAGCAGCCCATAAGACATACATTGATGCAAGTAAATAAATATAGGGGAAGTGAGTAATAAACAGAAGCGTTTGAGGGTAGGTAGGGTAGAAGGTAGTCTCACATTTGTATCATGCAGGTAATACAATCATACGCCCACCAAATTACAGTACAACACATATAAGGCACACAGACGTGACAATCGTATATATATATAATAGAATATTTTCAGCATCGAAGAGGAAGATGACAATGAACGTATAATTAAGGGTATTATTATTAATAATTAATACGTGATTCTGTTATCCGACCACGTGTCGTTACCACCGTTGATTGATATATGAAATAATGGAAGCTTAGAAAACATATTAATTGAAATACCGAACAAACGTTAAGTGAATGCCTACAATTGTCGTTTCAATAGCAGTATCATAGCTAAGTATATATCGTAGCCGTATCATAGTATTGACGCCTTGCTAAATCTATATTTTACCATTGGTCCTTTTCGACATAAGTGCGATAAAAGTAGAGCGAAGCTAGTGATAGATTTCTCTGTTATCAATATCTAGAGCTTTTGAGAACTGGGCGGACCGTAACCAAATCTGAGAAATGAAAATATCAAATTACTCCCGCGTAGGGCTCGAACCCACAATCCTTTAATTATTAATTATTGCCCTAAAATTACGCACAATGTAAGCTGCAGTGACAAAATCTTAATAACCGAATATTATATTCACTTGTACTGACGCCGACGTCAGCGAGCGTTGGCTATTAGTTTAGTAAAAATCATTCGCATTGAAGTAGCATTTTGCGTCGCTCTTAAAATTTAAATCATTTTAATATATCGCTAGCAATAAAACTTAACCAGTTATCAATAAAGAAATAACTAAAATAAATATATTTTCTATATTATAAAATAGAATCAAAAATAGTTTGTAAAATGATGGTTTATAATTAACTAAAAGTCTAATTGTCTTCGTCTGTTCGTTGTCTGACAGTCGACCACTAACGGAAGAGATATAAATTATGTAGATTAGGATATTATATATGTTAGTATTTAAAATTTTAAATAGTCCATTTTAAATATTTTAAAGAAATGTACGTAATCTTTAATTTAGAGATAGCTGATTTAGCTGAAATTAGTATTACACTAAAGGAGATACACTCATTTGAAAATAAAAGTTTCTCGGGAAATGTAAAGAATTAGGCCATCTTTAAGCCTATAATACGTTGTGAAGAATATTCAATATCAATTACATGTTATTTGATATATATATTATATTTTTGGAATAATCTATCAATGCATAGACTAAGTAAGTCTTTTACTTCTTATTTGATAAAAAAATACAGCAATTCAATCTGGTATGGCCTAATTATTTTTCAATCAGTTTTACTAGGTACCTCCTACCTACTAATTTATAAAATAATTTTATCATAACAAAAAATATCTCATAATATAATCAAAACATAAAGTGAAATATAATAAATATATAGTAGATATGTTAAAGACACCTTAAAGGGGACGTATCAAATAGGAATATAATTCATTCTTAGAACCGAACTTCGCAGTACTCAGGCGCTCTAACGAAGTTGAATACGTATAGAACAGTTATAATAGATCAAAGATGGTAGCTAAATCAGTGAATATATAGAATATGAAGCATTTTTCATAAGGATTTCGTGCATTTCTACTTTCAAAAGTAAATGAAACGTCACCTAAACATCTATCTATACCAAATATATATCATTCCAACAAATATTTGGTTAGAAATTTAGTTTCTAAATTCGATTTATTTCACAAATTAAATAATTATGATTAGTAAATAATCATAATTAATATATTTAATAATATTAATAATAACTAACAATTTCCTTGTGAAACAGCAAGTAGTAGAGTCATCGTACTTCAAATTATTTCTAATAGTTTCTTAGTATTTCATAAATGCCTTTTACCTATTAGACGTAAACAGGGTAGTATTATGGTCCAATGTCCACCTATCCATTTAAAATAAAGAAAAAAACAGCTTCACTCCTTTTCGCGGTCAACCAGTAGCATTAGGAAACGAGTGTTCAGACACTCTATATCCCACTTTATAACTATATTTAAAATGTAAAACCAGTTAAGCTCAGTTTACCAGTTAAGCACGAACTTTTACAAAAATGATGTATTTGTTCAAAAATATCCTTTATGATCAATGGCTACCAACTATAGACTAAAATTTTCCTAATGATAAGCTTATGGAAAAAAAAATTAAAACGACCTATGCATAAGCCGCCAGTCACATTTCCAAGCAACAAGCAAGAACATGCGCACTCACCGTCATCATCGGTGGGCAGGGGGCCCACGGTGCCAAAGAACCTCTTGTCCAAGAGCTGCAGCAGCTGCAAGGCGCTCTCGTGGACGGGGGCGCGCGGACATCCGGTGCACATCAGTGTTACGTTGATGATGGCTGTGTAATGGTCGCACGGGTACTCTCTGTTGGGCGAAATGTTTATTTATACTTATTTGTACTGTATATCTCTAAGGATGAATTGTAACGTCTATTCTGTACATTTAATATAAATTATTACAAAGTTTTTTGTTTTATAGCTTGATATTTGTCTAAGATATTAGGGTTACGTCGAAACGATTAACATGGTGTATATTACACCATAGTCTATCATAGTCTTCCTAGTTAAGTGGGTAACCCAACATATGAACAGTTTTCATTTCAAACCACTAGTTCCTACAAAAATAGCCGGGAGATAAAATCTTTTATATTAAATTTCATAGCAATAAAGCACATGCAATTGCAAGAATATTTCTGAAATTCGATGCGAAAAAACTGTTCGACTGTGTTTTTTTAAATAAAAAACTAACACAGTGATATTTTTCTATAAAAAACATACTTAACCCACTTTAAAAACACAATACTATATAAAATACAATAGTAAAGAGAGAAGAGAGCATTCTCTATTCTAAGAAACTTTAAAAATTTCAAACACACACCGACAGACCGACAGGAGGAGTCTTGTCTAAAAATTTTGAAAAATTGCAATTTTGTAATAAAAAGGTTCACAGCATGGGAATTTTATTAAATTATTTTTTGAGAACTAATATTGACACTGAAATATTCTACGAGTTATATTAAGCGTCTAGAATGTCTTAAATAGTCTGAAGATGTAGTATCCCAGCGTATTCTTAGTCTTAGATACATACATACTTACTTATAGATAATTAGTATTAGCTCTTTTAGAACTATTTAATCCGCGAGTGTGTTTCAGTGAAAATGAAAAAAGAGGGGTCGATGAACCTTCGAAAACACTTAACGATGACTCTGGAGGATGAGTCACTTAAGTACACACGCTCGATTCTTTTATATTCACTACTCATATATTCAAATAAATCTAAAGCAAATCTGTTCACACTTTAAACTGCACACAGTATACAGATCTCGTAGAACACTTTGATTAAAGCTTAAAAGAAAAGTTAAATTAATATATTTACAATATCTCTACAGGTATCCCAAAAAAGAGTTCCACAAAAAGCTAAATTTTGAAACAAAGAAAAAAACTAGAAGGCTTTTTCAATAGGTGGGGCGGGGCTATCCTGTCCTGTTTTATTCTCTCCCTACCTATCTGGTAGTAGAGGGAATCTAATGTTAAGACACTCCTCAAATATATAATGCTCTGTTGTCTGTTCCGTGGGTAACGGAATATTTTATAAGAAAGTTCAAGATGCTGTGATCATATATACGTGGAGGCCACTCAAGACACATGTAGGACAGAGAAAATCTATTTTTCCCAACTAATAGGTACTACAGTATTTTTAAAGAGGGGAAAAATACAAAATATTATTCCATGAAATCATTATTGAATTGAATGAATGTTTTCTTTAATTCATTTTACAAAGATATTTTATAAATTTTATAGCAGGGTAAGTAGAATCAACCTAGTGTTAAGACACTCCGTTTCAATGCATTGGGTGTTGAGTGGTGGAACTCAACGCACGGCTTTTGCCTTGGTGCCGGAGCGAAGAAATGTAAATATTAATAAATAATAACTCACTCACCGAATGAGGAACGAACCCACAGCCGTCGCGTTACAGTCGGGCCACGACGAATTCATTTTCCTATATTATATTTAGGTTTATATTTAAATTATAAAACATTATCCAATGAGTGTTATACAATATGGTCCCGTTGCCTATATTATAAAAATATCTTTGGGGGGCGCTACAATGTATTATTGTAAGCAATAATTTACATATATTTATATTATATATAGTATTATTTGTAAGAGGACGTGTGTGACGACACATTCATTAGATACCTGTACTAAAGTTATTAAAAATCCAGAGGATGTCCTGGCTAATATCTGTCCGATATTTGTTTGTGGGCATACGGGTACGCGACCCCGGATCCTCGAGCCGCCCCTCTTACATCCTCATCCAGTCCGTAAGAATGGTGTCCTAACTCCCCCCCTCCCCTCCTCCTTTCCTTAGCTCCCTCCTCTATCTATCCTACCCCTTCTATTTTCCTCTCCCCTCGGTTTTTCCCCACAAAGGGGTTTTGGAGGTCCGACGGCAGTCGCTCCAATTAAAAACCGCCAACCGCCAATTAAATGGACCGACAACATAAGAGACTGGGTACGGCTAGGGCGTCGCCGCAAAACGACGCGCAGGCACATCGCCCTACACCTGCGACAAGTGGGCAAGGGCTACCGTGTCATGTACGGGCACGGCTAAAGACGCTAGTACCCAGACGGAAACTCCGCTTTGCAACGTGGAATATTGGCTCTCTGACCGGACGATGCAGGGAACTCGCAGATGTACTCATGAGACGTCGGGTCCAGTGTGCCTTCCTCCAGGAAACACGCTGGAAGGGCAATAAGTCCCGTNTCCGTTCTTGTTCAATGTAGTGCTCGATACTGTCTCGGCTCACATCCAGGACCAGCCTCCATGGCTGATGATGTATGCCGACGACATAGCACTCATTGCCGAGAACCGACTGACGCTGGAGCGTAAAGTGAACCTCTGGAAGGGTACGCTTGAGAACGGCGGCCTTAAACTAAATGTGTCGAAGACAGAGTACATGGCCTGCGGGAGCCGGGACTCGAGCACCATCCTTATAGGTCCTGAACCAGCCGTTAAGTCGGAGAAGTTCAGGTACCTTGGATCCGTTATGCACGAGTCTGGAGGCATCGACCACGATGTCCATGGCCGGATAAGCGCTGCCTGGGCCAAATGGCGGGAGGTCACTGGTGTGGTCTGCGACCGCAGAATACCGCCCAAGCTCAAGGGGCTGATATACAAGAGCATCGTCCGACCGGTTCTTTTATACGGCAGCGAATGTTGGCCAGCACTATCTCGGCACACTCAGGAGCTTCACGTCACGGAAATGAAGATGCTGAGGTGGATGTGCGGCGTAACGCGGTCTGACCGCATACGCAACACATTCATTCGAGGTAGTCTTGGGGTCCGTGACGTAGCGGATAAGCTCCAAGAGCGTCGTCTGAGATGGTTTGGCCACGTTACGCGCCGGCCTAAGAACTATGTCGGACGCAAGTGCCTTGCTATACTAGTTCCTGGGGCGCGACCTCCTGGACGCCCAAGGAAGCGCTGGTTGGATGTCGTGATGCAGGACATGAGAGCCAATGGTCTAACCACCGAGGACGTAAAAGATCGTGCAAAGTGGAGTAGGTTAAGTAGGAAGGCAGACCCTGGTAATAGCCGGGATTAATGCCAGGAAGAAGAAGAAGAAAGTTATTAAAAACCAGTTTCATGTTCAGATCACGATTTGTCAGTACGACAGCATGAATGTTTAAAATTTCTTTAAAACATCTAATATTACATTTCCGCATAGAAACATTGATGGACGATCCGTAAATGTCATAGTAAAATAAACAATTTCAGTTTCGTAATTGACTTTTTAAGTGCATTATGCGTGCTGTGTAAACAAAAGTGGCTCGATTGTTGGCGAACATCCAAAATAATTAACTATAAGATTTAGCTATCAAATATACCTATACAGTTTTTTATTGGTAGCGCGAAATCAAATTATACCGAGAGTACATTATTTTAGGTACGTGTAGTTATAATATAAAAAGACGAGACGATAGAGCACTGTTATTTGATAGCAAACTATGCAAATATAATAAATGTAAACTATATCATACTATAACGAGTATTACATAGCACTCACTGCATCTGGCGAAGATAGTAAAAACATAAAATAAATATAAATAAATCAATATATCGGTTTCATCATCTTACATCCCTTTGGTGTTAACATTTTTCAAAATCCTTCCTTACTGGATGTTCAGATTACGAAAATAAACATCTGTCCAAATTTCACGTTTCTACGCACAGTCAGTACATGTATATTTATATATTTATTGGATATATATGTATGTAAATTTTACTTCTGCACCTGTATACTTATTATCCCACATGACAAGGTTGCCTGGGAAAGAATGCTCTTTAGCGTTAAGCCCGCTTTTTGTACATTGTTTTTTGTAATTATGTGCAATAAAGTACATATATATATATATATTCTATACTTTTGCTAAGAATTAGAAATAGTAATACTATTACCCATTTTGTAATATGACCCGTTTTATTAGTTTCACGCTTGTTTGTTCGATATTTTTTTTTTTCACAAGAAAAACTAACATTCATAGTATAGAAAAATATTTAAAAAATTCTAAATAAAATTAGAACCTACAACAATCAGAATTAGACATTGATTTTGAAAAGAGCAACTGTTGAGTTTCTTGCCGGCTCTTCTCAGCAGAACTGCCTTCCGAACCGGTGGTAGCTTTTTATTAATATGTTCATTCGACGATTCAAAAGTGCTTGTAATAATTGCCTATTTGAATAAAGAATATTTTGAATTTTTGAATTTTGAGAAAAATAAATAAATAGAGCCTTAAATAGAGCTAGCGACATAAAACACCTATCAACCACACGTAGAGCCTCCGTAAATACGATCCGTACCTATGATCACTTCAAAATCACTAACCTGGCACTAAATATCGTAGCTAGCGCCATAAAACATCCGTCAGCCACTCGCGGAGCTCCCGTGAAACATTTGTCCACAGTCCAGTCCAATAGCGGGCCTATGTCCGGGTTACAGTCCAGCAACAGCACTATAGTTTCTCGAGCCAGCTCGTATATCTGTTGCGATGAAGGTTAAATTTGGTTTAATTGTCATAATTGTGTTTTTGGCCGTCTGTCCATCTGCCAAATTATTTTTCTAAAGCTCAAATTAATATCCCGCATCCAAATCTCCAAAATAAATAAAACAATATACATATTTTACGGACAAATAAATTTGAGAATTATGCATATTTCCCGGGTTTTATACTAAACTAACTAACAACACTTTATAAATGTTTCACAGTATATGGTCAGTATGAGTTTGTTACGTGGCCATTGGGTTATTTGATAATGAAGCTGCATTTGACATGGGAAAAGAGAGCCTCTATAGAATGGCAACGCGTGGACTTCTAGTGTTCATTATTTTAATTTTTTTAATACAATTAGGAACTATAGTTAAATCTTTGTTACAATGCGTTTAAGTAATCAATTATAAACATGTCGTTAAGGGGTGGTAAAGGGGGGTTTGGACTATTCGCATTTTATGATATGACAAATTGATTTTGACTATATCAGTGAATGGTCAACGTTTAACAATGTGTTGTAATATTTGTCAATGTCATTATAATACGTACTTAATACATACGAAATATGATGCCCTTACACAACATAATTCTGATTTTATTGAACATTTTATGGACATCCTATGTTACGATATGACCGAATGACAATAACGAAGTCGTTAAACGTTGATTATTCAATTGACTACTTATTCAATGATATGGTCATAGTCTATATTTTTAGTATCACACTTTATCTCACGCATAGCAACCTGCAATAAGACAATTCATGGCCCTTTATAGCACTTCACACGCTAGCGCCACGAACATCTTGTTACGACCTATTTATGAATACTTATTCAAAAGTAACTTTATTATCAAAACCATTCCCAATCACCTAACCGTTATCCATAATTGCCAGCCAATGTTATAAGATAATTAAGACAATAATTAATGAATTAGTTCGTTGCAGATACTAATTCTTCAGAATATACCCGGGGGCATTACACACAATGGCCACACAGTTCATATTCATAACACGCTCCGTTTGTTGACAATCAAAAAGTAGGACACTAAATTTAGGTGACAATAATCTATTAGGGAACAATTGTAAATTTACAATTCCATAAAGCGAGAAACATTATTCGTGCACTGCAATATTTTCTCCACGAGGAGGCACTAATGTCGCTTCGTTTGTTCCTTATTCTATAAACAACAAGCTGGTTATTTTCCCTTTTCTAAGTAATAATGAATGTTCTGTTTGAACTGAAAATTACGTTTTAATTATGAAGGAAATTACGAAACACGAGATAGAATATGCGATAGCTCCTCTTCTTATAAGACATTACATATGGAGATTTAAAAATTACATATTGAGTACTCATGCCTCCTATTAATTTTAAACATATAATAAAGTTTATAATATAAAGAAAATAAGAATCTCTAAAATGAATAAGAACCGCCCACAGCTACGTCTCGTTTTTTATTTTTACAACATTGTTGTAGTGTAGCGGATATCATCGCCGCGCTTACTCTACCAGAACGGGGAAAAGTGTGGCATATTGTGGTATACCAAATATAAACATAAATACCTTTATATTTATCATTTTTAAATTGTTTTTCCACACTTAAAAGAGAGAGAGAGACAGAGAGCGTAGAGTAGAGTAGTAAAGAAATAACATAAATACCTTATCATTGGTAGAAGACAGCATTTCACTGAGCCACGGGTACAGAGAGCCGTCTTCGGCTAGGGCGGCGGGAGCGAAACATGGCCCGCAGCATACTAGCGCGCTCATTGCCTAGACGAAATTAGTGAATATTAAATGTATGCACAACAAGTATTAGTAAATAATTATAAAAATATAACAAGAAATATTTCAACAAAATAAAATACAAATTATAAGTAGGTCCTTCTAACTAAGAAAAAAAAAATACAATTCACAAATAAATCATAATTGCAATCTTATTCCTATGTATAAAATTTACAAAGAAAATCTATCATTAACCTCAGTAATTCAAGATAGATCCTTCTTCATGGATGAGTTAATCTCAATGCCTTCTTGTTAATTTACATTAGCATTGTGTTTTTGGTTTAACGAGTTAATCTCAGGACCTACTGGTTCAAATTAATAAAATCATTTTGTGTTAGATTGTTTATTTATCGAGGAAGTTTTAATTTCATGACGTTAATCCTTTCGTTTTAACGCACTGTACTTGCCGGAGTCATGTGTGTATGTGTGTGTGTGTGTACACAATTTACCTTCAGGGCTGCCAAGTTCAGCCTGTCATCGATCTCAGTGGCCGGCGGTTGCGGCTCTAGAGCGCCGAGGTGCTTGGCGAGAGGTCCGCACCAACTGGCGAACAGACTGAACAGGTTCTTGGATAGATCCTTCTTGAGTAACGACGAGTACATTTCCACTTTATATGTTTTTGATATGAAACAATATTTTTTGAATTAGATATCAACAGAAAAAACTTATGTTTTACGTAAATAAAACGCAGTATTAAGACACGCAATTACCATCCATTTGTCGAGGCATTACATATTGAATGGAGGAACTTAACGCCGCGTTTTGTCTTGTTACCAGACCGGGGAAATAAAAATAATTTAATAGGAATCGAACCCACAGCCGTCACGTTTACAGTTGGACTGTGAAAAATTATACAATAATTCAAAAACTACATTAACAGAATACATTCTGTAAATTTGGATATTTTATTTCTTGAAAAAAGTGCATATTGGCTATTATTTAGAGAACCAATCACTCAAGAATGACACAAAAGATGCATTTAATATATCTGCCATCGCCAATACAGGCGGGAGTCTACCGTTTTAAGACCTTCTAGGTCTAAGCCTAGATCTTTCAGACTATCCTGCATCCTATCATATATCAGTATAAAAAACACAATAACACGATACAAACTCACGTGGAAAACTCTTGATCAGTTCCGTTACAAAATCCGCAAACGTCAAGCGTTGTTCTCTCGCCGCGGGCGCGTCCTTCTCCGCTTCGACTTCCAGACATTGCCGCACACCTTCCAAATACTCTGTTATACTTGAATGGAGACCACCTGATTCTAGGGCGTAGGAGCTACGAAAATCAATAAACATAACCTTAGTAATTATAACACTTAACTACATTAAACAGACTAGTGCAATGAAAATATATAAAGCATCATTCATAAATATAAAAAAAAACACAAAGGCATCATATGAAAATTAGAAAATGTCCTAGATCCATGAAGCTTAATATCTTTTAATTCTTTATTATCATTATTTTACATATGGAATATGTATTTAACATATGGAATACCAATAATAAAAGGTAGAAAATTCTACAAGCACAAAAATATAACATAAAATAAAAACATTTTTTTAAAATATAAAAATAACATAATTTTTCCTACTTAAATGAAGTATGTCAAAAACATATTTTTATGACATTAACATTTTAAAACAATTATAAAAATAACACAAACTACCTAGTAGCAAAAGTTTTCCTCTGAGCTATAATAAGAAGCATTTTATTCAGATGCAGTCTCAGCGCGTCTCGACGCCGTCTACGGCGCATGTTCTCTTGCTTGCGGTCGACTGCTTCGCGCAACAACGGTATCAACTCTTCGAATAGATCCCTATAGGAATAAAAAACAATTAATATAGTGTAGTTAAAATTATGTTAGAATTTATACTGGTTATTGGTGAGTTTATATTATTTATGATAGTTATCTGTCTTCATTTCATATCTTGCCCTGAAACATTCTAAGAAACCTAGTGACCATTTACTTCCTTGCTTGAACGCTTAAAGCATTGGGTAGTGTGTGTATCACATTATGATTACACAATGTATGTGGTATAAGTAAATTAATATTTTAAATATAACACTTTCAAATATTTTGACAGTGCAACTTTATATTCAATTGATACTCCCTATTATGAGTCGATTTTAACAGCTTACATTTCTTTAAATCCTTTTTTTATACCACACAAGACACATGTTATACTCTAGCATTAAGCTGTCTACAGGCAGCTCAACCCCGTTTATGCCTTCTTCGAGTGGGGATCAGATCCACTTTTTTTACTTAACAAATCACTCACTTGAGAGCGTCAGAATTGATATGTCCACAGGCCGCCACCGCAGCATCTCTAACTTCGGGGACTTCGCATCTCGCCAGAGGCACCGCTAACTTGTGTAGGGAGGCCGGCGCCGCGTGACCTCGTGCTTCGCCCCCGCTACGCTCGCTTAGTGAGTCCGGGGACGAACTAGCATAGATTGTTTTAAAAATAAATATATGTTTGTTAGTATTTTTTTCTTAATTACAGATTAAAAACACCTAATTTATGATTTTGGGAAAACTTTGTATACATTTTTTTAAATTTCAAAATGATTTTGATGTTTCATTTAGTACATAATATAATGTAAATACGTTCAGCAGCTATTAAAATAAAATATTTCCAAAAAAAAAAAACTAAAATCACAATACCAGTTAAGAAATTAACATGATAAAAACACAAATGTATATATGAAAATATATTTAACGTGACATTTTATGAGTCTACATACTATAGAAGCAACCAATATACAGCCATTGATGTTTTAGAACACGGTACTATGTTGTGTATTATATAAAAGCATGATTTATATAAATATACATAATTATAACTTTAGTTGACTAATGTGGATGGAGGACGAACAAATATCAGTTTTAACAACAATTAAAATTATTTAAAATATGATATATAAATAATAAATATATACTCGTATAGAATATGGCGAAATTAAAATAATAAACGTGATACACAAATTGTATAAAGCTGTTTGAAGTAACTAAAATTACATATTCAATTATTCCATATCCTATTGTTGTAAATAGTAGTGGATAGATAATTTTCTTCGTGTATATATATGTACAAATTTCGTGAGATTTTTCGTTATGGCATACATTCAAATGTTATTATCAAGGAACATTTAATTTTAAGTTCTAATCGTTTTAACTTGGCACTTCATCGTCCATTTTTAGCCTGATTTCGAGACATTTCGCATAAAAACATTTAAATATATGGCACAAACATAATAATTACAGCACACTTTGTGATTTACGAATTCGGCACAAACATTTTGTTTTCATATCTAAATAGTACCTACAGAGTACTGGACTAGAACTGTGTGTCCATATGTCGTATATGAACTGTCACTCATGCTAGAAGTCACTGGTGGGGCACACAATTACTAACTACGTACAGTTTTTTTTTACTTTCAGATGCATATTTTTTTATTTACATTAGATTTTTTTACTTTAATCACGGAGAAAACTAAATTAGACAGAATATTTGTAAATATAAAGCATTTTTCAAAAACATTTTTTTTTGAACCAAGTAAGCAGATATAATTCATACAATATCTGTCCTACAATATTTATATAGATCATCGAACCGAAATCTGAAATAGAAAAAGGTCAGGTTTTTTTATTAATATGCATGTGGAAGCTATAACTACTAAAGGGGACACTCAGACCGCATGAAATATTCAAAACGAACGTGTACATTAAATCCATACATCAATAATATAATTATAGTGGAGAATGCAGTGTCTTAACACTAGGTTCTCCTTGCGCAGACCGCAAAATGATAATATATAATATATATATATTTTTAGTATCTATGAAAGGAATTTATATACTCAGAAACTAAATTATATATTGATGTATGTCACAAATAAAGGATTTTTACCCCCAAAGTGTCTCCGGACACGCCGATAGGAAGAGGGCGCTGTTCAAGCAGAATAAAACGTATGCGTAAAATACTTAGGTTCACATTATAGGTAGGAATATACTATCACTAATCTAATATAGATTTGTTACAAAATTTTACAAAAAATATATGTTGTAAGAATTTTGTAGAACATTACGTGATATTCAATTTAGTCAATAGTTAGCTATAGGTGTATATAAGGAACCGAATCTGAATCACAGGTGTCCCTATGAAGGTATGTAGCCTACACGACGTAACACCTTAGCTTGCTAGTATAACACAAAAAAAATTAAGATTTCTTCTAGATCCTTCGAAAATGATGCGCATAGCCTACGATTATATTACTAACCAAATTTTAAGTAAAAAACCCCAAGTATCCGTCATTTTAGAAATAAGTGTGAATGTGAAGTGATTTACACGTAACACAAAATGAACGTCTACAGTATTAATTGACATGTAGCACAGTACTTTTCTTTGTCCACGATCAATGGTATGAAATAGCTGTGCAACCTATGCGTGAGACACGATGACATCGCGAAGCTAAGGCCGGATGGATTGTTATTCACGACGCTTTATGTAATATGTATATGTATGATAATTGATCGATTCCATCTAGCTCTTTATGGAATAAATAATTATCGTTTTTTTAGTAAAAAAATTCATTGTTAAAAATATTTTCTCGTGATCCCTGTAGCCATAGCCAGTTATAAAAATATTGTAATCCCAAGGGATCCGGAGACGTCTACAAATTTTCAATCAAATCAACCAAAATGATACTAAAATACTATAAAGCTACTTCAGATTTAGGAGTAAGATGTAACCGACCAACCGACAGTGTACCAAAAGAAACAACGTGCAAATCGAGCGTTTGTCTGTTATCATTATAAATCCATATACATAGTACATATTATACATAATATAATGCACCTCGTGCGTTTGTGTTGTTTGTAAGATCGCGCATAGCTGAGCGGCAGTGTGAAGAACCCGCCCGGAGTGTTCAGGCTCTCCGTTGAGGAGCTCAGCGCGGCGAGGGCGAACTCGCCGCGGTCCTCCGCCGACGCGCCCGCCCTACGTACACTTTACGTACGATTGTGTTATATTACACTGCTGTTTTTTAACTTCACTTTTTATTCTACACATAGCAGAGTAGTCAGGGGGAACCCGAGAACCTAGTTTTCACACAGTAGACACTCCGCTCCCATTGAAACACTTCCGTTCCCCAATTTCCGCCGAATTCTGGAGGCATTGCGTGTTGATCCATGGAACTCTACAGCGTGCTTCGCCTCGATACAAGAACGAGAAAAATAAATATTTCCTTTTTCCGAGTGAGATTCGAACCCACAATCTGTCGCGTTTACGCAAACTTGTGTCGTCACCACGACTGACCTCCTCTGTACAAAAACATACATTATTTGATACTTACAAATATATAAAACAAAATATAATGAATCAATAATATAATTTTATTGAAACGTCGTCACGCTCGATCTACGCAACTTTACATGGAGTGTGTCTGTGTACGAGTTTATCTAATTAAGCCGTTACAATTTTAATTGGAGTTTGTTTTGAATATCTGTGTAAAGTCATATTTGACATATGACACATTTAAATAAATAAATGTAGTTTAGATTTATTTATTTAAATAAATATATAAAGTACCAAAAAAATCATAAAAGATTACCATTTTTGAAGGTTATAAAAATAATGCTTTGTGAGTCCGCCATAGCCGCCGCTTATAGAGTAGGTAAAGAAACAAACTATATTTCAACAGCGGATGTACGAAATGTAGTTGTATGTATGTTAGCAATCATATATTTAAGATAAAATAGACGAATAATCTATATTTTTACTTTAATTTTTATTGCTCTCACTCTATTAAATACGACTATAATAACTACCTGATGAATAAAACATTAAAACATTTAATCAAAATAAGCAAAATAACTCATTATCATTTAATTATATTATTAAAATCAAAATATACCTGCAATATTGTATTTTTGATCTGTATTGATTAAAGTACTATATATTGATAATTGATAATTGTTTATAATATATTGATAATATAATAATAATATATTGATAAAAAACATTATAAAATCAAAAATATTCATTAAGTAATTAACTATCAGTAATTTGTAAATGATTTTTGTGATATTATCAATTAAAGTTGGTGAGACCAAGGACAAAGAATCAAAATTCAAAAATTGGTAAATTTTAAGTTTTTGTTTTTTTTGTGAACAATGACTAAGAAACAAGAAACTTAAAAGGTAAGTATTATAGAAAAAAAAACGAATTTAACTTTAAAATTAACTAAATGTTCGATTGTACAAAATGGTAAAAATATATTTATATATTTTCTATATATATTTTTTAGGTGGTTTAGGCATCCTATTTTATGAAAAAAAAAATAGTTTTTTTACGAAAACACGTATACATGGATATGTGTATAAAATAATCGCATGCTTAAATGTGCTAGGCTTCGGTATGAAATCAATTAAGTAAAATTATTTTATACGGTTATTTAAGCCTATAATCATGTATCGAGATGTAATTATTACATAAAATCACAAATATCGCTTAAATAAAAGAGACAGATTTTTCAATATATGTATTAGCATTAATTATATTTGCAAGAAATCCAATATTTTACCATTATTTACAAAAAGTATATGCCCGTTCCTGATTTTAATTAAATATATGTTTAATTAAAAAATAGACAGTAGTTCGAAACATTTAAAACATTCTATTTATATATATATATAAATTCAAATTATTTTGAAATAATTTCTTAAATACAGTATGGACTTCAAAATAATTTGAAATTATGTTACTTACTCATATATAACCTAACTTATAAAATACTTATCATAAACTTTGTATTAATAACTAAATCCCACCTAACTCATCAAACGAGAAAATCGAAAAATAACCCCAAAAACCCCAAACTCACCTCAAACTAAGATCAGGACTGGCACATCTAACTACCGGACTTGGCACAGCCGGCACTACCAAATACGCCATTGTCATATAATACTTCCACACTTGCATATAACCATCTCTCTCTTTTTCCGGTTTACGAGGGAGAGTTGGTCCTCGGGAGAGTAGAGAAGCACGGTTGTCGTTTACTGGACTGAAAGTAAAGAATTTTTATTTAATTAATATTTTTTATAAAAAAAATTGTGATCGAAAGAGAAATTCGGAGCCGTTGTGGCGCAGTGGTACAAGCGTGTGCGGGTAGAAACGACGGCTGTAGATTAGATTCCGACCGGAGAAATGAATTATATAATATTTTAATTTCCTCCGCTCTGGTAACAAGACAAAGCGCAGAGTTGACATGCGCCACCCAACACGCAATGTATCGAAAATTCGGCGGTACATGGTAAGCGGAGTGTCTTTACATTAGATTACCTCTGCCTATTCTAGCTATTTTATGCGGGATATTGCGTGAAGCTAAAAATAAATGTCACTTACGCCGGTTCAATAATAGTGTACAAGGCGTGTATCCTCGCGTGCAATATCGGCCATGCCTGTAGCACAGTGGCGGGACACTGCGATGGTATACGATTGCGTTCTAATAGACCGAACAAAACCACCTGAAAAGCGAAGAAGTATTTATAGTATAGAATTAATATAGAATAGTCACAAGAACATCCAAGAATTATAACCGAAATAATACAAAAGTAACTAGTGAGGCCCTCGTAGCCCAGGGGCACAAGGGTGTGACTGTAACGCGGACGGTAGTGGTTTCGATCCCCACTCGAGGAAATGAATTATTTATCTAAATTTATATTTCCATTTCTTCCTTCTGGTTTCGAGGCAAAGCGCGTCGGGAGTTTCGCCACTGAACGCGCAATGCGTCCAAAATTCGGCGGAAGGTGGGTACGGAGTGTCTTAATACAATGTTCCCTCTGCCTATCATGCTGTGTACAGCAGCAGCCTACAGCGTGAATCTGATAAAAAATAAGTAATGACATTATTTTTAATGACAAACTGTAACCTTTATGTATAACTACCTTTATAATAATTGTATTATGTTTATCATTTTACCAAAGTTTATAAACCAGCTATAATACCATTATGAAACCGAAAAAAAATTATATAATGATTCTAGTCATATCATCTCACCTCCCAAGGATCGGCGCCATTAGTGGAACTGCCACTCCAACTGTTCTTAGAAGACGTTTCGTCATGTTGAAGACCTGTACATAATAAAGTATTAATAATTTATTTATTTATTAGGAAGCCAACGTTACATACTAAGACTACAATGGTTACAAATATTTTTAAATATATTGATACAAAGTATGTCTCAATTATGGGCTAACTTTGCATGTATAGTAAAGTTGCTGCTCACATCTAAATTAACAAAAAAAACAACAACAATAATAATTAAAAAAAAAACTACTAACCAGGTATATAAATTTAAACTTATAACATAAACATTGCTCTAATTATAAAAAAAATAATAATAATAATACTTAAATTCCATAGCAAGGGACATAGCGTGAAGCTGTATGCCTTAAGCTGAATACCACATATGGCAAAAGGTAAGTAAAAACCGAAAGATAGTATACACAACGTTCCTCACGCACTGAGCCATTTTGGAAACGCCATGTGTTGAGTAGCAGAATTAAAAACTGCATTCTGGCTACAAGAGAACACAATCATTACCCTTAGCGGGGATCGAACCCATAATCATCACAAGGGTTTCCATGGATTAATATTAATTTTATAATATCATTTAATCTGGGTAACTAAAATATAAAAAAATCCTCTTCACAGTCTTTTTGTGCAGTATACAAACAGACTACAACGTCATCAATTATATAAATAGAATGAAATATGGTCAACCTGTAATAGCGTTGGGTTTATTCGACCTCAAGTACAGTGTGACCCACTGTGCCGTTGAAGAGTTTTGATAAATCGACTATCTCAATTCAAATCAGTAATACCTAAGATTAGCGTTCAACCAAACAAACACTTCGGCTTTATAACATTAGTAGTTTTATGTCAAATACTAAAATCTACCTGCAGTCCAAACAGCATGACTTCTCTCAGCCACCCAAACTAAATCGGGTTGTCCTGCAGCTAGAACAGCTTGTTTCTCAGTTGGCGGTAGTATTGGAAGACATTTCTCAGTGAAATGAGGGACGTGGATGTCCGCCACGTCAGTGAGTGCGGGTTCGTCTCTCGTCAGTTGTAGTCTTTCAAGGAGGTATTTCGTTTCTCTGAAGAAACAAGATGTGAGAGAATGAAAAATAAATTTAATTACTATTATATTAAATTCGTTATTAGTATGTTTAAATGACAGGAATTATTTGAATTTCTTAATTTTAATTTTAAATAATATGATCATATTCAGAAGCGATTCTAAATTAAATTATCAAAATTAAATAATTGTCTCAATAACAACTTGATATATAAATAATCATTCAAAACTATGCTGCCCAGCCAGGGATAAAGCCCGTATACCTCAACTTACCTCAAGATATGAACAGCCAGCCTCCTCGGGTAAGCTTTGCACTGGCATAGCATAACCAAGGCCAGGGCCTCTGCGCCTCTTATGACCGAGGCGAGGGGCTCCGGCCGCTGTGGGGCGGAGGTCACCGGTTCACCGTTCTTCCAACTTGTTACAAGTTGGAGCAGCATTCTGAGACCGTTCTCCACTAGCTGGGGCGATGTATCCTGTTGATAGAATAATGTCTAAAGTCTATGTGTTAAATAACAATTGTATTGAAACTTAACTTAATGTTGTACGACGAAAAATCAACTTTATACTTATATTCATATAAATATCATTTTGGATTTTGAATAAAAGTCCTTTAATAAAAATAAGATACATACAGATTTGCATACAAATTAAGATATAAATATATTAAAAATAAAGAACTCAAAATAAAGATCAGCTTTAGTAAAACATTATTCATTTAAATCTATACTTATAATAAAATCGTAAGAGGGTCGGTCTGTAATTGGAAGATATTGAAAAAAATGTTATTGGGAACTTTTATTAACGTAAAAGAATGTTTCAACAGAACAATGTTTTTTAAAATGTTTGTCCGTTTGTCTATGGGTTTGTTATCGCTAATCTCAGAAGCAGCCTCACCGATTTAGATGCGGTTTTCACTATTGGATTCTGGAAAGCTACTGAAAACATATTGGGTTTATTTTATTACAATCGGTTCATAAATAAAAAAGTTATGTCAATTTAAAATACTTAGTTCGACAAATTTGCTAATTGCCGTAACAGTTATTTTATACAACTACTGAATTGAATGAATCTTTAGTTTTCAATTTCTTTATTAATATTTATATTTCAAGCGGGCGTAGCCCCGCACGTGCCCACTAGTATTAAATAATAATGAAGCTCAGTATTGGGTTCAACCACCCAATATATACTAAATGTATTTAATTGCTAGTTTTCCTTCACCTACAAAATACGATACACACCTGAACCTCCTTCGCCAGGAACTGTGTGAAGCCGGCCAGTACGTCCTGCCTCCACTCCGGGAAGTCCACTATCAAGGTCTGGAGGCTCTGGAACGAGAGACCCCGGAGCTCCTCATCCATGTGGACTGTGAGACGACAGAGGAGGTCCACTAGTTCGTTAGGGCTCATACCTTCTGGAATTAGCCTGGAAGGGTTGGTGGAAAAGGTTTTGATAAATGGACAGATAGACAATAAAGCTTAATAGCTTTTAAAATCTTATATGAATATATAAGGTAAGTTAACAATGAGTTTTATTTATTGTTAATTTATCTAGTTTATTAATGAAACATTGTTATAAGCAACAAATATAAGAATGTAATATATTATATGAAATATTCTTGCATTCTTGACCACAATATATATTTTATTTATTTACATTTGCAGTATTGAGATTTTCCATTTTAGCAAATTTCACTACCCTCATCATGCAATAAGTTCCAAACGATCAAAAAAACAAAAAAAAACAAAATTAAACATCTCCCAAATTAAAAAAAACGAATATTGAAAAAAGCACAAACCTCGGTATAGCCGCAACGCAAGTCCTAAACAAATCAATCCTAGGCTTCCTTTCGCCAGTATTAATTTCCTGCTCCTTAGTAACATTCTGCGTGTTAGTCAACATAAGAGGCCTTCCGTAGTGCGCGTCTAAAGCCCTCAGGATTTCAACCAAAACCCGTCTAACATACGGAAAATATGCACTCATGCCTATAGACCTAGCCGTCTCATCTGTCAACATTTTATTTAGAAAAGTTTTTTTCACTCTTAATGTATTTCCGGAAGGTAAAGTCCCCGAAGTCCTAGGCATAGGGGGCTCCCCCTCTTTTTGTTGTAAGCTGTCAGCCACAACCAAAAAAGCTCTAAGACCTATAGACATTCTTTCAGGAGTTAAAATAATTTTAATAGGCCGTCCCACCATCAGTAGATCAAACACTATTTCCCTCATAGCGAAATCTAAGCGTTCTTGGGCTATAAATTGTATTATTTTAACAAATATATTCAACGGCGTGTCTCTCGGTACTACGCCTTTTGATCCTTTGGGGAAAAGGGAATTTACTATGCTCTGTAACCGGGACTGTGTTGCGGAGTTGCTTTCACATTTGATTCTTATCATGTATACCCAGAGGAGACGGTATAATGATTCTGTAAGTAAATAAATACATTAAATTAGTATGTTATACTTAGATTGAATAAAAATATTTATTTTCATTAAAATATTGCCAACTCAAAATAATTAATATGATGAGTTCATCAGGTGTATTTTTTAAAAATTAAAACATATTTTAAATAACATAATATAAATAAATTTCAGCCTCTAAGCCAATGTAACAAAATCTTATATTAATCATATCTATTGGGATTCCTCCAACTACCCCACTGTATACGAAATACAACGTGAAGCTAAAAAATATATATTATTTAAATACATACCCAAAGCAACTCTGCACATCTTTGGATCCCTGTTCTTCAAATGTGACAGGCACATAGCAAGAAAACAGTGTAGGTTGGCCAAAAAGAATTGCTTCTGAGATACACACAACAAACAAGTGACCAAAGGAAACAGGGCTAGCCTGTGCTTAGATTTGGTGCTAGTGTCTAAAGTGTGGCTGTATAGCATTTCCACGAAGTTTTTCAGACACGGCACGTTGACTTCGTTTTTGACCGTCTACAAAATAGACAAAGGAGATAATAAAATTTGAATATTGTATTTTCTATTACCTTATTGTATTTTCTAACTTATGTTAGAGGTAAAATGTAAAGTAATGCACTTTTTATTTTATGATAAATATTTAATGCAAACTGATATTTGTGAGTTCTAATGTTTGAAAATTATATAATTACAAATTATTATGGGTAAAAGTTCGAGCCTTATGTAAAATGTAAACTACAAATTAAGTATAGTATACAATAAGTATAGTATACAATAACAAGTTTCATGACATAAGTCATAAAATAACACTTATAAAGAATGTTCAATCATCTCCCTCACACATTACTTCTTCTATCTTTAACTATTCATACACATTACCACAAAAAAATACCCATGCACATACAGACATACATACAAAAACAATTAAAAAAAACAAACTTACAGCTGCAACAGGCACCAGAATCTCAACAAACAGGCCGGCTAACGCGTGTCTTATATCTTTATCCTTGACTTCCAGGAAATATTGAGCACATTCCTGTAGAAACTGGAAAGACGCTTCGAATTCCTCTATGGGAACCATTTTTACTCGGAAGAACTTCATGCCCATTAATAGGGATATTATACTTTGGGTTGTATGAGGCGAGGGTTCACGGCTCTTTAGCTCCTGCAAGGTAAATATATATATGTCAAAAAATAGTATTTTTTAAAATATACATGTAAGGAAACAATGTAGTAATTATTGTTATAAAGTTATAGTAAAATGACAAAGATTTAGAATTTCTTGCTACAATATAGATAAAACATTCTAGAAACAACAATAACCAATATCATAAATAAACAGGATTCATAAAAAATAAGTAATTCTTTTAAGCGAATTCTATCGAAGTTTAAGATTTCACAGAGAGATTAGGATCACACACTTTGATCCAAACATTGGAATTAGAATACAGTTTTTTTTAAATGCTTCCAACACAATTTATCACCTCTGGTTTTTTTTGTCAATTATGTATTTATTATGACCAAGTTTTGTGAGATGACAATAAAGAATTAATAATTATTATTATATATCATAAAAATTAAAATAATACCAAAAGATCATTATTATAGCCTATTTAAACACTTCAAATAAAATATTTAACTTTAAATTATTAAAAATACATATTTACCTTCAATTCCAAAGTAAAACGTTTTCTAACAGACGCAAAACGTGATTGCGCTAATACACCTATTACTTCTGCGTACAAATCTGCTATTATATGAACGTTCGCTGCATTTGGATTTGACTGGAGACTGCAAAAATAAGTTGTATTATTAGTATTTTTATGCATTTTGTTGAAAATAAAAAATATAGAGATGAGACACTCTTTTTTCAGTTCAAATAATTGATGAAGTTGACTCCAGTAGTTTTTCTTTTATAAGAGAGTAATATATATATATATATATATATAAATACTTAAATGCCAGTTTATCAGTCCAGAAAATTCTAATATTACAATTTATTCAAATAATTAGTATATAAAATATAAAATGTCATATTTAAATTTATAAAAACAAAACAAAATTCAGCTTAAGTTCCTTATTAATACAGAAATCTCAATACATAAACATAAACTAAGGCACAGTGGCACAGCGTGTCACTGTAAGCGCGACAGGTTGTGGGTTCAATTCTCACTTGGGGAATGACTTCTTTAATATTTTCATTTTCCCGCTCTAGTATCAAGATAAGACGCGAGATTGAGTTCCACGAACTCGCAATATCTCGAAAGTTTGACGTAAAGTGGTGAACGAAGTATCTCAACGCTAGGTTCCTCCCGGCTACACTGCTATGCAGGCCACAGCGTGAAGATATAAAAAAACAACCTACCCCTCCTTATAATTAAATCGTTTGAACGCAACATTTTCTATATATTGCACCAGATCCTCGTGTCCGGGATGGAATGGCAATTGTCTCAGCACTTCTATTAGTGCCAGACAAAATAAAAACTCTACAGCTAAGTCCCTTCTCTCTGCTTGTAATTCCTCGTTTGACCTCTCCACTTGTTCTGGATTTGTTCCGCTGCCTGATACTATTGAGATTATACTGGAAAATAGCATAATTTGTAAATTATAAATCATAAAGAATATGGATATAAAAATCTATATTTTCCAAAAACAAGCGCCTCGTAAAATCGGTCCTAGCGCTCTGACAAGGTAAAGAGAAGTTCTAGTCAATAAAATTATTAAGATTTTTTAGTAAATACATAAAATATATTTATTTTTAGTTTTATATAAGCCCATGTTCTTTCAACAAATACATAAATTACTAAATCAATTCCCCGATTATACCCTTATGATAATTATCGAAAAAAAAAATATTTTAAAAAATATAATAAATTATCTTAGGAAATTAGATATTTAAACAAATTTAAGAATAGAAAGGTCCATATATATCAAGACACTCAATAAGCATTATTATATTAACCTAAATTTGAGCTCAAAATAGAGAACATAGGATGTCAATATAGACACAGAAAAAAGGTATTTACTAACCCTTTATTTCTAGAATCCTGGTGAGGTTTTTTAGCTTGTTCACTCAGCTGTGGGGATTCCGCCATTTGCCTCTCCAGCCACCCGAAGAGAGCTCTGAGTAGAGACGGGAGGCAGTGCTCCGCCACTGTGCCGAAAGCGGAGAGGATCTGGTCTAACTGGGGATCTTCGCCGCGTTGCAGGGTTTTGTTTAGTGGTTTTTCCTGTAAGAGCATAATATAAAAAATATAAAGAGTTAGTGTGCTAGGTTCCCTCTACCTACTCTACATTTTTATATTTGTCATATAACACATAAGTGTCCAAGATGTGTTGTAAACAGAAAAAGACAAAAAACGAAGCAACTACAATATCTAAAGTTTCTAAAATCTACAATCTCAAGAATTTTTTTAGCATACTATTTAATATAATAATGCTATTAAATATTTTTTCGTAGAAGTAAAATTTGAAATGAAAACAATTGCGTTCTATCACAGGCATAAGAGGTACGCTACGGTCAAAATATTTTAGAATAAAAAGAGACATGTCAAATTCAAATTTCAGCATTTTCGAAATTCTCTAAAATTTTACTATTATAGAGCAGCGAACAACTGCACTCGCGGCTCTTGCAATATCTACAGTGTAGAGATAAATATTTTTTATTACTAAAGGAAACCACGAAAGCAAGCAATAACCACATCCATTTCGATAAACAAAATAGTTAAGATATAAAAATACCACAATTGTATATAAAAATACTATCATTGTAGTGTAGCTAATTGGAGCGTCCTAACACTAAGTTCCCTTTGTCAATTCTACTATATGGGGGATACATCGTGAAGCTGATTTTTTTTAAATAATTAATTAGGTATTGAGACTTAGAATATATTTAATTTTTACAAGACTTAAAAAGAAAGATAAGAAAAAGATTTTAAAAAAATACTATCACTACCTTAAATTTAATTTCATGAATGGGGACCTAACAATCATTTTTGAATACCTATTCAACGATATCCCATTTGACGTAGTTCGTATTTTTTTTATTTTGACAATGACTGGTTGTCGCTCTTGGTGAATCTTTGAATTTGATTGCCCAAAACGTTTAGTCTCTACTACGCCACATAGGAACACCATAAACACACGTCACGTCATACAAAGCGTCGCAAATGTAAACACAACTACAAACATATATTGAAATTAAAAAAAATCTCTTACCAAAGCTTCAGCCATAAGAGCCTCCATCTTCCTCTCAGCTTGCACAGTAAATTCCGTAAAAAGTAATCGCATGACATATTCCCCCGGTCTCAGGTCGGCATCTGAACTAGCGACCATTGCCCCTTTATTGGGACCCCACGGCAGCATTGAACCTAGAACCACCATCTTTTTGGTTATATTTAAATAAAACATTCTCATTTTCTATAGTGTTTTAATGTTAACTAAAGAGGACTGAAGTTAGTATTGACAGATTGTAACGACTTTCCTGTTTCCTTAGTTTATAACTATATATATTTAGTAATAATAATTAACGCTTCATATTTGTACTATAACAATATATTACATTTTGCTTCAAATTAAAATTACTCTCAATTTTATCAATTGTGTATTATATACTAAATATAACGATATTCCTATTGTTACTATAGCAATATACCTATTGGTAAATATTTCCATTCTCCACTTTCCTCAAAATTCTGCAGTTATTGCGTGTTGAGTGGTAGAACTCAACGCCGCACTTTATCTTGTTACCAGATCGAGCAAATTAAAATATTAAATATTTATTTAAAAAAGTTTTTTTTATCTATTGATAATTTGCTTAATAGCCTGATGATAGGCTTACACTCTAGGCCGACGTAATGCTTTTCCCTGTATTGGTAAGATAAAACGCGACGTTAAGTGATGCCACTTAAACGCAATATCTCGAATTCCAGCGGCGACCCACGCACGGTAAAGAGGCTCCTTGTGTACCTGGTACTTACTACGGGTATGAAACAACCTACCTCGTGTAGACACCAGTGAAGCAAGAGTAGTGCCCACAGCCCTCACATCAGGAACTGGCTTGTCCTGGGAGCAGGGCTCAACAGTGCTCATGTCCTCATAGCGAGGGTGCTCGGATATGACACTGTCGGACTCCGCCTCGCTGGAGACCATGGAGGATGGGGCTTCTTCTGTACCGGAGGCTAATGGCCAGGGAATAAATGTATAAGTATAAATTTTTCTTCAGAAGTTTTGGTTGTACATGTATTTTTTTTATTTACATTCCCTTTTAATATATTTTTTTATTATAATTTAAATTACATTTTAATTTATTAGATGCCTTCTTCCTTATTAATAGAGACATTTATTACTACTACTACGGCAGTACAGACAGATTTCATTAGTCAGTACATATACAAAAATTGATTGTATTTAAATATCTAAAATGATTTATGCATTATTTAGTTATATATTTCTACATTTAATCAGTTTCATCATAATATATCAAGGATACGATTTGTTAAGATTTTATATGCAAACTTCAAGCATTGTAATGCGCTAATGATGAGCATGTGAAAAATAATATGCTTTTCATACAGTCTTTTAAAAGAACTTAAGCAAAAAGGCAAGCTATGAAATACAAACCTGATGCATCTTCAGGATGACCGTCTGAGGGTATTGTACTCAGAGAGTCCGACTCTTCCGAAGTCATCATATTGAAATGAAATTTAGAAATCTGCTAGAATGGATCTATAGTTGAAGAGTGATTATGTCACTAAAATAGAAAAAAATACACTTCACAGAAATGATAAAATAAAAAAAATGATTTGTGCTGGTCAATGGTTTGGTAAAGTATGTAACAACAAAGCTTGGTATTCATGATTGTGCATATGTATATGCAATGTGCTCAGTTTATTTGCAAAAAATAAGTAAAAAAATATATATTAAATATACACAAAACATATTAAAATATATTCTTATGAAAAATGAATATTTTATTTTTACAAGCTTAGCAATTATCAAATTATGCAGTTTAAGTGCAATTAAAAGGACGGACAAAGTTTATACCTTGAATAACATCATTAGATAAGACTCCAATCTGCAACATTGTGCCTAAAAGCAAATGTATTATCACACATTTTAATTTAGTAAATATATATTAAAATTTTCAAATGTTAAATAAAACAAAGAAAAATAATTTGCAATAGAAAATGTAAATTTGAGTTATTTACAATCAAACAAACAACACAATCAACATAGTCATGTTACATATGAGTAGTGTGAGACAAAATAAAATTAGTTTAAGAACACTCGCTTCTGCTGTTTAGTAACAAAAATAATCCATTTTAATATGACAATATATATAAAATTTTCAAAATTCACCCCTAATGAAATATTGTATACTATATAAAAAAAGTGAACAAATATGATATCTTTGTCAATAGCGCACAGCTCCAGTAACAATCATTCAATTAGAATTGTATAGAATCATAATTGAATGATAGACCTAGTTGTAGTACTTAACATGATATATTTTTTATTAGCTTCATACTGTATCCCGAATCTAGCAGGGTAGGCAGAAAGAAATTAGAGTTAAGACCACCACCCAGTTTTTGAGACATTTGTTGAGTTGGAACTCAATGCAAATGAAAATATTTCATTGCCAAGAGTGGGAATTGAATCCACAAACATTGCAAACATAATAATTATTTTACTATTAAATATATACAATGTCTCAAAAATTGGGCAGAAGGTAGGGAACAGTGTCTTAGCACTAGATTCCCTCTGCCTACCCTTCTATGTGCAGGTTAACTGGAAAGTTGTAAAATTAAATATATGTAGAAAAGAAAAATCTATTACTATGTATAAACTGTGTATAGGTATGTATTAATGCCGCTCACATCACTGATTTATTGGTGAGTCAGTTGTAAAATTGAATTTTTATAAATTTATAAAAATTAAGTTTTGCAAGCAATTGTCAAAAACAAAAGTGTACTTTCTAATCACTGATATGTTAATATTTTTAAATATTTTAAAACTATTATTCATTATTTAAATCAGTATATCACTTAAGCACATAAAACATTTGTATTTATTTTTAATTTAATTATGTAAACATAGGATTTGACAAAAAGGATATAATTCATCATATTTTATTGTTCATTTATTTTAAAATAAACTTTATATGTGTTAACAAGAACTGATTGATTTTAAAGATCATTTTAAATATTTTCTTTTGTTATACCATTTTTACTGTTACGTTAACAGAGTCTTATCTAGAAGAACGTTTGGGTATTTAATAAATAAAAGAAGTCGGAGAGGGTTGACTTATAATAAAACGACAACATCAAAAACAAATAGAGATGAAAGAAACAAAATACACTAAATAATAAATTGGATAAACAAGCTGAAATACTTTAAAAATACCTAGTGTTTTAGCTCGGCATTTGTGCAGCAATCACTTGAAATAACAACATCTTGATGTTAAAAACAATATAATTAAGTAGAATAAATCAAAATTTTATCGAATTTTCCACAATCACGTCGTCATTTGCAAATTAATAGATTAAGTTAGTTTTTGATACAGATTTTAGCATTTATTTGACACATAGGTTTATACGGCAAAATTACGTTTACCCGTTACGTTAGAGAACTTTTTAAGGTCACTGGACTATAGAATTAAATCGATTTATATTGTCTATGACAGTGCACTAAACCGTTCCATTCTGCGCAGTGTACTAGAATATATGAAATATAGACCTGTCAATTAAGCGATTTGGTATGTTAAGAAGAGTAATTTTTTTTGATCTATAATTAGAAACTAAAATTGAATTATTTTTTTAGAAGAACTGTTTTATCGTACCCGCTTAATGTCTCGGAGAGCAGAGAGAGGAGGTTTTTAAGGTCTAACTTAAAATCAGTGATACTTGAGATAGCAAGATTAGGTGGTATAGGTCTTTTGTTATAATTTTAATTCCAACAAATACAATAACCTTTTTTTATAGTAGATGTATGTATGAATAAAATAAATAATCATATTATTTTTTAATTCTTTAAATATTTCCTTGTTATTTATGAATTAAATTCAACAAAGGAATTCCGATTTTTTAAACAACTTAAAAAAAGGAGGATCTTAATTCCTCGTCGACGTCATCGTCGACGTAAATTATAATCCAACCTCAGGGTAATTTGTTGCTGGCTTGAAGACTGCCGTAACAGCCGTAACGGCTGTGCGTAGAAACCTGAAAGTTGGACAGATGTCTGGACATCCACTAAGAAGGGATTTTGAAAAATTTTACCGTAAAGGGATGAAATAGGGTTGAAAATTTGTTTGGAAAAACATTTTAATTGACACCGATTTTTATAAAATTTAAAATTCAAACTCATAAAAACATTTGATTGAACATATGTTTCACGGTTTTTTGGAATTCACCCTCTAAGGATGCAAACAAGGGGTTGAAAGTTTGCATGGAAAAATCCTTAAATCGCCACAGATTTTTATAAAATTTCTAATTTAGACTCTTAAAAATATTTTATTGAACAAGTATTTCATAGTTAACTACCAATACTAAGCTTCAGTAAAACAGTTGTATAAAATAACTGTTACGGCAATTAGCATATTCGAACTATGACATAAAATAAACCCTAGATGTTCTTGGGAGCTTGCCAAAATCCAATAGTGAAAACCGCTTTCAAATCGGTTTAGCCGATTCTCAGATTAGCGAAAACAAACGCACAGACAAACAGCCAAAAAAATTAAACACCCCCAACGAAACCAATTCTATTACGTTTATAAGGGTTCCCTGTGACATTTTTTTTAAATATGTTCCAAGTACAGACCTCTTACCTCTTATGATTTTATTATAAGTATAGATATAGATAGTTGTAATATAAAGGTATCTTATAAAAACTGATGTATAAAATAAGACAGGCAATTGACAATACATTCTGAGATGTCGGTGCTCAATTCTCATTTCCTAAATCCAGTTTGGTAACGAGGCTTGTTGCGTGCGGATGTGCCTTAACGCTGGGTGAGTTGAAGCCGTATAATAATTTAGCTCATTGATATGACGGTAATCTGATATAGTTTTGCTTTACTTATATCATATATCGAAGCTAGTTACTTATAGTTGCTAATGCCGAATACAAAGCGAGGTAACGATAGATTTTAACTTTTAGTTATAGAGTTCTACTGTACAGGTACCTACACTTTTCGGGTTTTTAAGTTTTTTGTAACTTTTTAAGGTATTTTTTATGTTTTAAAGTAAGAATAGCTTTGCGATAGTTTTTTTTTAATATATATATTTTCTTGTTGGTTTAATTGTTAGTGTAGTATTTAATTTCTTATTATTTTCGCAATCAAAATGCGACCACGTGAGTTATAGTTGACAAAAAATAGTAATTCGTTTTATAATAATTATAATAAAATTAAAAATTGGCATTATTCACAGTATCAACAAAAATGTCTAAGAAAAATGGCTTAGAAGCAGCTGCGTCGAGCAAATCGGACGCTACGGAAACTACACCTCTCGTGTCCAAGGTAAGTTTGGCTTTCTTAACGAAATATCAAGAAATCTTGTTACTTTATACTTTTCAAACTATAAAAAAATATACCAAATCTATCCTTAATTCCTTATATTATAAAGCTTTACTTTGTTTGATTGAACGCGTTAATCTATTTGTAGAAACATACCTATAGATTAAATTTTATATTTAAAATCAAATTACTTAAGTCAGCTTCACAAAATGAAAAATGGAGATTGTTAAAAATTAACGTTAGGTACATTTCTTTTGCGTGTGATGTTCACATGCATTATCAAAAAAAGATTAATTTAATGGAATAAAATCAAAATGAGGCCAGGCGTGGCGCAGGCGTGGCGCAGGCGCACAAAATGTGACTGTTTAATCGGCTGGTGGTGGGTTCGATCCCCATTCGAGGAAATTAAATACTAACAATTCAACAGCCGCCACTTAATCCAGAATTCGGCGAAAAATGGCGAACGGAGTGTCCTAATACTAGGTTCTCTCTGCATACCCTGCTGTGTGCGGGATACAGCGTGAAGATGATAAATTAAATTGAATTAAAAATTAATATAAATAAAAAAATATTTTATAAATAGCCGTGTGGTTATAATGTATTCATAGATGAACGACAGTTTTGATGGCAGTAACCGGTTTAATATTTTTAACTTGGAGTAGCTATCGATGTTCTAACGCCATACATATATGTTGCGCAACGATTTAAACATACTAACAAAAACATTAATTTAATAGTTATTGCGTGTTATGTGGGGAATGTGGGTGGAATAATTATAATAGGTACCTATATCATTTTATTTTCAATATAGCAAAATAGGCAGAGGGAACGGGGGGAGGGAATTTTAAAACACTCGCTTTCCCACTTAAAGCCTGATATATAGATGGTACCTAAATAGAGTTTTCTTTAGTTTGATTGAAGTAAAGCCTACCTATATCATGAGACTATTGTGGCACCACTCTAGGAATTAAAGTAAACGTTTTCATTCATCATTTATATTTCTATGGAAGAAGCATCTCTAGATCGATCTCAGACTTGAGAGCGATTTATAAATACGGGCCTAGATTTAATAGTATTTTATGATTTATACGGAGTTTGTTGGATAAGTCGGAAGAATAAAATGTTAGTAGCACCTCTATAGTCTAGTAAAAGTCTATTTAACCTAGTCTTTGTCTGGCACGGAATCTACAAACGAGCACAGCCTTAATTAACCGTTGCGCTTATTCTAGAAACAATATAGTAGGACAACTATTTTCTACCTTATTATACCTATAGTAGTATTGGATTTGAATTGACTATAGTTATTTTGAAATAAAAAGCCACAGCCACTCAACCGCAAGTTGGTGTCAGTGTAAGCTGTTTCGAAAATATACGTAGGTCCTTTCATTCGAATGTACATATTCATGTTGTTAAGTGGATTCCGCCACATATCTTAAAATGACTGATGATTTTATTATTGAAATGATGATTAGTTCAAAATATTAGTTGTTACGATATTTGCATATTTAATATTATTAGATTTTATTTTTTTTATATTTAAAGTAGAGTGACATGTTTTTAATTACTTCACTTCGTATGGAACTTGTCTCAGCTGAATTCATTGATGTATCTTCGGGTCAAACTAAAGTTGAATCTTGCAGAAAGACAAAATTACCTAAAACATAAAATTAGGTAAAATGTAATTATTAATTTCTAATTATAAAATTAAAACTGATATCCATTAACAAAATTTATACCAATAGCTTACAAAAATGTATTTAAATAGTATAATTTGTAAGTACTCGTATGTAGTATTTAATCTTAGAATTTTAATATAATAATCGCGTGTTCATGAATTTAATGATAATTAATAGCTAATTAATTCCCTGAGTAGTATTTTATATAATTTTAGGTGATATTATTAATCAATATAAGTATATTTTGTATAACAATATTTACATGCACTTTTCTAAAAAAAAAGATTTTGAAAATATTACTTTTGAAGTGGTTTGGATGCAAATTGGAAGTGTAATGTAAAATTAAATTTTACATATTTTTCCATAGTTTTAGAACTCCACTTTCCACTCTTCAAGATATTGCTTATTAAAACTTAAAAGGAACTACCACCAACTTGATACCAGAGCAAAGAAATTCAAAATTTTGAGTGGGGATGGAATCCACAACCGCCGTGTTTATTGTTAGACGATGTGCGTTGGGGTTGCCAGGATGGATTCAATATGCACTCAATGAAAACCATCTTCCCGTTTCCCGCGAAAGAAAGTGCAACTCTGAGATCAACCGCTCATCATGAAAGTTATTGAATTTTAGCGGTAAATCGAGAGCACGAGTGTCTTGACACTTAGTTTTCCTTGTTTGTAAAGCGAAAACCTGAAAAAGAAATTAAATGTGTTATTATTAAATATCGAGAATAATGAGAGAATAATTACTAATAATGGCGTTAAAGTTAATCAAATTATTACCACGTAAACCGCATAAACATATCTACATTCAAATTTATAAACTTTTCGAAATAGATTGTTTACAGTTTCAGTAGTTCGTCCAATTATTAGCAAACTAAATAAAATGTTTGAGTTGTGATAAGATAGCCAGTTTAAGTAAATTACGACATGCATGTGAATAATATGTAATTATAATTATATATACCTTCATATATGTACCTACATATATATACCTTCATATTAACTGTATAATGTAGAAACAATTATGGCGCAGTAGGAAAAACGTCGTAATTGTGGATTCGATTCTCGTTCAAAGCAGTGAAGGAAGCAGTTCCATCACTTTACTCGCAATATTGAGAAGTCGAGCGTAGAACGGAATTAAGAAAAATGATCAGAGAGTCTTCACCCTAGATTCTTTTGCAATGTACGCAGGGAGAGTTAGAAAAAAATATTTACTGCGAAAATCAAAACATATGTATTTTAGACGCTATGAATTTTTGAGTTGAGTGGGCAGAGACCCCAATTGTATATTCATCTTCAAATCAGATTACAACCTACGAACATTAGCTTAACATAATGGCCACCACGCGTCTTTTCTAGTAATTATAGCTCTATCTAACCCAAATGCTATATTAAACGAATAAATAATTAAAAACATATTTAATTTACAATAATATATCTATCTATATAATTATTATTATATTATATTGAAATCAGTTTAGTTGCCCTTAAGATTCATGGTTATGTAATTTTTTCAACAACATTTTTTATATAAAAAGTCCGTTAGTGATTAAATAGAAAAACGGGACAGGATTCCACGGATATTTAACTACTGTATATTACGTAATGCACCGTGCATGCATGCAATGAAAAGTGCATGAAAAGGCGTACAATAGATTTATAAAGGTCATCATTGCTAGCTTTTACCGGCGGCTACGTCTGCGTGGTCAAATGGAAATAATTAAAAGTTGTGTATATATGACAGCGACAACTCTGACCCAAGGTACCAACCAGGTACCTACATTGGATTACATCAAATCGATTAATATGATGTAATAATATAACCGTAGTTAATAAATGCACTAAACCTATAGTTGAGGCAAGTCGTGCCGCGGGGCACAAGCGTGCGACTGCAAACGCAACGTGGTTGTATGTTCGATTTCCATTCGAGGAAATGAAATATTTAATATTATCACTACGTTCACTACTCAACAGGAAATGTCTCCAGAATTCATAGGAAATACAAGAACGAAAGTGTTTTCTTAATGGGAACGGAACGGGCGGTGTGTTATGATATTAGCGCATTCAAACAAACAAACTCTTCAACTTTATTATTAGTATATATTAGTATAGACGCAGAGTACCTACAGATATATACGATTTACTATTGTTTACACAGTATCTATTTCACGAGTGCCGACTGCCAGGTAATATAAGTTATTAGAGCCTAATTATACCAACGACACCGGACTACAATTAATTGATGATTCAGTTGAATTGTTTACGTTAAGCGTTTTAATATACCTATGCAGGTATTTAATTAAAGTAGATTGTTATTATTAATAGATATACATTATATTGTATATACTAGTATGAAATATTATTTACAAGTAATCTATATTTATGGAAGATTTGTAAGAAAAAAATAACACTTTTTTTTAGAAAAATACTTTTTATACGTTGAACTTATGGCTTAGTGGTTACATCGCTTGGGCGATTTCTAAAAGGCGCGGGTTCGAATTAAGCTATGCTCAAAAAATTATTTGTTTTCTAAATAACTACATTATGTTTACCTAAACATGTCTTCTATTTTCTTTTATACAAATATTTGTTATATATTTTCGTAAACAGTAATTTCAAGATAATATCTAAATTACTAGTAACAAGGTGTCATTATCACAAACCGACATGAAATCTTGTGAGGAAACTGGAAATACTTATAATGAGACTGAGACTTAATAAAATATTTATTTTGAGAAACACAAATATATATATATATATATATATATATATATATATATATTGACAAGGACTTAATGAATTACGTTTCCCCATATTTTATTGAAATTATAAAAAATNATATTCTACAATGTCTTATTACTCGTTTACATAACAGTTTTACAATAAATCTCACAAGATTAACACAATTACAATAGATTAGGAGCCAATAGGTTAATTGGTGAACAACTCACGCCATAGCTGTCAACCAATGACATCTGCTATTCCTCGTGGCTACACCTACTACCCTATTCGGGGTTACCCGCTCCATTTTAAATATTATTCTAATATAATCCATTACATAAAACAATTAACATCCAAACGTAATAATTGCAAAATTATAATTAAAACTAATACATAGCAGCGCGCCGTCATATATATTTATATATATATATCCCTGGCACCCTAATGTTAAGACAATTCTGTTTCCCACTTTCCGCGAAATTGTTGAATGGCGGAACTCAAATCCACGCTTTGCCTCTTTACCTTTTTATTGCCCCGAGAGGGAATCGAACCCACGCACGCTTGTGCCTCTGTGTCAGGAATGTTTCAATATAATATAAGTAATATATTTTTACACAGATACCTATAAACGAATTTATTTAAACAAAGTGTAAAGAAAATGAAATACAATCTCATTTTTATATCAACAGAATGCAGAAGGTAGTGACGGCGGAGAGCCCGGCAAGAATGAAAACGGAGGAGGACTGTCAACCTACCAAACAGCTTTTCTGATAGCTGGTGAAATGGCCGGCAGCGGAGTCCTGGCGCTGCCGCGGGCACTTGTTAAAACTGGTGAGTAAAGTATATTTAAAAATGGCTCATATTCGTTAATTTTAATGATGGCGACTTTTTTTGTTATTGAAAATTTTATAATAGTTTTCTGCTTGCGATTGCTGACAGCTTGGCGTTGTGAGAATTAGATTAGGATTAGGTCATTCGGTGGATGCTAGTCCTGGCGCAGGTGCATAAAATTTAACTGCAAATGCGACTCTTTGTCGGTTCGATCACGACTCGATGAAATGAAATATTTATTTAAATTTATATTTCCATTACTTCGCCCTGGTGTTGCAGCAAAGCGCGGCGTTGTGTTCCGCCACTCAACAATCTTTTATATTGCGGTTGTAGGTGCTATTACCGCAGTGAGGAACGGAATTGTCTTAATGGGAAGGGATTGTGTTAACACTAGGTTCTCAGGTAACCTCAGGTATCCTGCTATTTGCGGGATACAGTGTGCAGCTAAAGAAATAAGTTTCTTTAGCTTTATTTTTATATGAACTTATATCTTTATAACTTTACCCGACTTTACTTTATTTTCAGTTTTTATTTTGAGGGAGACTTTTGAATTGAATTTGAACCAATAATGGTCGTGATGATCCCAGCATCGATATCTAACTGTAGCTCACAAATACATCTACTCGTATATCTACAGATTCTGTCCTCAATAGGGCATTATAAGTAATTGGCTTAACCAACATCCTCTGTTGTACAGTCTCAGCACAATGCTTCTATTGTATAAAATATACTTAGCTTGTATTGTATTATCCTTAATTTTTTATTTGTTTTTTTTGTCTTCTTTTTTTAAACTTCAAAGTAGGCAGAGGGAACCTAGTGAATCCGAGTAATAAACATAGTAGGAGTGTGAAGTGCCAATATTTTTTTTTTTTGTTGAATTGATAATTGGATAATTGAATAATTTTTGTTATCTTACATTTCGTCATTTCTATATAATTTGGAAGAACAAATATTTTTTACTAACTACTATAACTAACTTACCAAATAAGAAACTAATTATAAATTAACTTATTTAACTATTTCAAAATAATCACTAGATAAATATATTGAATGCGACTGCGCTGCTTTGCGAATGATGTTTAATTTTACGAATAAGAATCATATTGGACAATATTGTTCTTTTCTCTCTTACTAATTTTATAAAAAAATATCTTACAATGTTCTAGAATATTATTATTTATAATATATAGCTTACAAATAATACTCTATCGAGTATTGATGAGAAAGAGGTTTTGTTACACTACAGACGACATTTGTTTATATTTATTTACAAAAGAACAACGTAGCTATTAAATTAGAAATTATTTGGAGCTAACAGAAAGATCTTCCTTATAATCTTTAACTTGTATGTAGGCGTATGTTTGTCTCTTTTTATCTTGTCGCTATAGAAAAGGACAGACGAACTGGTTCGGCCAGTCGCCATGATAATGAGCTTGGTGATCAGCTTTACAACAGTTTTTAGTTGATACATATTCAAAAAATATTCGATTTTATTATCAATGTTGCTTATATGAATATTTTAAGAAATAACAGAAAAAGAATAAGATAAATTTAATAAGGGGAATGAATTATTTTTTATTATCTCATCGTTCTGACAAGACTGTAAGGGTGGGACGTCTAAAGAAAGACTACTTACTCTACATGAATAATCCTTTATTACTGCCGTAAATGATTTATTAACATACACATACAGGAGTTTACACTACACGAACAGAAAAAAAAACAGAAATATTATTTCTTATAATCTTTTTTTGAACAATATAAAATAAAGGTATTATTTTATAGAAGTAAATACTAAGATATTTATTATTACATCACACGTAATGTACAATTGTACAGATATGGTCACACTATATTTACATCGCGCAATCTTTTATCTCTAAGCACTTCAAAAGATTAATTATTCAGAAAGAAAATGTAACCAACTGAAATTGATTCTTTCTTAATTATTATTCTTATTTTACTAACAACAATTAACTTATTTTAAATAAAACATGATACATTTAAAATCGTATTATAAACTATGGAAACTTACTAAAATTGCATCAGCTGCAATAGGATCTCGAGGATCATATTACTGATATACTACGAATTTCTTACCAAATATACAAACGTGAAAGATTCGCGTCATGAAATATGTTATGAATTTGATCTATTTTTAAACTTTGGTATATAAACTTTTAGTATTCAAATATTATTTTAATTAATTAATTAAAAAGTGTCTGAAATCTCTTTATCTCTTGTCCAGGTTGGGTAGGAGTACCCATCATAGTTTTGATGTGTGCCATAGCAGCGTTCAGTGGCAAGCGATTAGGTGACTGCTGGACCATAATAGAAGGTCGTGACCCCGAAATGAAGACCAGAAAACGAAATCCATATGCAATAATTGCTGAACAGTCTTTGGGCAAGATGTGGAGGTATGTTACATTGAAATACTGTTTTTGTAGAGTAGATGTACGGTTAATGTATGTCTATATAAGTAAAAACAGTTGTAATCTAGTTTTTTTGTATTTAGCTACGTTACTTGAATTGGCAGAGAGATAATAATAACATATCATTCAGACATTTAAATATATTTAGGAGGAAATTTTATATTTAATATTTTCATTATCTTTCGCCTCGGTGTCGAAGCAAAGCGCGGCGTAACGTTTCGCCACTCAACACGCAATGCCTCCAGAATTTGGTGAAAAGTGTTGAGTAGAGTGTCTTAACATTAGGCAGAGGTGCCTATCCTGCCTTCGAGCGGGAGACAGCGTGAAGCTGAAAAAGAAAAACAATAACCGCATTTTGTATAGTTTTCTGATATTTGCTTAGCAGAATTTAGCCCTATTGAGTTATTTAGAATTTTTAAAATGCAGATTCTTATTAATGAACACGATAACGAATTAAATATAAAAATAATATTGTTATTTATATTTGTTTTCTTTATGATGTTATTTAAGAATTTCTTTAAATATAAAAAGTAGATCACAATAGGTACAATATTAAGACACGCGCCGGCGCGTCCAGCATTTCTGTGAACTTAGCAGAGCATTGTCCAGCAGATCAAAAAAAAACGGAGTTGTCTTCGCATGCAGCTGAGTTCTATAGTTCCTGATAGGTTTTATAAATAGTTTTGTCGTTTTTACCCCTGAAACAGTTATGTAAAAAAATGATCTGCTAACTTCCCTTGGCACATCATTTTTTTAACAAATAAAAATTGGGGCGAGATCTGCACTCATAGGGATGAATAAAATAGTTCCTGATAATTTTTAACAATAGTTCTGTTAATTTCACGAAGAAAAACATTTTCAAACAGAAAAAAGAACGTTCGTTTCGAAAACAGTTCGAAAGGTAAAGTAATTTTTAAAAATAATAAAATGACACTCAGACGCGAGAACTCTTTATTTTAAAATAGAATATAATTAGTTCTACGATATTTAGCCTGAAAAAAAACCAGAACTCTGAAGAAACTGCCTGCAGAGCATAGTTGA
The DNA here is from genome assembly GCA_013403645.1 of Heliconius nattereri. Taxonomy (NCBI): domain Eukaryota; kingdom Metazoa; phylum Arthropoda; class Insecta; order Lepidoptera; family Nymphalidae; genus Heliconius; species Heliconius nattereri. The sequence continues at coordinate 872,047 of JAAIXI010000253.1, read as the reverse complement.
AAGTATAAAATATTGAAAAGTGTCTATTTTAACTCTTCATATATAAAAGTACTAAATAATTTATTTTTTAATGTGCTCAGACACGGGAACTCTTGGATTTCTAACAGAATATGAATAGTTCTATAATACAAAGCCAATTTCAAAACTAGAACTCCTGTAAAAATGCCAGCAGAGCATAGTTGAAAATTAGATTTGTTGAAAAATATCAAATTAATTTGTTGAGAAGAAAAAATATTTTTTAAAAATATGAATTTCGTGCTCAGAAGCGAGAACTCTTCATTTTTCAATTGAATATAAGTAGTTCTAGGATATTTAGCCTGAAAGAAAACCAGAACTCTGAAGAAACTGCCAGCAGAACATAGTTGAATGTATGAAATATTGAAAAATGTCTATTACAACTCTTCATATATAAAAGTACTAAATAATTTCTTTTTTAATGTGCTCAGACACGGGAACTCTTTGATTTCTAACAGAATATTAGTAGGTCTATTATACAAAGTCAATTACAATACTAGAACTCTAGAGAGAGTTAAAATAGACATTTTTCAATATTTTATACTTTCAACTATGCTCTGCTGGCAGTTTTTCAGAGTTCTGGTTTTCTTTCAGGCTAAATATCGTAGAACTATTTATATTCTATTGTAAAATTAAGAGTTCTCGCGTCTGAGTATCATTTTATTAATTTTAAAAATTACTTTATCTTTCGAACTATTTCCGAAACGAACGTTCTTTTTTCTGTTTAAAAATTTTTTTCTTCGTGAAATTAACATAACTATTGTTAAAAATTATCAGGAACTATTTTATTCATCCCTATGAGTGCAGATCTCGCCCCGATTTTTATTTGCAAAAAAATGATCTGCCAAGGGAAGTTAGCAGATCATTTTTTTACATAACTGTTTCAGGGGTAAAAACGACAGAACTATTTATAAAACCTATCAGGAACTATAGAACTCAGCTGCATGCGTAGAGAACTCCATTTTTTTTTGATCTGCTGGACAATGCTCTGCTATGTTCACAGACATGCGTCCAGCAGAGTAAAACGCTGAAAACGCGCAATAAAATTCTCGACTTCATATGTAGGTTTTTTTATGGGATATTATATATTCTATATTATAATATAGTGATAAAACGAATTAAATTATATACTCATAGTTTGTGGTGTTTGTTCTCACGATAAATAAATCCTAATAAAACTAGTTCCTTTAAAGTATCTAGTTTCTGTAATAAAAAGTCAATGATTAAATAAAGATTATCACGGCGATCGACTTGATAAGCCGTTGAAATACCAACGGAAAGGTCAACGTAGGCAGTAAACAATTATATATTCAACTGTTGTAAACTTAGCTAAGCCTGCCAATAAACGCGACTCTATCGCGATTGTTGTATGTTCGATATCCCTTCGAGGGAATGTTTCTGACTTCCTCACCTTGGTAGAAAAAACGCGACGGTGAACTCTGTTATTTAAGAAGGAAGTTCTCGATAATTTGATGAAAAATGACGAATGGTCTTAATACTATGCTCCTCTTTCTGCCTCGCTATGAGGAAAAAAGCGTGAAGCTCTTACCTGTATTATAAGTATTTGCATATATTTTACATCGTGTAATTTTGTTTGTCTGGATTATGTTTTTTCTAAAGGCCTCGTTATTTAATAAATTTCGTTAATCCGAAGGCTATTCTAAAAATAGAACATTAAGATAAACAAAATGACGCTTGTATTTACATATTATTATAATAAAATTTGCCTGTTTTATTATACGAACATATATGTTCAAAGCTGGGGCCAACCACCAGAAAAATATCTCAAGTTACGTCCATGAACGCACAGACAAAACTACTGGACTTACAAAGTAGAATTTTTGTCGTGTTGGTAAATGAATGAGTGCGAGAGAGCACTAATAAGTACATGATTTCCATAAATTGTAAGAGAACGAGAGCAGTTTACATGTTAAAGTGTCAAACAAAGGTGTTGTGTATTTCAGTGTGGCGGTGTCTCTGGCAATGATTGTAACGCAGTTCGGAATAGCCGTCGTGTACTTACTGCTGGCAGCTCAGATCATAGAACAGGTCTTCTTGTCGTTGATGCCGACTGTTACCATTTGTATCTGGTACCTGGTGGTGGTAGGCGCTATGACACCACTTATGTTATTTGGATCTCCTAAGGATTTCTCGTAAGTATAACCAAGTCAAAATTACGAAATTTTTATTTTTCAGCTTCGTACTATACTCCACATATAGCAGGGTAGGCAGAGGTTTAAGACCCTCCGTTATCTTCGCTCATTTACGTTAAGTAGCTTAAATAATGTTGTATAATAATATTTAGTAATTGAATTATTGCAAATATTGCTAATATATTGTGAAAGGAGCTATCCTGACGTCCGATCCAATTGCTAGTCTTGATATTTCTCTTATATGCGATTGAATATTTTACCTAAATATATATCTGTGTATTTATTTAGCATGCTTTTATACTTGTTACTTTATTAATTAACATTTATTTAATGTGTATATGTAATTAGTAGTTATTAGTATGAGGGGCGAAGAAATATAATAATTATTTAATAGTTTTCTTTGAAACGTTCTCAATTTGCACTAAGCCCTATCTCTTAAGAATGAATTCTTCGGGTTGTCTGTTACTTATAAGACATCCTTGGCATGCTCACTGTTAATCTCAAGATGTTCTGATTTTTTCTCTGTAACTGTGATTGTAATAAAGATTTTCTATACAGGGTTCTATCTATCTGTTCAACATTTTATACATCTATATTTTATAAAATAACTTTATATAACTTAATAAAATGGAGGCTATCGTGGTTCAGCGGCCCAGCGTCAGACTGTAAACACGACGGTTGTGGGCTCGATTCCCACTCGCGGAAATTAATGTTTTCTATTTCTTCGCTCTAGTAAGAACACAAAACGCAGTTTGGAGAATAGAAACATTCTAATAGGGAACGGAATGATATCTTAACCCTAGGTTCCCAGGCTAAAATATATGCGTGTAGCAAAAATATATTGTAATAATTTAGAATTAAGGCAGTCCCAACGAAACTATATAATATGTATGTATATTCCCAACTTACAGATTCCTGGGAGTGGTCGCGTTCTTCTCCACCGTAGCGGCTTGCGTCTTGTATTTCATACAAATGATGAACGACATACGGCCGTTCGTGTTCCGTTGGGGCATTCACGGATTTTCCGATTTCTTCTTAGCTTTCGGCATTATAATGTTCGCTTTTGGAAGCGCCTCTACTTTCCCTACCATTCAAAACGATATGTCTGATAAGACCAAGTTTAACAAAAGTCTTCAGTACAGCTTTTTGGGTATGTATATTTTAATTTATTTTAACCAATTTGATATATTTTTGATTAAATATGTATTTGTAAAATTGAATCCTAGTTTTAAGAAATCTACGCTGCGTTTTGTCTACCATAGCAGAGAATTTATAATAAATTAAATATAATCATTGCCCCGAGTGAAAATTGAACACTCAACCGCTGTGATCTAGTCAGATGTCTACTCTACATTGCGCCACCAGTATTTGACAGCATCTCAATTGTAAAGGGTCTTGGTAAAAGGTAAATGCGACTATTGTCTGGAGTAGCTTAGACCTATAAATATAAAGCAATGTATTTTTCTGGTTTCCATGTCTCCGAAGTTGTCGAAATATAGAGAACGGAAAAGGTTCACTTAAAAGCTTCTTACTTCTCACCCTAAAAATATATATATATATATATGTATATATATATAAAAATTCCAGCAATCCTAGCCCTCTACCTATTAATGGCGGTCACCGGGTACGCAGTCTACGGGGAGTCGGTGGGGCCTAACTTCGCGACATCTCTCTCACCGACACCATTGTCGTTGGTCGGCCATGTTCTGATGTCAGTGCACTTGGTCTCCGCTTTTGTGATCCTCATTAATCCTGTTAGCCAGGAGTTGGAAGAGCTTTATAAGGTTTCTACAGGTCTGTTGTTTGTTTTTTTAAACTTATTGTTGTTGTATTATAGTAAATTATGCAAAATGTTTACAAAAACTATAGCCTATGCGTGATTCTAATATATTACCGTAAAGTTTTATCTAAATCCGTTTAATCATTTTCAATATTATAACTTTGTAATACAAAATTGGAGGTTAATATTGGGAATATTTGAACTTCAGCCGTCTATAATATTTCTATATTGGTACTATGATGATTTTTTGTAAATTAGTTAATAATTTGGTTTCGTATGTTGTTGGTAGGCCCGTGGTAATAAATTAAAAAAACTCTTACATAGTAAAAACATCAACTTATTCATTTATCATTTGTTTGTATAATGCAAATTTAAAATAAATAATAAGTCTAATAACAAAAACACAATAAATTCCAGATGCAATCGGCTACCGAACTCTCATCCGTCTGTCCATAATGGCCGGCATTCTCTTCATAGGCGAGAGTGTACCACGTTTCTATACAATATTAGCACTGGTCGGTGGTACTACCATAGCTTTGTTGACTTTTGTTCTACCATCCTATTGCTATTTGAGTCTTGTCAACCAAGCGCCGAGAGAAGGGCAGCTGCCAGTGTAAGTGATTTTAAATTTATATACAGTGCGGTTGATGAGTCGTTGACGACCGTCCTGAAGTTAGCTGTCAGGGTTGGCCCAATGTTAAGACACTCCGTTCCCCACTTTCCCTTTCCGCCGAATTTCGAGGCATATCGTGTTAAACATTAAAGAAATGGAAATTTAAATAAATATTTCATTTCCTCGAGTGGGGATTGAACCCACAACCATTCGTTTTTAGAGTCACACCGACTGGCCTCAAAGTCAGCTGTTCAGAAAGTTTAACTTTAGAGCCGCCACGACACGTCGTTGAAACTGTACCTATTATTTTTTAGTTAAGTAAGTTTTACTTTACTCGGATCGATAATCGATTTTTTGTAGTATATACCGAATGATATCTAAATACTATTGAAGGTGTATATTATAAATTTAGTGTTACTTAACACTTTGAAACTTTAAATATTAGTTATATATTCAATGTTATTGGTGTTTTCAAACACATTTTATATTAAAATTACGCATTTCTTTTAGACTAATCGTCGACGTCTTTAAGGAAATTATATGTTTTTTCATAATTATAATTATTTCATTCTGAAAAATTCACAGTGAAGTTGCCGGATGGGTGAAATTAGTTTGCTGGGAGGTCATCGTCATCGGTGTAGTCGGTGGCATAGCAGCAACTTACAGCGCTACAAGCGCTATATTCAGTACCTCGCAGGCAACACCATGCTATTTGCGGTAAGCGCTTTACCGCTTGCGGTGTTGCGCGCGACAGCTGTCAATTCAAATTATTCTTTCTTGTGTCTTGCTAAGTTTATTTTGTAATGCAATAGTATGTACGCGTTATTTCTAGTTTTATATTGTTTTTCTATTCATGCTTCTTTTAATAATTATCGATTATTTTTCGTTAGTTTTGAGTTTAATGCGATACGGTAGGTAGATAATGAACATTTATGATTTTTATTTTTATAATAAATTAATAAATAAATAAATTAATCAGCAAAATTTATACATTATTATTTTTATTATGTACTTTTGATTTAGGCGCATATTTAAAATAAAATATGATTCGTCTTTTGGTGTTTTATTTCATATTCTTATTTATTTATCTTTTACTATATTATCATATAATAATTTATAAGTAAGGAGTTATTGGAAAGATATTATGTTTATATTAAAGTATAATTATATTCACCACGACGTGACGGTGGTGCAGAGGCACATTGTCTTAGGTTACGGGTTTCATTCCCCCTCAGGGGAAATAATTATTTAGAATTTCTCGCATACGCATCTCAAAAATTGGGGAACGGAGTGTCTTAAAAGTAGGTTCTCTTTGCCTCCCCTGCTTTTTTAGTTTCATGGTGTATCTCGTATGAACTATCACACGGGATACAGCAGCCATTTTAAATTAATTGTGTAATAAAAAATTAAATGTACAAACATACAAACTTAAATTTATATTATTACTATGGAAATACATATAATATTATGTTATGACGTAGGTCTTTATGTGAGGCAACGAAGCCCCCTACGGAGTTGTTTGCGATGAAATAGATAACGCGATGATGAAGTAATAAACTAATTAAGTAAGTAATTTGTTTAAATAGCGCCGCTTAACGAGTATATCGATATCGATATATTTATAAATAATTATAATGTTTGGTATATTTTTATTAAATTATATTGTAGGGAAGAAAGTGCTATGCTGGGTTCGCAGTGTTTAAGAGGAAAAAGCGTGAAACTGTCTTCCTTATACTAGAGCAAGTAGAGACGATATAGTGATCTATAGTTCTCCTGTTTTATACTTTTTGCATATATATTTTTTCTATTTTTTAGCTTCACGTTACATCCTATATATTATATGTATAGGCAAATGGTTAATTAAAAGTGTAAGTCGTATAATTTACAATACATTGCGTGATAAGAGACGGGAAACAACCATCCGCGTCACGCTTTGTCTTCTAATCAGAGCTACTCACCTGTACCCCGTGGGCGACGGTGATCACTCACCATCAGGTGAACCGTGAGTTCGTTTGCCTTGTCTTTTTCCATAAAAAGAAAAAAAAACAATCCACTTTCCCGATTGAAAAACGAACCTCCAACTGTCGAGCGACAGAATTAAAAAGAAACAAGTTATTATCAAGTCAGTCCTATACATTCTGTAGGACAATAATTTATAATACAAATATTCCCAATTTTTCCCAACTTTCTTTACTGGACTGCAAAAAAGTTAAATCCTCATTTATCTTGTAGGAATTTCAGAAAATTTGCGGTAGCTTGGTTGATGGATGGATCCATGGAACGCTACGCAGTTTTTTCCCTAGTAAAAAGCTGTATTAGAAAACTTATTTAGATAGAGGTACTTCAAGCTATTAGCTTAAAATCTAAGAATCAAGTTCATAATAAAAAAAATTTTAACCTTTAGAGAAACATTATTTATATACTAAAACTTAAATTCAATATAAAAATATAAGACACGAAAATAATTGAAAAGAACACATTCTTTATATTTAAAGAGTGACATTGGACAGTGCACTGATAACCGCGGTTTGTGGTGCCACTGCGCGCTCGTCACCGCCCCGACCCGGACGTAGGGCAAGTATTACTGTTAGAACTATTACTGTTATTGAAGATTGTATTAGAATCTAAGTTTCGTAAGTTTTACGTACGTGTACGGTTTTATTTTAATTATAATGTTTAATACATATTATTGTTTGGAGTTCTGTAGAAATAAAATAATAATTATAATTTGATAAGTTTTGTTTAATGTCAATAGTTGTAATTAATATTTTTTATGTTTCTGAGGTAGTAAAAACCTATTTAATCTATTATCAAATTTTCTCCTATTCATTAAGTAGCGGCATATAAAATACTTGTATTATTTTTATATTGCCTTTTATATCTAAGTTATAAATTTTTGAATAATAAAATGTAATTAGATGATAAATCTAATACTACAATTAGTTTTACCAAATTAAGAATCAAGTGTTTTGTGTTATAAATTATGCAATGTATTTTAACTAAGCTTTATACGACAAAGTTCTCTTTATACCATATATGAAAGTAGTAGGCTAGAGAAGCTAGTGTCGTTAGTCAGTAGTGAAATTTCGGTAAAAAAATTGAGAAATTCTCCCTTAGTACTATCCTGTATATACTTATATACTGTCTGTCCGTCTTTTTTTGAAAACTAAAATAATTTCATAAATATATTTAATAAATAATCGTATAGTTCATGCGGACGTAGCCGCGTCCGGGCCCGCTAAGAAGTATGTAGTACCCGGGTCGTATCGACCTGGAAACTGTCGCAGGTAGGCCATTCCACAGTTGTGAGGCGCATGGAAGGAAGTTCCTACTAAAGCGCACAATAGTTTGTGCACTTGAGTTTATGATTTACTATGCGGTTAGAAAATACGTCGGCAGGTAACATGTCGAACAGTTCTCCAGAACACTCTCCATGATATATGCGGTAGAGAACGCACAGCGAGGAGACGCCTCTACGCAAAGCCAAAGCGCCAACGATTCGAATCTCTCTACGTTGTATGTGATCAAATAAATCAAGCTGATACTGGGGTGCACCAGCCCAGACATTCCAGAAGACAGTATTCGACATAAGGCCGAACCTGGGCCCTGTACAGGGATGTTCAGGTGTGAATTACTGTCTCGCTCTGCTGATGACCCAGTTTCTTTGAGGCCATCTTTGTCTTGCTTTCCAGATGATCGCGATACTGGCAGTCGCTCGAAACGCTAAGGCCCAATGTGCTGAAACTGATTAAATGAATAATCATGTAATTCAAGCGGGCGAAGCCGCGGGTGGGCTGCTAGTGTTATAATAAAACGCAGAGCCAACAATTTTTGACAAATCATAACAAAAAAAAACTGAAATATAAAGAATATGTATATTTTATTTTACTGAAGAATTTTTCTAACATAAATTCATAGAATAATAATGTATTATTTTGTATATGTTCAGAAATAATATTTGTTATTTTGTTTTAAGTCTGTATCATGACATGGTTCGGTGGAGGCTCAAGGCCGGTGACCTCCGGTCATTTGTTCGAAACTTACTTTGGTAACCTATCTTATCAATTATATTGTTCTCGGTAAACTATAATATATATGAGTATAGAAAATTAATTAGTTGGCCGACTACCTCAGAAGAAGGGTAATGTATTTGTAAATTTTAAATTTATATCGATGGATATATCAGAATAATTTTTGTAAGGATATTTTGTTTTTATTTTATTTTTGCTAAATAGAAATTTTTATTCGTAGGAATAATCTTGGGGTAGCGGAAATTTTCAAGCATCATCAGAAATTCTAACGTATTTCTGTAGGGACGACTAAAATAAATTATAATAAGAGTATAAGAATTTCGACGTCGCTTTAAAAGAGCATCATTGGGAAACTGGAGCGCTTGGACTGTTTCCTAGTATAATAGGTTCGAGTCCCGGTTAGAGATATTTAGATATTAAAACTTAGATTCGAAGAAATAAAAGTAGCTAAATATAAAAATATCATAAAATTTCACTGGTTTTAGATAAAATAATTAAAGCAAGCAGCGTCAAGTTTTTCCTGCATAACGTTGTAGAGGAGCCTAGTACTGAGACATTTCGTTACAAAGCTCAACGACACACTATATAAAAGTCATTGAATTAACGTATTTTCCTATAATTTTCAGCACACTATAGTCTAACAATGGTTCTCTGCAACATAATTCGTTCGTCGACGAGGTTGAGTCGGTCACTGCCACACTGCTGCCGAAGAGCTTTATATAGCACAGAAAATAAAGGTAACTTCTTTGAAACTTATATATGGCACCACTCCGTGTCTTGGGCGAAGTACAGGGCGGTGCGTGGGGAACCGAGCCTACTCTACCTCGAGCAAGAAATAGCGTCAATTAAAAAATATATTTAACTGAAGTAAGATTCATAAAATCAATTAAAAATTAAGCGAAGCGAAATATTAAACATTTTTTAACTCACCTTTTCTGTTTCCTATTTACCCTATTTAGCTTTGCGTACTTATATTTATATTGACAAGGTAGTTATTTCTATATAATATACTTATGTTGTTTGAAATTATATATCAAATTGATAATATTCTGTTAGTAAGTGATATTACATATATACTCTCTGGTTTCTCCGCTAGGGATAAAGAGTGAAACTAAAAAAGCCAGAGGTCAGTTGTGGTGCAGGGGCACAAGCGTGTGTCTATAAACGGGAGGTTGTGAATTTGATTCCTGCACGAGAAATTTAATTTATCCAAAACTCACGTTTCTATTGCGTTGTATTGATATCTCTTATAAATTATATGACTTTCCAAACATAAAATACTAGAAAAAATATGGGAAAAAAATTATTGTGATAATATTTTCACATAAAGGCCGTCGTTACGTTAGTGGTGTTGTGAATTCTATTTCCACTCAGAGGAATGAATTATTTTCATTCCCTCTGCAAAGACGCGGCATTGAAGTCGGTCTGTGAGGAATGGAGTGTCTTAACATTAGGTTATCTCTGCCTACCCTGCTATATGCGGGATACAGCACGGCAGCTATAAAAAACTGATTAAGTGCGAGTCGACCCACAAAGAGTTCTGCCAATACCTTCTTCTCCCTTACCAATTTCTGGTACAGAACTCTTTGTGACTGTGCACAATTTATAAACGTTGACAAACTTACTACTAAACTAGCAGGCGTATACACTTTTTAACATGAAATTTACAATTATACATTTGTAATAGGTTTTATGTAATATATATAATATATTAACTTCCATTTTTTTATTTTTTTATTAATATCAGCTTGATACCTACACCTACGTCCTACATGATATCGAGATAAATGGTCTTGACAAACGGACATCAAAACATTTTTCCTGGAACCCTAATAACATAAATTTTCTTACTTTCTCAAAAAACACTACAAAAGTCATATTAATAATATATATTTAAAGTAATTAAAAAATATAAAGTTAAATTATTTATCATATCTCGTATGCTGAGGTCAGCCTGATCAAACATAAGATGTGAAATGTTGTGAAATAATTGACGATCATGTGAATTGTAGGCGATAGTGTGCCAATAATAACATTTATGTATATAAGTTTTAAATCTATACAGCTTTTATAGAGAACTTTATAGTTTTGACTGTTAATTTATAGTTTCTTATCATTTATTCGAGCTATAGCCATTTTCGCTTGTGATTTCATTAGAATTGTTATATGGTTATATTTAATGGGCGAATTTGTTCTTTTAATTAATTAAAAAGTATAGCGAATGCAATTTTTTTTGACTAGCACGAGTGCGTAATAACTGTTTGATTTAAGCTATAATACATGACAAGATCTTTATCGTCTATTTCACACTAAATGAATCGATGATTTCATTTTTTGAAAGGCTTACGCTATGTTTATCTTCATATTTTTATATCATACTAGCGGTCCGCCCGCGGCTTCGCCTGCGTGAACTACGTTATTATTAATTTCTGTCTCCATGAGGACCTACGTCCTATAAGTGACGTCCATGCAAAATTTGAAACTCCTAGCATTTGTAGTAACGAAGTTTCTTACAAATTATCAACTTCAAAACCAACCCCTTAGGAGTTCAATATTGTAAATTCCCTTCTTATTAAGCAAATGCGTCCTGTCAGTAACGATGTCTGTGAACTTAGCAGAGCATTGTCCAGCAGATCAAAAAAATATTGGAGTTCTCTTCGCATTCACTTGAGTTCTATAGTTCATGATAGGTTTTATAAATAGTTCTGTCGTTTTTACCCCTGAAAAACGAATGTAAAAAAATGATCTGCTAACTTCCCTTGGCAGATCATTTTTTTCCGAATAAAAATCGGGGCGAGATCTGCACTCATAGGGATAAAAAAAAATAGTTCCTGATAATTTTTAACAATAGTTATGTTAATTTCACGAAGAAACAAATTTTTAAAAAGAAAAAAAGAACGTTCGTTTCGAAAATAGTTCGAAAGGTAAAGTAATTTTTAAAATTAATAAAACGATACTCAGAAGCGAGAACTATTTATTTTAAAATAAAATATAAGTAGTTCTACGATATTTAGCCTGAAAGAAAACCAGAACTCTGAAAAAACTGCCAGCAGAGCNGTCTGAGCACATTAATATAGAAAATTATTCAGTACTTTTACATATGAAGAGTTGAAATGGACATTTTTCTACAGTTCATACATTCAACTATGCTCTGCTGGCAGTTTTTTCAGCGTTCTGGTTTTCTTTCAGGCAAAATATCGTAGAACTTTCTGTATTCTATTGTAATATAAAGAGTTCTCGCTTCTGAGAATGTTATTAATATTTTTAAAAAATATTTTTCGTCGCAACAAGTTATTTTGATATTTTTCAACAAATCGAATTTTCAACTATGCTCTGCTGGCATTTTTACAGGAGTTCTAGTTTTTTAATTGGCTTTATATATTAGAACAACTCATATTCTTTTAGAAATCCAAGAGTTCTCGTGTCTGAGCATATTAAAATAGAAAATTATTTAGTACTTTTACATATGAAGAGTTGAAATGGACATTTTTCAATATTTCATACATTCAACTACGCTCTGCTGGCAGTTTTTTCAGAGTTCTGGTTTTCTTTCAGGCTAAATATCGTAGAACTACTTATATTACATTGTAAAATAATTAGTTCTCGCGTCTGAGTATCATTTTATTAATTTTAAAAATTACTTTACCTTTCGAACTATTTTCGAAACGAACGTTCTTTTTTTCTTTTTAAAAATTTGTTTCTTCGTGAAATTAACATAACTATTGTTAAAAATTATCAGGAACTATTTTTTTTATCCCTATGAGTGCAGATCTCGCCCCGATTTTTTTACATTCGTTTTTCAGTGGTAAAAACGACAGAACTATTTATAAAACCTATCAGGAACTATAGAACTCGGGTGCATGCGAAGAGAACTCCATTTTTTTTTTGATCTGCTGGACAATGCTCTGCTAAGTTCACAGACATTCAGTAACGCCCATGCCAAATTTAAGACTCCCAGGAGTCTTGTAATAACGAAATTTCACATAAACTATTAATCCCAAAAGCACACGTTTAGGGGTTGAATTTAGCAAGATCAAATCTTAATTAGTTACTTTTTAGGCACTTTTTATGTACCCTTGTATTTTCTGAGATTTCATGATGAGTGAGTGAGTGAGTGACCTTTCGATTTTATATATATTAATAAAAAATGTTTAATAATTTTGTCTGTACAATCATATTCCAGGCCGCTATTACACGAAGAAGCACGAGTGGGTGTCAGTTGATTCTGGCATAGGAACTATTGGCATATCAAATTATGCACAGGTTAGTTAATAAACATTTGTATTACGTATACAGTACGAATAATAGCCTTTACTTGCGGCTTCGCCTGTGCTGTGAAATCTTAATAATCAAGAGTTGTGTATGAAAATGATACCTTCGAAGTACCCGAGGTAACTTTAAGGTGCAGAGGTTTACATAAAAACGGTGAACTTGTCTTCCTCCACAAATGGACCATCTGATAAATAATATTTTTTATATGAAAACGACTAACATGTATAGCATGCAGCAGCTATCCATCACAATAATATCTTTTGAATTATCGAGCCAGTAGTTCCTGAGATTAGCGCGGTCAATCATACAAACCCTTCAGCTTTATCTATACTTATAATAAAATCGTAAGAGAATCCGTGTCCGTACTGGGAAGATATTTTAAAAAAATATTATTAGGAAGCTTCACTAAGCTCCCTATAATTTTATTACAATCAGTTCATAAATAAAAAAAAATGTCAATTTAAAGTACTTAGTTAGGTCAGTTTTTCTTAAATACACTTAAATATACATTTGTATAATTGAAGCGGGCGTAGCCGCACGGGCCCATTAATAATTATATGTATAATACAAAATAATACATACTACAATATTTATAAATTCAGGATGCCTTAGGAGAAGTAGTCTTTGTACAGCTACCAGATGTAGGCAGGGCGGTGTCGGTGGGCGAGGAGTGTGGAGCTTTGGAAAGCGTTAAAGCGGCCAGTGAAATATATTCACCAGTCTCTGGAACTGTGAGTTATTTTTAATATTTATTAAGTTTAATAGTGAGGAATGGAGTGTCTTTATATTAGTTTCCCTCTGTCTACCCTGCTGTGTGCGGGATACAGCGTGAAGCTGATTAATTTTATTTAATTGAATAAAGAGGCCTTTTTGACGCGACGTGTCGCAATTTTAGTAGGTTCAATTTCCATGTAGGGGAATGTATTATTTTCAAATTGGACCTCTTTTTCAAAGAATAAAGAGAATATATACACTTCAAAGAATGAATTGTAATTATTAAATACTGATATTTGTATAACTGAGCATGTTCATTTGCTTCACGCTGTATTTGTACATAGCAGGGTAGTGTTAACACTCGATTCCCTATGTACTTATTGTATGTATTTATTTTCCGTTTGACTTCGCCTGTGTCCAAATGGAAATACGAGTTATGTGACATCTGGCACATTCTAAATGCGGGAAGCAATCTTGATATATGTGGGTACGGTAGGCAACAAGATACATCGATGAATATACGAGTACGTCATGCAATATAGTCTTCATCGATAAATGGAGATGGACTATCCGATACAAAAACTATTTCAATTCATACTAGTTGTTGCTGTTATTAGATTATTCACTAAACATACTCTTCTTTTCTTCTCTTCTTCTTTCTCAAAAACCAATATTTCCAGGTAACCGTCAAGAACGACATCGTAGAATCATCACCGTCTCTAATAAACAAATCGTGCTACGAAGAAGGGTGGTTGTTCAAAGTAAAGCTTTCTTCCCCCGAGGAGTTGCAGCAGCTGATGGACCAGTCGGCATACGACAAGTACTTGGAGGAATCTCATTAAGAAAAATATCATTTTTTTAAGTCAATCGATCTTTTTTGTTAAGTTAGATTGTATCCAATACAATATACTAGAAAAGTGCCATAATATTATTAATAAAGAAGTGCATATTAATGCAGCATTAAACATTTTGTATAGATAAATAAAAAATATTTTAAACTAGTATGACCGAATACTAATACTTACCTATTACCTAGGCACCTACATAGAATTATACACGCCACCTCCAGAAGTTCGTAGATCCTCTCATCTTTATGTTATACTTGATTTAAATGATAAAGGATCATCTTGGTGATTTCTGATGAGAGTGAAAGATGTTAATCATATTATTTAGGTATATTTATGGAAAATTTATTATTTTAAATTGGTTGGTATTCTATATCTAGAATACCAACCACTTAATAAATCGTAATTTAAATTTTTAAGCCTCCTTAAACTTAATTTAATAATGCTGGCTAAATATGCCGTATTTAATAGAAACAAGCACGGCAATCACGGTTTTTCCGGGATAAGGATTAGTGCGAACTTTACTGGAGCAACCTCCATAATTCTCTCCATCAGTCAGTGAAAGTCCCATAAAAATGGTTTATCTGTTCTGAATATTAGCCTGGATAAACAGAAAGATAATAAATTAAAAATTGTTTGTGTTTGTTGTGTTGTGTAAATAACCTTATTTTCTTAAAAAAATATGATTATTTTGAAATCCCAGACAGACACTTGAATTTTATTATATGTATAGATTCCAAACAAATAATCAACATTTATTTTAATAATGTTACCACCTTTTCTTTAAAAAAAATGACGTCACGTAAACTAATCACTAGCAAAATTTTGAATATAATTAGCGTGAAACGTAAAATACTTCTCACTCGCTGTCATTTAATACTCGAAAATATCGTTTTTAGTAATTATGAAGTAAATTATTTTAGTAAGAATATGACTGCACATATATGTATATATATAACATAGTAATATACAGTAATCATTTTTTTTTCATTTATCTGAAGTGAACCTAAAAATGATAAACTTTTTAAATTTCATCATTTATACCTGAATAATATTTAAAACAAAAATATATTCGAATAAAGGCTACTTCCGGATAATAAAAGAACATACTATTTTGCAAGTACCACTTTTAATGTACTAATCAAAAAGCAGACAGAACAGAATATCTGAACACTTGTTCTTTCTGTCTATCACTCATACGAAAATACTACAAAGCTGCTGCCCCAGAAATAATTTCAATGAGCTCCCTAGTGATAACAGCTTGTCGGGTCCTATTGAATAGTAGAGTCAGTCTCCTTATCATATCATCAGCGTTCTTGGTTGCGTTGTCCATGGCTGCCATTCTAGCAGATTGCTCCGATGCCGCAGATTCCTTTAGAGCGTAGAAGAGAAGAGCAGTGAAGGTCCATTCTATGTAACTCTCTAGCTGATCTTCTTCGATGTCGTCGAAGGCGCTCATGTTTGGTGCTGACTATTCATATATTTTTTTTAAGATATGATGATGGCGGAGGATACAGGGTATAGTTATATATTTTTATATTAGTTGATTGAGAAAATAGATGTTTCGATATAGCTTCAAAGTTGAATATGGACACTGATATGAATAACATAGCTATATAACACAGGTTTCTTTTAAGAAACAAACTGTATATAGAATATATATAATATATTACTTTTACGTTTTATATATAGTATATTGTATATTTTATATTTAGTATATTACTCTTTATTGCATTTAAGTTCTAATGCTTAAATGAAACCAATACGTTGGTGAATATTTAACGCAATAATTATAGCCCTTATGTACTTCAAAAATGCTTGTTAAAATATTTTCATTTCCTGATTTGGTTAAACAGAGTGCGTCATTTGATTCCGCCATTGCATTGCCTAATAAAATAAAAAAAGAATTATAACAGAGTGTTCTGATAGAGTCCTGCTTAATATCCAAGCTTCATGGAAAAATAATGATATATTCTTACTTCAATTCTATTCTTGTTGAAGAAAGGTAAAATGGTTAATTCGTATTTCACTGCGCTAAAATACTTGTTGTAGTATATTTCACCGATGTCGTACAGGTACCCCGACTGCACTATGGCGGCGGATATGTTCGACGCGTCCTTGAACACTGGGGCTATTCGCCCTATCTAATATGATTAAGGGGAAAATTATAAAATTAATTATATGAACTAATGGAGGCCGTTTTGGCACAGTAGCACATCATTGGGCTGCAAATGCAACGGCTGTGAGTTCGATTCTCACTATATGTGAATGAATTATTTTCATTTCTTCGCTTTGATAGCAGGACAAACAGTAAAATTGCGTATAATATTTATGCTTATAACAATCTCTTTAATAATTTTAACGTAACTACTTTTATTATATGTGTTTTTAGCATTTTATTAATAATCCATGTTAATTTTAACTTCGGAAATAAAGTTTTTTTTATTTATTTAATACAGTAAAAAAATACATACATCTTTGACATTCATCAGCATATTTTCACTGAAAATCCTTCTAAGCATGGCTCGAGATTTGTCTCCGATACAGACCAGCCTGTGGGCCGCGGCGTCACCCGCCCTGGTGGTTAGAGACCGTCTGATGCGACGAGACACACCACTGTGGACACCCCCGCAGAGACCTTGCAAATTAAATGCTAATTACATATTGTTTTTTTTTAGATTCACGCTGCTTCGCACAATTAAGTGCTACAACTCCTATAGAATGTGGTTGGAAGTTTTAAATGTATGAGTCTAAACTCGATTGGATTATTAATGTCTTTTCAAGAGTGTCACAAATCCGATTCTGGCTCCATCATCAGACCAGCTCGATAATACCATGCTATCTTACTGTCACCTAAGCTATATATAATTGCCAAATGTCATAATCATATAATTATTACTAATGGGTAAAAATGGTTTTACACCCTTTTTAAAAAGTAAAGTTAATCAAAAAAACCGCGTATCTGCCAAAGTGTCATAACTTGACAACAATACTACTGATGCAGACAGTATACATTTAAGTTGTATCCAATATCATTTTAGTTTACAAAGCAAATAGTACGAAAAATCTAACATATTTGCCATTTTAAAATCCTAACGACGCATAGCCTCCACCCATAATACCCATGTGAACTTATTGCAAAAACAACTTTTATATCTAAAATTAATTAATATTTCTATGATGAAACATAATTGATATATTGCGTTAGACAAAACCCAAGAAAATTGAGGAAAAGACGATATAAATACAACAATACATATATAATAATAATGATAAATTCTTAGAATGAGCAAAAATTGTAAAGTTCCGCTACCCAATGTTAAGAATGCCTATTGAGGTAGCATTTAATTATTCCCTATCTAATTTACGTCATGTCATAGTACCGAGCTGGTCGATATACAAGGAAAAGCCTTTAATTGTTATATTGTATATGACTTGTATATGATAAACAGGATCGTCATAAGAGTTTCGTCATTCGTCATCGACGTCATAAGCGTCACATTATACTCGTAATAATACTGCGACAGGCCGCAAATATTTACAATTATTTAAATACCAGTGATAAACATAGTAACGATTTGGTGTGGGGAAATGTTGGACACGGGATGGCCTCATTCACATAATTGCTCCAAATGGTTTGCGGTACCGAGTGGAGTGTAATGCAGATCTCCAGGAAGTGCCTGTCGCTTCAACTAAGTCACCACCGACAAAGCAAGGGACTGTGGTTGCTAAAAGCACCGACAAAGACAATAAAGTGGTTGTTCAAAGGTGTAAACGAGTGACCAAGAAATAACTTGTATAGTGACTATACCACTCAAATTATTTGTTTTGCCTTTACTTTAGATTTTTTTTTTT
>JAAIXI010000253.1:719500-853550 GCA_013403645.1 Heliconius nattereri | reverse complement strand
GATTGTACCATTGATTTTGAAAAGAGCAACTGTTGAGTTTCTTGCCGGCTCTTCTCAGCAGAACTGCCTTCCGAACCGGTGGTAGCTTTTTGTTCATATGTTCATTCGACGATTCAAAAGTGCTTATTATAAGTTTATTTGAATAAAGAATATTTTGAATTTGAATTTGAATTTGAATACAATCTCTTTGAGCGTTTATGGCCCGTAACTTCAAGATATGTAATAAATAAATGGCTATTACGATTGCTCGTTTTGAGTTTTTACAAACAAATATTTAAGAAAAAATTTAACTGAGCAGCGGCTGTATCTGTAAGCTCGATGATTGTGGGTTCGACTTCCATATTGGCGAATGAATCATTTTAATTTGCCTTCCTTTAACAAGGCGCCTTAAGTGTTTCAACTCACGACACGCAATGCCCGCGAAAATTGGGCGGAAAGTGAGGAATGGGGATGAAATAAAACGTAGATAATATATAAATAGATACAATAATGTATAAATGATAAAGTTATTTATAAAAAGTCAAGTAAAAGTAATCTGCGTAGCCGTAGCTCAGCTCCGAAGTTTTTGCTCATAATTTATATTTGCACAAACTTTACGATTCATAACTAGTGTAAAGACACTCCGTTCGCCACTAAAGGGCCTACTTTCAAGACATTTCGAGGCATGTTGAGTGATGTAACTGAACGCCGTTCAATAATAATTATTAATATTATCAATATTAAGAAAAAATCGTCATCAAATTTAGCTCGCCCACAATACCGATATGAGGACACTATATAGCACGTCTAACCTAAGGGTCAATAACGCTAGATACTCGTATTCGTATCGTCATTCGATATTATTATTTTTCTTGTGTATTATTATTAGGCCAGCCGTGCTGCAGGGGGACAAGAGTGAGACTAACGCGAAGGTCGTAGGTTCGTTTCCAACTCAAGGAAATGAAATATTTAGCATTTTTTATTTCTTCGCTCCGGTGTCGAGGCTAAGCGAGGCGTTGTAATCCGCCGCGTACGCACTCCAGAATCAGGAGGAAAGGGAGGGGGGGGGGGATGTGCGGGTTTGTGGTGACAAATTATCATTAATATTGGATGAAACGACTGCTATATAAGCATAACAGTAAATTAATTTATTTGGTGAAATTTATATGAAAATTCCGTTTCAGTAGTCATCGCAACTCGATGACTGTATGACATGTGAGTATGACACCCGCTCGGAAAAATGAATTGTTTTCATTTTCCCGCTACGACAATACAAAGTGCTGCGTTGAGTTACGCCACTGAGTCTGAAGCAATTGAATTAATGCAACGTATGCGACGTACAACGTGAAAGTGCAAAGAAAGTTATCATTTAATGATTAAATTTTCTCATTAGTAATATTTCCAATGATAAAATGATCCCAACTGTATCGCGCTAGTGTCAATTATATTTATCCTATATAAAGCTAGCGTATATAAATATTCTGTTTAATCAATAGATAAATATCATAATCATTCACTTGATCATTATTTGTAAGCAAAGATTATACCGTTTATTTTTTTGCTTTTCTTCAAAACACTTCGTAGCGGGGCCATTAAGCTCCATTTTAATTGGAATTACAATACCGCTTCCCTATATTTGCATTGATTGGCAACTTTTTCATAGTATTTAATGTTCACGCAATGTACGTTCAAGAACGCATATATGCGCATATTTTTATATATATATATATATAAAAAAGCAAAATGAACCAAATGTTAAAATGCTAATAAGAGCTGGCTCTTCGTTTTTTGTCCGAATTTTAGACAGCACTCGGCACTTACAACTTCACTTTATATTGACCGACATTCGTCGGATATTTACTTATCGTTATACCCTATATTTGTTGGGGAAAAGAAAAAAAATCATCCCCTTGAGTGGGGATCAAACACTCAACCTTTGCTTTTACAGTCAGATGCTATCCCACTTCACCATAACGACATAATTAATTCTTACCTCTATCTGACGTCACAGCTACGTAGAGTCTCTTCATCTTCTTGGCTTCCTTGTCGTCTTCGATTTTCTCAGGAACAACTTCCGGCGTTTCCTCCTTAGCTTTGGCATCAGCTTTCTTCTGTGGTGCGATTAGTTGACTGGATTCGTAGAACTTCTGAGGTCCATAGCCAAATGGCCTGGCGGATACCAATTCTCGTTCAGCTTTTGTAAATCTGCCAGGATTTTCTTGATTCAATAAAATAACGAAAGAAATAATTAAATTTAAGACGTCAAAACATAAAAAAGCTATAAAAATATATATTAGCTCAATAACAATAAATAATAAAGAAGTAAACAAGTTCAAAATCAAAATTAAAATATCGGGTTATTTGTTCAATAAATATAAAAAAAAAATTAAAAACAATAAAAAAAATATCAAATATTTTTTTTTTGTATTTTTCCTCCTCAAGCAGCACTGAGATAATAATAATAATAATAATTTGATAACTATGAATTATTTTCATTATTAGTAAATAAATATTAAAATAAAAAAAATAAAAAGCTTCTTATGTCTTGTTAAAAAAAATATTTACAGAAAAGAATATGTAGTTTTTAGTTTTTTTCATTAACAATAGTTCCAAGAACCCTTTTTTCAGGTGAAGGCCTCCTCCAATGCTTGCCAACGTTCCCTATTTTAAGCAATTTTAGTCCAATAGTGACCAGCCAACCTAACTAAAGTATAAAACAGCTTCACGCTGTATCCTCCACACAGCAGGGTAGACAGAAGGAACACAGCAGGGTAGACAGAAGGAACCTAGTGTTAAGACACTTCGTTCCCCACTTTCTGGCGAATTCTGAAGGTATTGCGGGAAATGAATAATTTGCTTATTTCTTCCGCTACTCAATTCGTAATGTTTCTAAAACTGATAGGTACCATACTTATTGTGAACTCGACAATGTATTTGTAAAATAGTCGTCGCCTGTAATTTTGTTTACATGAACTATAAGACGTAAAATGGGAATCTCATCTCTTCCCGTTCACGTAGGAATTTCGAGAAGTCTTTTCTTAGCGCTTCACTTTATAGTGCTTCTCTGCACTCCCTAACCTCCCTACAAGCATATAGTTCCGTCCGTCAGTCACTCAGTAACAGAAGAGATTTGTATTCGTCGATTTTCTCCGCAATAAAGTTAAAAGCTCTAAGCATTGTATTATTATAGGTCAAGAAATTTTTGATATTTTTTTTTAAATATTACTTTATTCATACTTAATGTAAACAAGAAATAATAATATTTTAAATCCTCACTTGCTAGCCGACACCATTTTCATAGTTTTAGTTATTTTCTGTATATTCTTGACAGATTTCAATCGTAATGAAACTTGTTTCAATTGAACCATTTTAGATTTTTTTTACTATTCTTTATATTATACTTTTATATTATTTATTATGTAAATTGCGTTTTCCTTTTGCGATCCAACGTCATTTATAATCAATTGCTTATTTGACACTGACATACATAATTATAAAATTAATATCATTTTTCGTTATCAACTGCCTGCGATAAATTATTTTAGCAATGATTGTTATTTTTTTTAAAGTTTCTTTTTTTTCTAAAAACGTACGGAACCCTAAAAAAATAATAAATTTATATTTCGTAATATACATATATCCTATGTTTGATATATAAAAAACCAAACATATACTACTATCATATAAATGTTGTAATAAAACAAAATTTATCTATTAAAGTTTATATAACAAATTGACTTACGATTAACGAATGCAACAACATGTTATTTAATTTGTGACATCACTATTTATTATATTAAATATATAAAAAACATTAGGCCGTCGCGGCGTGACGCAGTGGCACATCTGCAGGCAGCGTCTGATTGTACACGCGACGGTAGTGAGTTCGATTCCTATTTGATTATATTACTATTTATTTACATTTCCCCACTTCCGCCACTCAACAGTGTTTGTGGAACCGATGTTCTATCTATCATCTAATGATTGGACACTTCTTATCATTCGTCTTCTATTTATCCTGCTATAAAGGAACAACTGTGATGCTGGTTTTTTACTTAAAAATTTATATACCTAAAGATTGGAGTAAAATAAACGAGACATTGAATCTGTTGAACGGCAGAAGTCAACGCCGCGCTCCGTCTTTTCTGAAAGGGTAAAATAAAATAATAGATTTATTACTCCACTGGAGAATGAACCTAAAACTATTACGTATGCACACGACCCACTGCGCCACTATGTTAAAAGGTTTAAAAACTTGCTTCATTTGTTATTCTTTTTGATTGTTTATGCTTATGTTCTTTGCCATTTAGATATTTACTAAAAAAAAGGTATATTATATAGAGCCACAGGGTCTGATATATATTTTTAGTAACTCTCAGCTTTACACTGTTTACCCCATAACTGGGTAGGCAGAGAGACCCAGTGTCAAGACATACAGTTTTCAGCTAATTTATATTATATTATTATTTGTTTCTTTTTTTAGCTTCACGCTATATCCCGTATATAGCAAGGGAACATGAATTGAACAAGAGAAGAGGAATTATTTGGGAACCTAGTGCTTAGACACTCCGATCTTCACTTTCCGCCAAAATCTAGAAGTGTATTGGGTGTAGAGTGGTGAAACCCACCGTGGTGAGTAATTAAATATTTAAATATTAAATATTTAATTACTCCTATGACACACGGTGAAAAAAAGGGAATGTACTTATTATTATTATATGTTTGTTACGGCCAGTCCCCTTCATCTAGTAGTCGGTATCTTTTTTACCAGCAGTTTCTGTGTTATTCGCCCTGACCTTGGAGTACTTCACGGTAAACTGTAAACGCAATTTTGTGATCATATTGCATTAGCAACTTTGCCTATTTATGTCTTTTAGAATATAATAGTTTATTTGGATATTATACTATATATACTTTTATTATATAACAGGAATAAATTGGACATTTTAAGTATAAATTGTTATAAAAAATACATTCAATAATATTAAAAAAAATACACTTTTCCGACGGTGGGACAAGAGTCCAAGCCATCGGTGGCTAGGCCAACTATTATTTTGTATATACATAGAAGCACGCCCGGCAGACGTGCTCCTCATCAAGATATGCTCAATCACAATCATCGCTCTGATAAAGCGCTATTTCCTTTTTGCTTATAGCCGTTCTTGCCGGATACAATTGTACGAGTACTTCTATATTGTATACACACTCTAGGAACATATTAGACTATACATACAAAATGACATCCAAAACGGTTCACTCATTTAAGACGAGTAGCTCTCTGCTCCGTCCATTTGAGCTAAAAAAATATTAATTTACCAATATAGCTATAAGAACTATTAATATAGATATAAGAACGTCGTGGTAGAGCGGCACACCCCTGACTGACCGGGATTATTTTTCGGTCGATTTTCAATCGGGCGAATTAATTCCTTCCACTTCCACGCTGTGCTAAGAAGATAGAGCGTAGGTGGTTCCGCCACTCAACACGCCTCGAAAATCGAACTATATAAAAAAATATATAAACATAAACATAACCTAATAAAATATATGAAATTGGCCTTATTTGCGTCTCACCCCGTTGACGTAGCAACCACGTCATAGTGTACAAATAAAAGAGCTTGCAACTACCAAGTATTGTTTCTTACAGTCCTTACCACAGGCGAGGCAAGACGTTAGTGTTATTAATAACTTATAAATAAATATATTATTATATTTAAAGAAGAACTTCTAAAACATTTACAATATGGAGGTCATGTCGCCTGTTGAAAATAGTGTCTCGATGGAATCTCGAAAAGATAAGGTAAATTTATTAACTTAATTGTTTATTTTAGAGTATATATATATATTTTAAATATAATAAATATTTGATTTTATAAGAACGTGTGACCAAAACGCTTAATTGGATTACAGTAAGTGCAGGTATAAATCCCGCTTCGTTCAAAAGACCAATACTTTTCTATGATTGTTTATTTTAATATTTGTTATTGTTTCTAATGCGATTGTTTGTTGTTTTATTTGTGTTGTTTATATTAATAATGTTAATAATTACTAAAGCGACTTTAATGTTTATTTGTTCTCCATACACATATAGAAGCTTTGATAGCTTCACGTATTCATTTTTTTATTAACAGGGCAGATAAACTGCGTTCTCAGCTTTTGGCCCGAATTCAAAGATATAAGTGATAATTGACGTCACTCAACGCAGCTCTTTGATTTGCCAGCTCATTTCCCGAAGTAGGCATTGAACCCACGACCGTTGCGTTTACCATGAGACGCCCTGATGTAGTATGTTTTCATGACATTGAATCATCTATTGATTTAAATGTGGCAAAAATCTCGTGTTGAATCACTTCGCTCTCCTCTCAAACATTGAGTAGTTAATTAATTACTTGAGTAATAAAACGAGCAATGAACAATCATTTCGCGGAAGTTCATTATGGAAAATTAATTGCTATATAGGTGCATCACAGCTCAGGTTTTTTTTATTAAGATTGATTAAAATATTCATATTAAGTACGCGATGTCTAACATAATATAACGAAATATTATGTAATAAAAAAATATTGTACATGTTAGGACACCCTCTGATGTTAATAAAGTAGGTATATATGTAGAAACACTAATAAAGATATTATTTATATAATTCTTTCCGTCCATCTGTACACATATGTATATCTTCAGTATTAATAAACACATTTAATTGAAACATTTTTAAGAAGGATGTAGGCTATAATTGATTTTCAAGCCTTCTATAAAATAGCTAGAGATTAATCACTACGTTTTTGTTTATCACTATATAAAAACAACAAATACAGTTGGCGTAATTTATGGCAGTGCATTTTTTATACTAGGGATTATAAACTTCATTTTTTTTTTCAATAAACTTGAAACTCAAAACCACCCCTTTATTTGCTTTTTGACCTTAACATTTTTACTATTAATATCAATGGACTAATTTTATTGCAATACAAACCAAATTTCAACGTCGTCAAATTTGAAAGGAATGCGGAAAGCAACGATTAAGAATTGGCATTTCAATTTTGTAGTACAAATGTACGAGTTAAATAGCATTCCAATATCTCTTATAAGGCGATAGCTGAGAGATTCGGTATGTAAAAATTGTATGGAATTTATAAAAAACCTTAATTTATGTGAACTTGGGAATTTGCACATGTCCGTATATACCTATAAGTGTGTATATATATAGTTGATCAGTGATGTATGTAAATAAGCACATATACTCTTTTTCTCTATTACTTTAATATCAAAGATATTTTAGACAGCAATAATTTGGTTTATCATATTATTATCATAAATTGTTTTTTTCTTTATTGATAACGAAAACATCCAGCGGAGAACTAGACTTTCTGCTTAATCTGTTAAAGCGTCCACTTATTTTATTCGTACCAACAATTAGAAAAATAAAAATTGTTCTCAATTGTTATTCATATATAAATATACATTATTTTCAAAATTCTTATAATCATATAAGTGCTAAGTACTTAAAATATATAAAATTTCAAGGTCAATAATATTTATTATTTTATACAATTGTATATACAATGGAACTGCAAAAGTTCAAGTTATCAAGAATACACTATCTTACAGCAACGATAGGTATGTCATCATTATTACAGTTCAATAGTTCCCCGGCCAACGACGTGACTGGGGTTATCTGGCGGTTAAGCGGCTGATATCACTTATCAGTGTTCGAAATTCCTTTTAAAACATGTATTGTATACATAAATTAAGAAAAGGTAATTATTAATAATACTTTTAATATGAGGCGGTAAAGGCGACTATAAAAGTGACGTTTGTGGGTTCGATTTCCGCTAATTGGAATGAAATATTTAATATTTTCATTTCTTCGCTCTGGTAACAAGGAAAAGCGTGGCTTTGAGTTTTCGAGAAATTAGCAGAAAATGTGTTAACGGCAGCGGATTAACACTAGGTTGCCAAATTCCACGAAAAAAATACAGTTTGCTAAAATATTGGAAAGTAGAGTTCTCTTTGTATGATATTTTACACGTTGTATCATAAAGTGGGGAAAATAGTGTCTTAATTCGAGGTTCCCTAACCTGTTATATGCGGAATACAGAATATAAACACGAACCCACGACTTCGACAAATTCACTAACAACGACAGGTAGCATTAGTTCAGTTAATTAAAAATTTGGTCCCTACCACCACATCTGTTAACCAGTCGCGATTAGGATCGATCCCAGCTGCCCGCTCTGTTCGGAGATCTCGTATCTAGATACCCTGATAGAAATCACAGCTGTAAAGCTCTTATGTTATAATGTATTTAGATTTTTTGTTTCTCCATTTCACTTTAATCATACGGTTATCAATAATTAAAACATAAAATTAATATATGTATGTATGTATGGAATTAATATATTTGGAATTCGTTATAATTTATTTTAGAGTTAACGCGTTGCTTGATAAATTTTGTTGTTTGATAGTACTGTTTGTACGTTTCATTTCGGATTGGGGAAGTTAGCTCCACGTTTTTTTTTTCAGTGTTGGCTTCACTCTTTTCCTGCATATGGCAAGGTAGCTTGCAAATTAGTACTAAAATTTTCCGTTTTACGAAGCATTGCGTAGTAAGTGATGGTACTGAACGTCGCTCTACATTTTCCAGAGCGGAGAAAGGATTAAATATAATCAATCAATAATTCAATATATTTTTTTGGAGATACTTTTAACGTAAAACATAAAAACTGCTTCAAATATAAATGAATGTTTATGATTAAAATATGTTCATTTTTATAACTCGCAAAGAGAAAATCGCTGCTTTCTTCCAACTCTCTTAGATGAAAGAAATTAATTTATATAGTTCATATATTTTTAGCTCCTTGTATTAAAATGGTTTACATTTACCTAATTACAACATAAGGTTTCTCATATAATATTTCACATATAATATTAATTAATATTTAATTTTTCCTCTACAATATATTTTTATTATGTATAATACATTGTACATTTTATACAATTAATTATTACAGCCAAAATCAGTGCACGGCGGCAACTACGTAGCGGGAGGTCGCGATACAAATAAATCTACTTGGCTCCTCTTCTCCCCCGAAACACCTGACCAGGCGGGTTCCTTAGCTAAGTTCTTAAGTATATTCTCAACTCATGGGGTGAATCTCAGCCACATTGAATCCCGTTCCTCCGCGAGAAGACCCGGATACGAATTCATGGTGGAATGCGAACATGGCTCAGGAGATTTTGGTGCAGTACTAGCAGAACTAAAAGCAAACACCGGCTACCTAAACATCATCTCAACAAACTACAAAGACAACCGATGTAAGTCAATATAAAAAATATATATTAATCAATTATAAACTAGAGACAAGAAAGAGCGGTTAATTTCATTACGGCCATAAAATCGAGTGTGTGAATCGCTTTATATTCAATGCATTAGAATATCAAATTAGAACTAACATAAGATAACAGAAAATTCCTTAAAAGTGTTCGAGTAAACGTTTTCTTGGGTATTTTAATGTATTTAAAAGTTAATAAATTAAAAATTTAGATAGTTCATCATGGCTTAATCATTATAATATTTGGTTGCAGCTGCTGTGCCGTGGTTCCCACGTCGTATCCGTGATTTGGATAGATTTGCGAATCAAATCCTCTCTTACGGTGCCGAGCTTGACTCCGACCACCCCGGCTTCACCGACCCTGAGTACAGAGCTAGAAGGAAGTACTTCGCGGACATTGCCTATAATTATAAACACGGCCAACCCCTACCACATGTCGATTACAGTAAGGAAGAAACGGATACGTGGGGTATTGTGTTCAGAAAACTGACTGAGCTGTACCCAACCCATGCTTGTAAGGAACATAATCACGTATTCCCACTTTTAATTGAAAATTGTGGATACAGGGAGGATAACATACCGCAGTTAGAAGACGTATCTAACTTCCTTAAAGGTAACAAATATGTAACTATCGTTTAATATATTTTACATAAGGCTGCAGCAGGAGCAGTGTGTTTCTGGCTGTGAATGAATTTCATTTCACCGCACTGGCAGATAAGAATTTTCAAATGGACAGCAGTGTTAAGACATTCCGTTCCCCTCTTTCTGCCGACTTCTGGTGGCATTGCGTGTTAAGTGGCAGAACTCAACGCCGCGCTTTGCCTCGACGTCTGAGCGAATAAATGGAAAATAAATGTTTCACTTCCTCGAGTGGGAGTCGGCCTTTAATACATTTTAAATAACTCAGCTCAACAACAACAAAAATCTCTAACTAAACAGATAATAACTTAATCATATACACTTTCAGATTGTACTGGTTTCACCCTTCGACCGGTGGCTGGCCTGCTATCTTCGAGAGACTTCCTCGCTGGCCTTGCCTTCCGCGTCTTCCACAGCACACAGTACATAAGGCATCACTCCCGTCCCTTATACACTCCTGAACCAGATGTATGCCACGAGCTCTTAGGACACGCCCCCTTGTTCGCTGATCCAGCCTTTGCTCAGTTTTCACAAGAAATAGGACTTGCCTCGTTGGGAGCGCCAGATGATTTCATTGAAAAGTTAGCCACTGTAAGTTGTTTCTAGAGCAGTACATCTGTTAACTAAAAATGTCATTTAAAAACATGACATTGAACCCGTGGTGGGTTGTTTGCGTCCAAAGAGACGTAGTTACACTATGTCACCCCGTCCTCTTGTAAATTATGTCATTATTTAATCTTCCTTTTCTTTATTTCGAGTAATACAAATAATATTTTTTTTACAAATGTAAAAAAAAATATTATTTGTATGTGAGATTTTCATATATCTGTATGAAATTTTGTCTACATAATTATGTAAGTAACACTAATATAACTTTTAAATCTTTTAGGTGAACTAAAGTTAAAGTTAAAGAAAAAAATTCTGTAAAAATAATAAAAAGCAGCTTATCGTTGTTCGTAGCAGGTTAGGAAGACGGAAACTTGTGGCTAAGCTACATTTCCCGCTTCCCGCCTGATTTTCGAGACATTGCATGTTGAGTGGTAGAACTCAAGTGTTTTTTCTTTAAATTGAACATTATAATAAGTATTAACATTATTATAACATATTTTCAGTGTTTCTGGTTCACCGTTGAATTTGGTTTATGCCGGCAAGAGGGCAAACTAAAGGCATTTGGTGCTGGTCTCCTCTCATCATTTGGGGAGCTTCAGTATTGTCTATCAGATAAACCAGAATTAAGAGAGTTCGAGCCGGAAGTGACAGGACTACAGAAATATCCCATTACTGAATACCAACCAATATACTTTGTAGCGAATAGCTTTGAAAATGCTAAAGAGAAAATGATGTAAGTCTCTTCAATTCTTGGAAATAACTAGTCGTCGACCACAAATTTGTTTTTAAGACCCTAATCTGTCCCGAGAGCGTAAGTGAAAATAATTATTACGATTAGTGGGAATCGAACTTATAATCATAGCGATATAGTTACTCTCTTGCTGAGAAAAAATATATTTGTGCACATGTAAATTATATTTACTAGTGCTAAAATGTTCTTAATACATTTTATTAACCGACTTTCAAAAAAGGAGGTCCTCAATTCGTTATTTTTTTTATCAAAGCGGCTTTACGCTTTTTTCCGAACAGCCAGATAGAGTAGTAAATAGGTAGAGAAGAGGTAGAGACAGGTAGTCGTAAGTTATTTTGTTCAACATTTCCTTTCCACATTTAGAGTTTTTCTTATGTTTTCATTAAATTATTCTTATATTTTTAGCAAATTCGCCCAAACGATTCCTCGAGATTTTGGCGTCAGATACAACCCTTACACGCAAAGTATTGACATTCTGGATTCTCCCCGGCAAATGAAAGATCTTCTCAAAGAAATACATCAGGAAATGGAGCTGCTGGTCAGCACCATGGATAAATTGTAGACTATTTACTTTAATTGTAGACGTTTTCGAAGAGACGGGAAAATAAAAGCGGGATATGAACCCACATATCCCACTACTTTTAAGATTTTTATACGTTTTTTTTAAAAAAAAGAAGTATTTTTCTTTCCTAAATTTAAAAAAACACTTCAAAAATGTTTGAAATATTGTAGACTATTAGTTTGTAAAGAGTAGGCTCGTGTTATATTAGTGTACATAGTATGTAGTATATTATTCTAAGATTTATTAAGACAACAGTATGATTTCAGTAATTTTCAATATTGTAAAAATGACAATAAGAACAAATTCTTTAAAAAAATAATATACAAAAATTAATACAATTCAAAGATTTATCGATAACTTTATTAATATAACTATATTAAGGTATTGTAATTATTATTATTGTAGAAAAACGATATTTTCATCTACTTATATTAAATAAGTAGATGATAATATTCTAATAAAATGAACTATAAAACAAAATATAATCTGTGTTTTCCATATAAATACAAATAAAACAAATAATATAATTATAAATTTGTACAAAAAAAAAGAAAGTACCTAGTACTTATCTTCTATCCTAAGATCCCAGAGCTGCCAGACCTACGTCATTTTAGCAAAGCTGAAATTTTGAGGACTATTAGTCTCGGCACTTTCTGCCGAAATATCTTTTTATTAAATGATTCATAGTATAAACTTCAGTATCAAAAGAAAAATTATTGTGTATTGAAGAACAGGTGATATGGTCGAGGCTCATAATATTTTTTGATTCAACTGAAGATTTGACCTTTATCTTAGCTGTTGATAATAATATTTCTTTACAATTATTGTTAGGTAAATGTAGAGTGCTGATCGAGTGGTCATTGTTTTCCACATTATTTTGCGCAATGGCTGGCGTTTGCTTTCCGTTTGGCGTCGAATTAAGTCCGGTTTCGTGTAACAGCGTATGGAGCTTCCATTGCAAAGGCGGCATCGTTTCAGAGAAATACACCGATTTCCGTTATGATTATACAAACAATTATTACACAATTGTTTTTGTGAAACATAAAAATACTTAAGCTTATAATCATAGCGATATAGTTACTGGCTTATTGAGAAAAATATATTTGTACACATGTACAATTATATTTACTAGTGTCCAATGTTTTTAATACATTTTATTAATCGACTTTCAAAAAAAAGGAGGTTCTCAATTCGTTGTTCGTTCGCATATCCCGCTACTTTTAAGATTTTTATACGTTTTTCAGAAAAAAAAAATTTTTTTTCTTTCCTAAATAAAACAAAACATATTTTAAACACTTCAAAAATGTTTAAAATATATGTGTTTTCAATATAAATACAAATAAAACAACTGTTTAACCAACATAATATAATTATAAATTTGTACAGAAAAAAGGAAGTACCTAGTACTTATCTTATCGAATATCACTATTTCTAATAAACGACAAGATGGAGATAAATGGTGGATACACCTAAGTACAATGGAGATAAAATTTACAATAATTATTATATATTATTTTTAAATATATTATATTTACAATAGCAGAAAGATAATTATTCATTATTAAAAAAAATATTTAAATATTGACGAGGCTTTTCTACTTTTGTTTCAATAATGTAAACAAAATTACGATTTTTGTTAAAAATTCTGATACTTAGGAAGGACAGAAATAATAATATTTTTACAGAACTACAATTAAATTCATATTAAAATTAAATAATTCGAACACATATATTATAACAAATATTTCTACAAAATTTACATATTACCTAAAGTTATAATTATATTATATAACAAAAAAATATTGCATTTCTATTAAAGAAATCGCACCGAAATTAGAGAATTACAACATTTTCTTTTTCATTTATTTACACTTGTCGATGTGCTTTTGAAACCTGATAGTGTGCTTATACAACAAATATACGGAATACTTGGAATTATTATTTTAATATAAATTATGAAAATGAGACTAAATAGTTATTTATAACTGCCTGATAAATTACTGTTAACTTAACTTAAAGTTAACGTAAAGGTAAGTGGCAAAAAGTGACCGTTAAAATAAGTAAAGTAAGTTAACAGTAAATTAAAAGTTACATGAAGCTAGTTCATATATTTTCTAAGTTTAATTATTATTCGTAGACTTGAGGAATGTTTGCACTAACATTGAAAAAGAAACATAAGTATATAAAAGTTTTCTATGACTTTTTTACAGATGTATTATTACTTTTAATAGCGTTATATTATAAGAGAACTATTATAAAAAAAAATTAGATAATTCTATATAATGTTGGAATTACTTTTTATCGTATAGTTCAACATATTCCTAAAGTTTTTTTAAAAAACGAAGCGCTTTTCATTTGAATATTGACCGTGACAATTAAAAAGTATTTTAACTTAGACTAGACTAAGATTGTCTACTCGCTTAAGTATTTATTCTTACTTAAAACATATATTACGATTAAACATTACATGTTATCTAATGAAATATATTATTTTGGCACTATAACGAGATTCTATAGCGACACTAATATTGCTAGTTCTAAGCAAACTGCCCGTACTCAAATGTCTGAACGAACGTATCACAGTTATTAAAAATAAATAAATAAATATAACTTTTTACATTATTATGGATAATTTTGTATCTTAAATAATTTATAAAAATAATATTATATATTTTTTAATAATTAAATTATAAATATAATATACAAGCAAGTGTAGGTGTTTACTGATATTATAAAATATCACTAGCAAATGACTTTTTCACTGTTTCAAAGAAGAGGAATGCATATTATTTATTTCTTTTTCTATCTGTTTTTTATGTTGATATCTGGTTTATAAATAATTTATTTTCGTATTAAATATAAGTAAAGGTTTTAACATATTGACGCAATCATCAAATATCCATATGAAAAATAATTACCAATGCAAATATAAATCTAATGAATTTAAATTGTTTAAATTACAAACACAATTTTTTTTAATACTTTATGACTAAATTAAACTAAATATAACGAAGAGGAATATCTACAAGAGGTATACTATAGTTTATAAAAAGACTTATCTAAAGGCAAGATTCAAGGGCAAGAGTTATTTAGACCTCACTCTGCATACAGTGGATCGAGGAGTCTTCGGAGAGTTCATCCATCGAGGAATCCGTGAACGAAGTGCCATCTGGAAATGATAATATGAAATATAAGATAGCAAATAATACATACTATTTAGGACTTGTAGAAAATTTGTACGGTAGATGTTTTTTTAGGGTTCACGCTGTATCCCGCATGTAGCCATGTAGGCAGAAGGAACCCAGTGTTAAGTCACTCCGCTCCCCACTTTCCGCCCAATTCTAGAAGTGTTTTGTGCACAGCACACATGATCAGCGCCGTGCTTAAGCTCGTCACCAGAGCGAAGAAATGAAACTATAAAATATTTAATTTTCCCAAGTGGGAATCGAACCGACAAACTGTGGCGTTTACAGTCACATACTTGTGCCCCTGAGCCATAACTGGCCTCAACCAGACCGTGCTCACTGCTATGTTGCTATTTATCGTGTACATAAAAATTACACTTTTTCTAATAAAAAACACACTTATTTAAACTCGGTTCAAAAATATCGGCGAAATCGAGGGGCATGTGCATATATAAAAATATACAATTGTCTAATATAACTCCTTTCCTTTCCCCTCCTTTCCCCTCTTATATTCCTCCTTCTTTTTTGAAGTCGGTAAAAATATATATTCTTAGATTATTGCAGCCGTTGCTCGATGTACATATTCTAAATTAATTATTTAAAAATCAAAATGTATATATGTTATCAATCAATGTAATTACCTATCGGCACAAAAGGTGGTTTGTTCTGGAATGAATAAGTAAGGTGGAGGTTGATAGGCCGACCAAACCCCACTGGATCTGTGTCGCGAGACATCGCTGTGGACAACGTGGGCTTATGAAACAGTGAAATTGCTGACAAAAATAACTTTATATTATAAATAGAAATTCGCATCGCTTAGTAAACATCGCAAAACGCAGCGGGCAGGATAAATGTATATATTAAAATGTATACAGAATACTTTTGTAAGTATTCTGTATACATTTTTATAGCTAATCTTAATACTAAGTATGAATAAACTTTAAAACAGTTAAACATTTATACAGAAATTGTTTTTTACCTTGACTCTGTTTCCCTTTGCCAGTGTGCTGGTGTTTCTTTTGGCGAGCTCGACTGTTCTGAAACCACACTTGGGTGACTCTCTTGCTTAGACCGGTGACTTGGGCAATCCTCTCCAGGTCCTGGCCATCAGGATTAGAGTCCAGCTGGAAATTCGCTTGAAGAACTTGTAACTGTTCTTCTGTGAATGTTGTTCTGACACGTTTCGCCTTGCTCTTGTGGTAGCCTTCTGAATCGCAACCATCTGTAATATCGAAATAGTACTATTACTTAGTGGTTTAAAATACTGAGTTTTAGCTGTTGTTAAATAAAATGTAATGTAGCAAACAAAATGTTATAAAAAAATAACAGTTATTTTTAAAATGTTAAAGGAAAAACAAGGTTAAATTAACATAATTACCATCAGATGATATAGAGCCTCCGTCAAGAGTTTCCAAGTAATGTGGCTTGCAGAGCACTCTGTCTTCGTGTAAGGCGAACTGCTCCCCCGTGGACAGCTGACGACCGCAGGCGTCGCACGCGAAGCAGGCCAAGTGGTACACCTGCTCCCGTGCCTTCCTCACCCAGTCCGACGAGGATATACCACGGCAGCACTTCGAACACTTCGCACCAAAACTCCTGGGAACCAAGTCAAAGTGCTCTCTAAAGGAAACAATATGAACTTCCAAATGAAACCCAATTAAGAACTGATTATAATTTCAAAGTGGCTAGAAAATACCATAATTCCACGTTCTACTACGGCCGTTACAAATTATTCATATTAATGCATTTTAAGCAGATGTTTTTTAAAGATAACATTTCAACTGTACTCGTTCACTTCACACACACGCAACACACGTTAAGTACTTTCGCCTGGCACTCATAAATTTCGCAGCGCTCTACTTCTAGATAAAACTAAAAATATTGACGTAAGATAGCATTGATAGTTGCAACTTCACGTTAGGCACTGTGGGTATCTGCGAAAAGAAATAGGTATAAGAAACAGCGGTACAACTGGTCACTGATAATTTTAATTACATTTTATTTTACAAGTAGGTATAAAGTGTTTACAAAGTTTTTTTTTTCTTTTATTACTTGTGAAATTAAATTATTTTTTGATAGTGTACGCGTCATCGTCATCTATTTTAAGTATTTATAAAGAAGGATTGTGGTTTCAATTTGAAAGTACTTTTGTTGGCATATTCTTAAGATATAATTTATTCTTATACGACAATGTTTAATTTTTGAACTGATTTTAATAAAAAAATTATAATTAAATTATCAAAGTTTATTTCGACCGTGAAATTAACATTTTTTTTATATTATGATTGACTGAATACATTTAAAGAAGCTTTAGTTGGGGGTTCACTCCCGTAGTCTAATAGAAATAACAGGGACTTGTGTATTACACGCGACACACTCCCGACTGTGCCTCGATATTATCAATATTAATATCTATATTAAAACTAATAACCGTTGCATTCTATAATTACAATATAAATATAAAATTTCTTAGACCCGATCAAACATGTGTATTTAATTAAGCAATTAAAATATCGACTCGATTCTCATACATATTATGAGATCTGAGATTATCTTAAATTTTATAGTTCTTTAGAAAAGATAAGATGGTTTTACTCGTAATTATGTATATATTTTTATGTTACTTAAAATGGTAATAATATTTCAGATCTTTCAGCTTTTATTTGTTAGAGACCCGTAGCGTTATATTTGATTGTGTTTTTTATATTTAGTGTACCTATTTATTATAGAATTTCGTTATTTCTTTTAGTTAGGATATCGTCGATTTAGAGTGTAAGCGTGCTTACAAGCTATTAATTAAATTATCAAGAGTGACAAAAACTCTTATATGTATTATCAGGTTTTGCCAGTTTAGAAAATCAATTTGTATTATCTACTATATGAAATGAAATAAAGGTCAGTTTATTTCGAATAGTATAAAAATGGACATAACGAATAAGTAAAAACCAGATTTAGCAGACTTACACTCTAAGTCGACGTATATCCTAAGCGTTATCTCAGTCCCCTGATAGAATGTGCGAAAAAAGAGTAAAATCAGACTGAGCCTAAGTACAGACACTGTCATTGATAGTAATATTATCTGTAAGATTAGTACTATTATCTACTAAGTTAGACCGTCGTAGCGAAGTGGCACAAGTGTGTGATTGTAAACGTGGCGATTTTTGATCCGATTTCCATTCGAGGGATTCAATGGAAAAAATCACCGGAGCACGCCATTCAACACGCAATGCATTGAAAAGTTGAAAAGGAAACTAGAAAAAAAATTTAAGAATGTTTAGAAGAGCTCTTTCATATATAAAATTCTTCTGTTACAGAGTGACTGAGAGACCATAAATAGATGGAACTACTTGAAGTTAGGTACTACTTAAAGTTGAAAATTGGCGCGTAGTTAGGTTAGGCAATATGAGCAATATGAGAT
Organism: Heliconius nattereri; assembly: GCA_013403645.1. Classification (NCBI taxonomy): domain Eukaryota; kingdom Metazoa; phylum Arthropoda; class Insecta; order Lepidoptera; family Nymphalidae; genus Heliconius; species Heliconius nattereri. Next base: position 835,075 of record JAAIXI010000253.1, on the reverse strand, counting down.
TCTTGATCGAAATTCCTATGAAAAGGAAAAAAGCTGAATTTTTATTTTTCATCTCTTAAAGTCCACGCAAGCAAAGTAACGGGCGACGACTAGTTAAAATATATAGACACATACAAAAAACGTTTTACATTTTTAAAAGTTTCGATCCACAACACGCAAAGCATTTTTGGGCGATAACTATTGGTTTTCTTTAGAAAAATGTAAATTTGCGTTATCAGCTTTAATAGTTTATCATTGGATTATTCAAATTATACTAGAAAATTTAAATCAAATAGCTAAATCTACATATCGCGGCGTCTGAACGGTTTTGGTAATTGAATTATAATCAATTGATTATTATATATACATATATTGATACAAACTGTTTATAACTTATCTTCCTCGATATAAATTTCAAATATTTTAATTTAATAGTATGTATTTTTGATTTTTTTTAATATTATTGGTTTATTATTGGTTATTGTGTTTTTATATAAAAAAAATTGAGTGTGTGTGTGAGTAAATAGAAATTTGCCCCACTGTTGAGGGTTCGATTTCTATTCGGGGAAATTAAATTATTTCCTTTCCCTCGCACTTGTAAAAAGACAAAATACGGTGTTAAGTTCTGCCACTCAACACGAAATATCTCGAAAATTCAAGTTGAGAACTGATATAGCACTAGGTTCCCTCTGGCTATCCTAATATTATACTTTGTTAATAATCACCAAAAGTAGTACCCAAGTAGTTCCAACGACAATTCCCGTCGGTGAAAAGCCAAACTTTCAACCCAAAACCTCCGACACAATTACATTACCAATAAAACAATTAATTCCAAAAAACAGAGCAAAAAAGCCAAATAATACAAAAAAGGCAGTTCCTTTCAAACGCCGCTGCGCCGGCGCATAACTCAGCCTTATCATCAGATTACATTTGCGGGCCCCGTGACTTTACTTAATTAATTAAATACACTATACACCATTAACACGCTATCATATCACTCGATTCGCAAAATTATATTATTTTTGTTTGTCATATTTTTTTTAACAGAAGCAATTTCGCTTATTGAGATGGATCTCGTTATCTGGAGGTACGCCGTCGACCAGCTACCGTATGATAATTTTAATGCTTCTAATAAATAAAGGAGTGCAAATTTTTGTAAATGTTATTCTCATATGTTATATGTATATATTATAGATATAAATATTGTTTTTTGTTTGATTTAAACGTGTTTGGCTTGTGAATAAATTTTGCGGTGAATTTGTTGATGGTGGTGGGATAAGAGTCGGTTCCTTAATTACAGTGCTCTTCTCGTCTTTCGTTTTGATAGGTTGTTAGTGGTTGTGAATGCTTTGGGCAATTTGTTAAGTAGCTTTTTGGTAAATCGTTATGGGAAAATTATATTTTTCTGTAAATTAATGCATGGTATGCCAGAAAATTTACATTTTCATATATAAAATTTTGGTAAATTTTACCAGATTTGATTAACTGCTCGTGTTAACTTAAAGTACAACTTGTATTTTTGGCATAAATACAAGTTGTACATATCACTAAGAGAACTATCAAACATGTATGTATGCTAAATTTCAGCATTGTACGGCGTGTCTTTCAGTGGTGGAAAAATTTTATAAATATACATAAGAACTGGTTAGGGTAAATTTAGTATTCTTGCCAAGCTCAAAAAGCGTTCCCTCTGTAAACAGGATAAAACATGAATCTAAAAAATATTCATTTCCCGGGCGGGGGTCAAACCCGCAGCCGCTATGTACCGCTAACCACGACGACCTCTGAACAATATATTAATTTAATATTATCAAAACATATTTCGCTCAAGATCTGATATAGTTTTTATTATTTTTTTCTATAAAACCGTCAAAAATTAAAACGATTTCTTTATATTTCTGAAAGCTCAGCCTGTAGTTAAGCTTTATACAATTAAGTCATTTTACACGCAACTCATAAAATAGTTTAATTTTATATTTTAAACCTTATATAAACCTTATAACTCTTATAATTTTTAAACCTTGTAATTGTTATTATTAAATTTATTTTGTTCATTAAGTGACATATTTTTTTAATTACACATTTTAAATTAATATTTCTTTTAAATTAATCGTCGTTGTGAGTTAAATAAAACAAACCTTAGATATATATAAAGGATTATTAGAGTTTTTAAGCGGACTTTTGTCTACATTTGGATTGCAAGTTTGGTTCGGTACTGTGCTGGTAGCTTAGCTTGCCTCCCTGCAATACTATCGGCCTATACAGTCAATCATTAGGATGCTAAGATATTTCATTTTTCTTTATAATAAATAAACTATAATTAATAAATGTTTTAGATTATAGTTTTAAATTATTTCACGTCTCGTTATTAATTAACACTTAAAAGTGGAAATTATTATAGAAAGAATTGAATAGTTTAAATGACTAATAGCAATAACGCATTTACTAGTGCGCAAGTTATTTTCACAAAGCTAGGTTTCAATGTACAATAGTAATTAGTATTTTATCTTCACGCTTCTTGTATTGACGTGTAGGCTGTGTGGCAGATATCATTTGTATTTATGCATTACTACGCATCTATATTACAAATTGTCTCTGGCACTTTTTGCTTAGACTAAAGATATGACTTGAAAACTGTCAGATCTTTGTTAGATTAGCTTTACGCTGTATCACGCATAGATCAGGGTACGCAAAGGAAAACGAAAATAATGTTAAGACGCTCCGTGTGTCGTAAGAAATTGTTTTAATTAAGATATATCGAAGTCCACTTTCGAAATATTACGCTATAAATGAAGGAATTCAATCCATCCCTCTTCGCGTATGCCTTCAACCCACTACCACCTCGACTAACCACCACCAACACCAGAGTGCAATCCCACGTGTAAAGCATTAATTGATTCCATATTTATCCTATAAAGTCTCTTTGTATTTGCATTTCAAACTCGCGCTGCCCGACCCGACTGAGATAGTCCTATCAATACTTATTATCATTTTGTCGCCGACTGAATCAATTAAAGGCCTGCATAATAATTACTTTGGTGACGTATTAACAAGATTTAACACTCCGCTGTAATGAAGATGTTTTGGTTGTGGGATAAGCCTTCGTGACTATGTGGACTCTTCCACTAGTGAGGTAGTATGTGGGTTGGTAGAAGATGGCAAAGGTTGGCTTCGTTCTTCTTAGAGATATTGCTGTAAGCTTAAATTGTTAACTAATTTATTTTTGTATATAATTTCGATGCATTTTGATGTACACAAGTTTGAATTCAGCGCGAAATAAAAATGTTTTTGAAGATATTTATTCATTGTGAGGATTCATCACTCACAGGAGATATTTTTTAAACCTAAATAGAAAATATTTTACGTCTCAGATTTGGTTAGACTAAAGCCTAGTATTTTATAATATAAAATTAAATGTCTCCATAGCAAGTTGGAGTAGTTAGATGTCGCTAATAGGATTTTCGCTATTCTTAGATACTTTAAATATGATTTTTTTACCGGATTAATCGCGTATATTTAGTATTATATATTTTTGGAACCCCGACGCTTCGAATACAGGTAACCACAAATCCGTGATCACCCGTACACTAAACACTATACGAGATACACGTGTGAAAATATAAAAAATAGTTGCTATCCATCCATACGAACGAACAACGAAAGTAAACACACAAATAAACACAACAACTTATAACAACTAAGATTAAACATATCATTGATCAGTTCAACAGAGACCGAGCGGGTCTCGTTAAGAATCACCAACAGACCCACTGTAACCCCGGCCTGAACCCATCCAGCTATTTATCTCTGTTCGAAGTGACGTACGAAAATAAACATAATGTGGTAAGAAAACAATTAATAAAAACACAAAAAGGCAGCCACGCTATAACTCAATAACTGATAGCCAATTACGCTTACCATATAGAGGTATCAGTCACATAGGACCTCGTTGGCTCTTATCCATTAACGCCCGAAGCAAGCTACACTGTGTCTTGAATTGTAAAAACAAGTAACCAGCGCAAAGCAGGGCAGGCAAAGGTATCCTGGGAACCTGGTGTTTAGACACTCCGTTCCCATTATCCATTTTCCATATTTTGTTTAATTTTTGAGACATTGAATTTTGAGAGGCGGGACCCAACGCCACTCGTTTCCTCATTACTGGAACTAGGTATATGAATCGAACCCACAGCCTGTCGCATTTACAGTCGCATGTCTGTGCCCCCGCGCCTCAACCGGCCGGCTTGGCCGTTTGATATATAGCATCACTTAGTTTCACCACGCCTACGACGCTGGGGCACAACTGGTCTATATACCTTTACTAAGTGAACAACCGACCTAAAGTGCCCGCGGTATGAATAAAACACATACATAATATTCCAATGAATCTTCTGTTGGTGTTTCTAAAACAAATAACTTAAATCATGTCGTCCACTAAAGGTCGTATAGATATGGGGTAAGGGGTAAGAAGGGGTAAAGGGGGGTACAGAGGGGTACAGGCAATCAACGGGAGAGGATTTACGATGCGCCCGAGGCGGTGAGTTCAGGAGTTTGTCAACGAATAGAGGGCTACAGTGGAATTTTAATGAATGATTATAGAACGTGTAATACTGTTAAGGAATTGTTTAATATCGATTATGATATAAGTACAAAAAATTGGATTTAATGTCGTTTAAATATAATACTTATGGTAATATATAAATATATTTTAGCCATAGGAACAAGTTCAAGAGCAAGTCGGACTTTGCTATCGAGAAGTCTGTATAAACTTTATAATTGTTGGTCAATGGGAAGTACAATTTATAAAAGTTAAATATTCATTTTAACATTTTACAGACAGACGGACAACAAAGTGGTTCTAGAACGTTCTAGAGTGGTTCTAAAAAAGATTTCTGTTTTTTTTTGAGGCACAGAACCCTAAAAACCGAAGATACCTTATGGAAAGGTAACATTTATAGATACAAAATTATATTTAAATTCTACGGTTTACAATTTTATTTACTAATAAACTAAAATCTTAATTGGTCAGGCTTCCGTTTTTCCTGATTCTATAACTTTTTTCCAAAGTATGATTATGCAAGTTACATTTAAAAAAAACTCTTCAACCTTTAATTTCTGGCCTGATATTTAAAAAATATATATATTTTTACAAAACAAACAAAACAATGACTTATTGAGCATTTCTTTATTTATGGATACCAAAAATATACTACTGCTTAAACTTAATTAAATATAAAAAAAAATAAAGCACTTTAATCTCTTTATTTTATATATTTTAAACAATAATCTTTGTCCTAAATTAATGTATTTAATTGTAAATAATTACCTTCCATTTGCGATTACGAGAATAATTTAAGAACCATCGTTACTCTGATTTAGTAGATAATGAGTGAATTTAGTATTTTTGGATACTATCGATTAAAAGTTTAATTCGACTTTACGCTGTACCCCGCGTTTTGCAGGATAGACAGAGAGACCCTAGTGTGTTGACACATTGTGTTTAGTGGCCAAGCTTAACGCCGTGCTTTGTCTTGTTACACAGTTATTCAATTTACGAAGATAATGTGCTGCGTTGTGTTACGTCACCTAACACATTGTAACTCTAAAAGGCTACAAAATAAAAAACGTAGGTTCTCTGTGTCATTGCAATAGTTTTAACTATAAAAAACTATAATTACGATGTTATTATTTAAATCAATTAATCTGTTTTTGTCTAAGACAAATTTATGCCTTTTAAATACGATCACGAACAATAAAATTATTGTAACATATATATTAGTTACAAATTATGTTCATTGACCTTATCTATGTGTAACTAAGGACTAATGTATGTAGCTTTACGCTCATAACGGGGTGGGTAGACAGAGGGAACCTGAGAACCTAGTGTTAAGACACTCCGTTCTCGTTAAGGCGCTTCCGACCCCCACCTTCTGCCCAAATCTGGTAGCATTGCTGAGTGGCGGAACTCAACGCCGGACTTTGACTCGTTACCAAAATAAGGAAATGGAAACATTAAATATTATATTTCTTTAAGTGGCAATCGAACCCACTGCCAGTCGCGTCTACAGGACTAATGTAAAATGTTCTAATTGTATTAATGTATGTGATTATTTCTCAAATATGTTTCAAATCGGACACCGTCTAACTCAATCGTTGTAGGTTTGATACAATTGTCACATACTCGTACTCAGAAGATCAATTATTATTTACTAATTGTTCGTTTTGTTATTATTATTTCTTATAATTTATTTTTATTTCTCCTTCTTTTATTTCTCTCGGACACAAAGCAAGGCATTGAGATTTTTGTAAACGGAATGTCTTAACACTAGATTCATCTCTGCCCAACCTGCTGTGCAGAACGAAGCATAAAGTGAACCTACTTTTTTCTTTTAAAATACGCAATAATCACGAAAAAAGGGACAACAAAAGGCAAAGTACAGTATTAGCGATATGATTGCGCCGGCGCCGCATTGTTTAATATTCACGATCCACTACCAGAGTTTATTTATACGACTATAGATTAATTAAACTGGGTACATGCCCCATTTACATAAGACATGGTGGTTGCATTTGGTGCCGAGTGTGGGCGAAACATCGCGTGTTGCTTTCATACAGCTTTTGTAATAGTACATTTTGCATTTGTTAGAAGTAATTAAGTTAGTGTTTGTTTTTTTTTTGATCCGGCTCGAAGGACCATTTTTTCAAATTTTCTCAATTTTTTTTATTATATCGTTTAGTTAGTCTGTATTTCATTTTAAAGTAAAGCAACTAGAGCAATGAACTCGTCAAGTTCACTGTTAAATGCATTATTTTAATGCTATAATTTAATACTAAATGTAGAGGTATAAAGTTGTAATTCTTTTGTTATTATAATGTGGGTAAACTAAAAAGGATTACAATTTTATATTTTATTTTAAGTCTACACTTAGTATGAGATTATATTAACTTCTTTTCTAATCATACTAAGAATTGATTAAAATTTGTGATGCGTTTAGTGTTGAATGCTAACTACTACACTAAAAACTTTTAAAAACTATGCAAGCCTTCGTGGTATGTAGGTAGCGGCATAGTGTCTGACTGTAAATGCGTCAGTTGTGGGGTTCAATCCTGACTTGAAGGAAAGAATTATTATCTATAATTTCTTCGTTCTGGTAGTAAGATAAAGCGCGTCGTTGAGATCCAGTACTCCAATGTCTTGAATATTGTGCGAAAAGTAAAGAAAGGAGTCCTAACACTAAATTCCCAGGGCCAGTCCTCCTAAGGGGTACAGTGTGAAATTAAAAACTGTTGATATATACAATGTGTGTATATGTATAAATTTTTGAACTTAAGTAGGTTTGTATAATTAATAAGCTGTTAGAACTGTCTAGATAGTGATCCAATATAAATTTAAAAAAAGACCTTTGCATACCATAAAAATATCAACCTATCTTAGGTAGATAGGTTTTAGATAAGCTAACAATATATGTAAAAGCTACTCTATCAACTCGTAACTGTAATAACTTATTGTATTGAAATTTATACCTTCAATTCTCTTGGTGGCGACAGAGACAGCATAACAAGGGTTTTACTCGTGAAATTATTTATTGCGCAACAAGGCTTTTGATTTAAATATTCTTTTATGGACAGTAAATTATATATGTATTAAAATGTTCTTATTTATTTTTTTAGCCCACGCATAACAACATAGGCAGAAGGAACCTAGGAACATTAAGCCGGATTTTGGAGGCATTATGTGTTGATAGGCTGAACTCAACACCACGCTTTACCTCTTTGCTACAGCTAGGAAAATAAGAATATTAAATACTTCTTCTCTGCGTTTACAGCCACACTGATATGCCTCTGTGCCACGATTGGCCTCCATGAATCTTGTTTTGTTTTATTACTTCTAACTTCTACTTGCAGCGTAGATTCCGTAAATGGAAAAAACTGAGAGTTATTATACTCTGACCGTAAGTACAGTACTAAAGCTTGTGCAGCCTTCCACGATAAATAGATGAGAAAATGAAAATAATTAATTAAAATATCTTTTCCCCAAATAGCAAATAAACATGTTTATAGTCAGTCACTGATTTCGAATCTCACCCAAAACAGTTTGTGTATTTAAAACGTTGACGTTCAATAAACTACTTATTTAATTATAATTAGCGGCGTCTAGTTCCATTACAAAAAAAAAAGGGGTGAACATTCGGGAACTTTGTAATCTTCATTACGTTCTCCTATTATAAAAATATTTAAAAAATCGAATTACGAGCTTACAAGCTTTCCCGAGCTTTACCACAAATAATAAGCTTAAAAAATCTACAATTTCCATAATCGGTTAAATAATCAACATCGTTAGCTGCGCAGGCGCATATAAATATCTTTCTGTAACGAGTGTTGGTCGCCGCCGGCTACCAATGTAATTGCTTTCAAATATATCATATTGTATATTGTTTATTTAGCGCACCTTTTTGTTAGGTAGCGCCAACATGCCGCCTTGTAGCTATAGCTGATATAGTTTTAATTGAAATTGTTTTCTTTTATTATACAATTTAATGGAAAATATGCAGCTTCACGAATTTTACAGCGCAACAGGACAAACTGAAATTAGTATTTAGACACTCCCTTCCTTAATTTACCATGATTATTTGAGACACAACGTAAACACTAAGCTTCCGTCTACCAGAATGGGGAATTGAAATATAAGTTTCCAAACAAGTAAAACAAAAAATTTCTTTATGAGTGACGATAAAGCAGCTTGGATCATTGATTACCATTCGGAAGAAAATTTATAGGTGTTTAACAGATTTGTTTTGTAGGTCCAGTTTAATAAAATGTATCACTGGGTGTCGCTATGTAACACCTTTTCGATAGAGGGAGTATTAAATGAAGTACGGTACAGTATGGTAGCTGAATTCCACCGTTGAGGCTTCACCTTCAGGTTCTTTTGATGTTGATAAGCTGATTGATTTAAATGAGAATAAAAAAAACAATTGTAATGCCTGAATGTTCTTTAAATAATTAGTGAGTGCAAGTTCCCACTCGCTCTTGGCCAATTTTCGGGGACCCTTGACCACAATATTTTCTGGAAGTTTTATCCGCCCATTTTGCAATATGTGTATTTCTGTAATTTCTTTTTTTAGTCTGGCAATAGTCCCGGCTGTTGTTACCAGGATTTGTCTTGCGACTCAGCCTATTCAGCATTGCACGGTCTTCAACATTCTGAGAGATTAGCGTATTGGCTTTCATATTCTGAGTCATAGAATCCAGCCCTCCCTTCCTTAGACACCTGGGTCATCTAACACCAGGAACAAAGAAAGTACTTTTTCTTTTGACATAGATCCTATGCTGGCGCACAACGTGGTTATATCGTCTCAGAGGACGCCCTTGGAGCTTATCCGCTACGTCACGGATCCCAAGACTACTTCGAATGAATAAGACGGCGTTCTCATTACCTAGCCTTACATAAAAAAAAACTTGCCTCGATCAATAAAGCAATAATAGTCAATTATATCACAAATCTTCAACTCGTATCGTATCTCAGTAATAGGAGTAATCTATACATATAACAAGGGAGTAAAAATGGCGCGTTTGTACAGTGAATACATTTACAAAATAATAATTGAGGGGGGCTTAGGAACAGTAATAGATCCCAAATCCACAAAAAAAATGTCTGTTTGTCTGTTTATTTCTATGTTTGTACGGGCTAATTTCCGGAACTACTGGACTGGTATAGCAATTATGTCTTGGCAACATCTAGGCTATATTTTATTTTGAAATACCTGATGTGGAACCTTGACAGCTTGTCTAAACTATAATATAGTTTTTTTCACTCTTTTACACGAGTTCGCTAACAGTATAATAAATAATTAGCTTTACATATCAATGCTCAATGTATTTTATTATAAATATCAATTATCAACATTCGTCGTATTTTATAATTCAAAACAATCAAAAATCTTTATTAATCATGTAGTTCAAGCAGGCGAACCCGCGGGCCGTCCGCTAGTATTTAAGTAATTGATAAAAACACAATTCAAGCCACTTTAGAATCGAAGAGAAACAAAAAAACGAGAAACCACAGTACAATTTCGTCATAATTAACTGATCTCCAATTAGGTTTATAATGAGCAAAACACTGTGCGTGCCATAAAAGACGGGCCCAATCATATAACCCTCCGACAACTTTGAAGCCAGCCATCAATAAACTAGCAACGAAATTTATGACTTATTTGCTCAAATATTTAATTCAAACTTTCTTATTGGTACGTAAGTCTATGTGTACATTTGTCAAAATTACACATTGAAGTATACATTTATCAAAAATTAAGAATATACATATTTTATGTATATAATAATTTAATTATATATGCATACATTTTATAACGAATCATTTTCTTTTTCAGGTGCACGCTTTATCCCGAATATAACAAAGTAGGTAAAGAGTATCTAATGTAAGGACACTCCAGCATTGCGTGTTTAGCGGCGGAACTAAACGCTGCGTTTTTGCCTTAGTAGCAGAACGAAGAAATTAAAATATTCATAAATATTAATTCATTTCTCCAATTGGAAGTAGAACTCGCAACCATCCCGTTTCAGTCACACGGTCATGCTCCTACTCCACTACGTAATATTAATTAGGTTAGGCGCAAACAAAGCTGTCATAAATAACTGCTCGGCTTGACAGAGTGCATCTTATACAGCGGAGTGTAAAATGTGATTTTAATAACAATAATCTACAATATAACAGGTAATTTTTGGTTTTTAGTAATTTCTTGCATTTTTTAATTAGATATGTGTAGAGTTTTGTGAAAAAGATGTTTCTAATACATTTTTATTAGGTCAAGTTGTAACTATCCAAACTCTAGCACTCTAAAACTTACAAACGTAATAATTGTATCATAATGAAACTTGGTAGTTTTGGTGATAGTATAATAATATGATATCATCGAGCTGGAAAAAGCTGCTTTTTTTACAAATTAATAATGTATTATTTGAGTTTTACAATTCAACGATGCAGTGTCTGACATAAATAGAAAGAGAAACATAAAAATAATTTAGTTATTTTTGCCTTACTCCATTCTATATATTTTTTAGTTAAAGTAATTGCGTGTCAGGTTGCGTGCTAACCTAACCTAACATTGCACATTACCTAAGAACGTCACATAAAACAATATTATTAAAAATCAAAACATCACCATTCCAACTGAAATCGAACTCTCCAGATCAGCTATCCCAATTACCCAACAATGACGTCACAAATTAAAAGACCGCCATACCTTCGCCTCGCAGCCTTCACATCAACAAAAAGCCATAATTATAATAAAATAAAATATAAATAGTTGTTCAAGCGTGCCTTTTAATGCCAAGGATACCTCTACATACTCAAGTATCGCTCGTCGAGATCCTCGTTTGACACGCGCTGACCTATCGCTTGGATTGTGATATGCCTGTCCGAGATGGTTTGAGAATCAATACATTTTTAATAAACCATTTCTATATTTGGAGAGATCTTTTTTTTTCTATTTGTATGTCTTTTCGGGTGATAGTGTATTTGTTGGTCTAACAATATTTTTTTTTATTGCCGGTTCTTTTTTTTTTTTGATTTACTGTACAGTGTTTCCACAAATTTAAACTATATATATTTTTTTGATAGAGTTGTTTTGCAAAGTAGAGTGAAAAAATAGTTTTAATCACCAGAATAGGCAGAGGGAACTAGTGTTAAGTTAAGTCACTTTCTTCCACATTTAGCAAAGTAAAGCTTCTTCAACTTTTTGGTTTTCGGTTACAAATTAAAAAAAATATGTTTCTAAACGACGTAGGTACTAGGCTTATTTTATTTGTTTAACAAAAGTCGTACTTAACTTTTCCGTTTCAAGGCGGCGTTGAAATTCGTGGCTCTGAAAATTGTACGTTACAGGTAGTACGGAGTGTCTTTACACTACCTACTATACATATATGAGTACATCATCCGACTCACTGCACCAATACCGCCAAACGAGCCCGTTCACCACAACCAACGGGGTGGTCGCGGCTTCACCTTCGGCCGGCCGATTACAATATATCGTTCCACGTCGCATCAACTTATGACAATCAAAATAAATGACAAATGAAAACGTTTTTTTAACGCAAGTCATTGCGTTCCTTACGCTAACATACCCCTGCCGTCATCGCTTTGTGCACTAGAGACGAGGTTTTCAATAAAACCACTGGAAGGACAACGCACTCTGGTTTTTTTTTGGGTTCAATATAGAGTTCCCACGCACCTGCTGCGCTGTGGCTAGTGATTGGCCCCGGATATGCCCGGATATATGACTTCTAAATAGATATGGAGGTTTTTGTAATTTTAATCAGAATTTGTAATGTTAAGATTGATATATTTTTAAAATTTTAGTTTCAATCTAGACAATTTTATCAAAATTGGTCCAATAATCATATAGTTTCTGTCCAATCAGAGATTTGATAAATATACGAGTACTCGTATAGTATTTTTGGTGCGCTTACCTACAAATTATAGTTATAAACGTAAAGACACAGACGGACGCTGCAACTTCCATATTTATCTTTTATACTATAAACAACTACGTTGTTAAGGTTAATTAAGTGAAATGTTTATTAAAGTTGTGATTTCGAATCATAATATAGAGAGAGAATATATCCCGTGATATTAAAAAATACTTATCATTTAAAGACAAACATTGAAAATTTCGTAGTAAGTAAAAAAATTACACAATATATGAGATATTGCACTCTTCTTGCTCTTGAAAAATAGTACCTAAAGAAAAATGTTAGCAATGTAGTTATATTACAATATTTTTTTTTAATTATATGTATTATTTTAATTATATTAATTGTATGTACGTATACGTACATACATGCATATCTACTTTTTTTTAACAGAACCTACAAACACCGGTGTTTACAGTCACATGCTGCCTTATTGCACCTCGGTGACGGAACAGAAAGCAAAATATCCCATACATTAAATAATTTCGGTACACATAATGCAGTATCACGGCCACACAGCGAGTGGGTCACTTCACCACATGCCAGACCAACCCCGACAAAGACCAGCTCTACATGACATCGGATGACTTAGGAATTTATACATCTATTCACACAGTACCTTTGACCTGTCCAAATTAAGTCTAATTTTTTTTGATGGTATATAAAAAAAAAGATGGTAAAATAACAGTTTTTTTTATGAGTGATGTGTAAATTTTACTTTGATTGTTAATTAGCGTTGTTTATTTTATATTGTTAGTTAACAAGGGATAATATTTAGTGACTTAAATAAACAAATCTAGTTTAAAAGCGCAAATTTCAAAATTAATCTTAAAGTTCTAAAATAAAATTAAAGAAAAAATGGAATATTATTTTCAACAACTAATATAGTTCCCTTTCTCCAATTATTCCTGTTAAATGAGCATAAACAGATAATAACACATACTAAATAATAAACTAATAGAATAGACGACAGACAATAACACAGAGTGAACAAGAACTGATTTTACAGAAATTTCAATTTTTATACACAGAAAAATAATATCATATAAAATACCAAAATTGTATTAAGATAATAGCATAGCAATTACAAACGAAAAACATAAACTCACTTTGCATAATCCTGTTTACAATAGACCTGCCTATCCCTGAGGAAGCAGGAAGGGTGTCTGTCGAGCTGCACTGCGCACACGCAGCATCTCAAGCAGCCTGTGTGCCACGCGCCGCCTCCGACCTCCAGGAGGAAACGATCAGCTATCGGCTCCCCGCAGGCACAGCAGGTACGGTGCTCCGTCTGTATGGATAGAAATAAATCATGAATAACATTGCACAGCGTTGAGTTACGCCAATTACATTTTTTTTAAGCGAAAAGTCAGGAACTAATAACGTGGATACTAAGTTCTCTTTGGTCGCTGTACCTAGACTTATAAAGTTTAATAACCTGGCATAGTGTGCCTGGAACGTGTTGAACCAAATGAACCCTTTCCTTATATAATCTTTCTCTCAAGGATATGTTGTAATCAGATTTTTATTCACATTGAATTTACTTACTTTGAAAACTAATTATTCAGCTCATAGTCGTATACAACGAATAGCAGTTTATAACGTGACTATAAATGGCAGTTTATTTTCGGTGATTTATTTAAATGCACAATATAATATATAAATAAATATAAGGATATTTTTTAATATAAAATTGAAATTATTTAATATTTTCTGCCCATGACCTTATGGAGCAACAGAGCAGTGGAACTTTCTTTATTATTTAAAATATTTTTTTACAGCTTTATACTATATTTTGCATATTACCACGCGGGCAAAGTTGCCGGTAAAATAGGTAGATAGATTATAATAAAAGGTTTTGAAGACTTGGCAGCATAAAGCGCGATGTCGAGCTTCCCAAAGAACAATTGTGATGTAATAGATATACTGTAAAGGAATCGCGTGAGCGCAAGGGAAAATTGGTGAAAATTACAGAGCAGAGTGATTTATCAGTAAATTCTGTCTTTTTCTTCCTATTCGTCGATAACTGAAGGTCGGTTTCGTACTGGTAGACCCCCAGTCCCATGCCACTTCTTCAGCTTGCCGTAACGCTTTAGTTTGGACTCTAGAAATCTCTTTTTAGCCGTTCTGACGCCGTCAACCGATTTCTCTATCGGCAAGGGGACCAGCCTCTAGGTCTTCTACCGTCTACTTTTCCAACTTTACCAACAACAATTAATTAATCAAGATTATCATCATATCTTTATGATTCAAGTCATTGCACATTTCGACATGCCCAAATAAAAGCATTTCAGGTATACACACCAGAACGAAATAATGAAATAATAACAGCTTCCACACTCCACGGACCATGCCTCCATTGTATAGTATTGAATTCGAATCTGACATGTGTCGCGCACGGGGGGTGTGACTGTTCAAGTATAATCTAATAGAGGCGTTGCATAAATATCACACACCCCAGCCCTTTGAATTATAACGAATTGATTTAATCTAATATTAGCTACGTGACGGAAATAAAATGTTTGTTTGTTTTTCTAACTAAAACTGTAGTGAAGTAGAATGCCAGTATCTGAAAATAATTACATCACTAAATATCTAAGGTAAAACTACTCGTGTATAAACACAAAGTGTTAGCTTAAGAGTCAGCTACTTCTTACTTTGAAGTAGTATTTCGTAACATTTTATTTGGGGTTGAGTTTAGATTGATAGATATATAGATATTTGGCGGTCCCAAGTTTCCGCCGAATTTTAGAGGCATTGCATGTTAAGCGGAGTTTAAAGCCTTTTTTTTCGTCAACACCAGAGCGAGGATATGAAACTATTAAATATTTCATTTTCTCGAGGGAGAACTGAACCCAGAATCTGTTGCATTTACAGCCTCGATTATATTACAATGTACATAATATCCTTCTATTTAAGTACAAACATGAAGGTATACCCGCAAATGAACTTTGACATCGTAAATAAGATGTATAATGTAATTAGTATGATTACTGGGCCGGTGGTAGCCGCCTCCTAATAATGTTGACTTTAGAAATTCCAGTTTCTAAGTATATACCCTAGTTATATATAAGTATTTTTAAGTAAGTAAGTATTTTTAAATATTAATATTCAAACGAAATTAAGATAAAGAAAATGGAAACGAAAGTCTTTTGTGTTAATAGGTAAAGGGTGTTTATAGGCGACGGTTGCGGACTCGACTCACGCTCGGGGGAGTGAATTGTATGTATATTGAGTTTAATTGCCTCTGCCTATATAGTAAATCGATTGTAAAGCCTAATAGGTGACCCATTTTTTTATTTGATTTTCTCATCTAATATAAAGAATATTTTTTTACTACACCCTATATCTCGTACCCTTAGCTGGGTAGGCAGGGTGATGGAGAACCTAGTGTTATGACTCTCCGTTTCCTGGCACTTCCGTTACCCATTTTTCGCCGAAATCTTGTAGCATTCCGTTTTGAGTGGCGGAACTCATGATGAAAATAATAAAAATTTTAATCTGAGTGGGAAACGAACCCACAAACGTCGCATTTTATAACTACAAGCTTGCACCAGGGCCGGCCTCAAACTAATAACATAAAATTTAATATAACACTTAAACAAAATCAAATAAACACTTTACTAACTTGAAATAACAACTTCACATGTCATATATTCGCTATAGACAGAAATCACGCAAAAACTAAAACCATAGACACCGTGTAAAAACGATTGAACTACCGTCAAGGGGTACAATGTCCCCTTATAAATTCGCCACTCAATGACTGACTTGTAACACCCGGCAAATAATAACAAATAAAATAATATTAATGTTTAAAACCGTGCCCTACCCCAGCGGCGCGGTAATAAAATATACCGCACTCAGTTCATATACATGTAAGGGACAAAGGATTTTGTGAACTATCGAAATGTGCTTAACAAATTTCTTATATTGACACCTTGGTGGCTCAGTGAGCGAATGGTTGTAAGTTCGTTTCTGATTAATTGCTCTGGTAAAATACGAGCGAGCGCGACATTGAGTTCCTTGTAAAACTTTTTACCACTAGTTTCCCTCTACCTACACTGCTATACGAGGGATAAACCTTGGGACTAAATAAAAAAATCTCATAGATAGTGAATATATATATAAAATAGAATACGGATAAATATAGTGTAATATTATAATTTTTAATTCTTGTAACTTATCATCATACAAAACGTTTATAGCTCAAGAACACCAATAAGTTTTTATTGATCATTAAACTCTTATAAATGCCTGCACTAATAGCGATTTAATTGCGATTAACGCTGAACGACATCTCAGAGTGTGGCCCACACGTTACAGGATAACAAAAGGTGTGACAACAAAACAATCAACGCTACCTAAACAAATGTTGACACAGTCTAAGTAAAAAATATACTCCTTTATATTTGCATAATTTTATACAAACCCTTTTTAAATGACGCGTTAAATACTCCTGGACAACATCATTATACTAGAGTAGGTCGGTTATAGATACATAAGTCGACGGGAAGCGCCACCGGGGCGCCTTTTCTGTGGTTTTTTAGCTTCATCCAACTTGCAACACGCATACAGTGTTAAGATCCGTTCTATATTTTTTACTTATTTCCGACATATTGCGTGTTCAACGGAAGCCAACGCCGCGATTTATCTTATCAATTTCACTTCGCGTATCCCCTTAGAAAATAACCAAGTGTTATTCGTTCCCAGTTATTGTTATTTTTTTTATTTTGGCTTTACACTGTATCCAGCATGAACAAGGTAGACAGAGGAAACCTAGTATCAAGACTTTCCGTGCTAAGCGGCAAAATTCAACTTCACTTTTTGCTTTAACGTATAAATGAAAACAATTCACTCCCCCAATTGACAATCGAGCCTACTACTATCACCTTTATTGTGAAACCAAAACCAAAACTCAAGTCAATAAATAATATTAACACTATAAACTGCAAAACATATGGATATGGATGCGGCAGATCATTTACAAAAGTTGTCATTTCAAAATGTCTCAGTCACAATGGCACCATTGGTATCTAATAACGGTTAAATAACAATAGACGTTGCAAGTAGCGACAGTATTGTAGTGTATGGGCGTGACGGCTGCGATCGAGGATGGAGATTTAGTGTCCGGATTCTCTTTTGTCCGTTCGAGCAATCGAGGTTTCTTTTGCTTAATAAAATTGTTTTTAGACATATCATTTTTTTCTTTATATATTTTATTAATTAAGACTATGATTAATTAGGTAAGCATTGCTGAGATGACAGCCTTGAAAATAGACTTGTGATTTTAGCTATAAATAAAATTTAAAATTAATCCCCTTTTGTTATTATTTTAGTCTTTATAATATTACTAGTTTATGCATTTTTTATTTTGTGTTGCTACATTTCGATTAAAAGTAGAAACATAGTATATAATATTTCATATTAATAAAATTCATACAAAAAGCAATAATGTTGCAATATGAAAAAATATATGTTTTATATTCAGAATGAAAAAATATATGTTTTAGATCCAATAGCCCATCTACGTAGACACAATTTATGTGACTTTAGTCTATTATAAAATAAAGAAACGGGTTCGCTTTAATCAGCTGCCATAATAAATTTGTCGAGTGATTTGGTTTAAATTGGAATCGGTCAATCGTTTTTCGATTTGAGTAAATTATTCATTTCATCCTCTATTTCTTGCTAAATTTAGATTAGATATGTTACTTGTTATTGTGGAACTTAACGCCGTGCTTGTCGAGTTAAATGAACAAAACGAAATATCTTACAGTAGCTTCACGATTTTTTATTAATTGTCACAATATAAATAATTCACTTCCCCAAGTAAATCGAACCTACGACCATCACATGCTTCGGTTACTATTCCACTGCGCCACAATGACCTCTCAAATTTATTTTTATAGGAAACCTGGGAACCTAATGTTAACATAAGACACTCCATTCTCATTTAGACACCTCCGTCTTCCACTTTCATTGCGTGTTGAGTGTCCGAAGGCCGCGCCTTGTCTCATCACCAGACCGAAGAAGAATTGAAAATGAAATATTAAACTTCATTTTTATTTCATTTTCATTTAATACATTTGTAATACATCTCTAGCGCATCCACTCGATAACGTCGGTGTCCATAAAAAAGAGCGCTTTGAAACTATTCAATACTCACCCACCACTATACTTAATCTTTTTAACCCATTTATCATTTTCAGCCGATAAAAATACCATAGAGATCCACCCAACAATGAGATACATGCTCCTCATACCTGATACGAGACCGAAAGTCAATTATATTCAAATATAAATCGGATTTGCGAAGGTAAGCTGGGCACAATGGTGTCCCCATTGTCCCCTTGGCGACAGTGGGCTCGCGGGCGGTCGTGTCACGCCACACCGCGTTAAACGCCGATTTGCGAATTAGAAAGTCACAATTATTGGCTATCATTATTAAGTGGAGTGTCTGTTTGTATTCGTGACGGCTGTGGATACGAATTGTATCATATGTAAAAATATAATTTTATCTAAAAAATCTTTAGGCTAGCTTAGTCTAGCAAAACGCACCGTTAAGTTCCTCTACTCACCGTACAATGTTTCGAAATCGGGAAAAAGTTGGAGAATAAAGAGATACGTACTCCCAAAAAAATATTTATAGCATCAAAGTAATTCGCTACGAAATCTCCCAAGTTTTTGTAACAATACGACTAAACGAGAGGTAGTTTTCTCCAAAATTACCATAACAGTAGTCAATCTCGGAAACTGCATGTTTTATATTCAGGGAGGCGTTCGAGGATGATCGACGGAAAATATTTATATATAAAATCAAAATGTTCGTGAATTTAGTGAGATGAAAGCTTAAGTATTTTTTTTTGATAAGGAAGTTGTCTGACTTGTCAGTGAAGTTTCGTCATGCGAAATGAACGAAAAATTGATAGCGGAGTGTCTCAACTCTCAACACTACTCTCTACTGCAATAATCTACTGAGATAATCAAATAAGAAGGAAAAAAATTAACAAAAGGAATCGGAAATGACTTATGTGTGTCAGCAAGGGGGGGCTGAGGCAAAGTGTCCCAGCGGGGGTTCCCCGCGGGATAATGGGCACAGATTCACACCATTCACACGTCGGTTTCGGTGTTTTTTTTATTATTTGACGGGTCACCATCAGTCAATGATCGGTCGGCCGACATGACACCTGGCTGCTTGAGATCAACCGTTTGGAATAAACGGCCTTGTAATTATACTCGTATCACTCGATTTTTCAATATTTAGTAATAAATAAGAGTATGTATACTACTCTAAAATATTGGCGTGTAATAAATATATTAATCATATATGTACACCTAAGTGTACAATAACACTTTTAAATATTAAAAATAGTAATTATATTTAATTAGATTACGCGTTCACATTATAGCAATCTTTTTTTTATAAAATAAAGCTTTTTTTTTATAAATAAAAAAAAAAGAATAGAATGGAATATGAGAATTTTGTTATCGCTTATCGTTATCGTTTTCATAATATTTGTACAAATAACATAACACAGTTCTTAATTCGATTACCATAAGATTTTCTATACACGGCGCTTTCTATTTTTACCAGAGCGCGGAAACGAAAATAATTCATTACTCCGAATCAGAATCGAACCTACGACCGTCGCGATTACAGTGAAACGCTGTACCACGACGGCTTCAAAAAAACAGTTTATGCAACCAAGTTTACTATTAGGTAGCAACTGGTGATCTAAGAAATGGTCAAAAACTGTCGCATTTCGGGGAATTCATCAAAAACCATTTGCCTTTGTGTTATTTCACATTTATCAAATGGATACAAAGGGGTACTGCTATACACTCTATTATGGGTTTTTTTATTAAACAAATAAACTTTCAACTTTTTTATTATAACGAATACATATTAATAAGTGGAACTGCTGTGAACGTTACAATGTTAGGTACTGTTATAAGGTTAGGTTTAAATGTTTTATTGTGGTTGTAATTATTTTGTAGAATATAGTGAGAAGTACTAGGAATTAGTTTTACTTATATTTTTTTTCAATATTATAATGGGGGGGGGGGAGAGTACCCTGTCCTTTCCTCGAGGTTGAGGTAGCCTAGACCTATCGAGGCGGCGGGTGTTCTAGGAGAAACCCCAGGGCACCCTGAAGGCGACGGCGGCCTGCAACAGGCGGGCTTACCACCGAGGCGTCGCAGTAGTATGCGTGAGCGATCCTGCGGCGTCTCATTTTGGTGGAGACGGTTTCCGCTGGGTTTGAGTGGGTAGGTTCGTTTCACCATTGAGTCCCACAGTACCGCTCATCCGTAAGACATGTATGTCCGTCTTCCGTATGAGCGGTCTGCGTAAATGCATTTCCCAGCGAAAAAAAAAGAAAAAAAAAAAGCCTAGACCTAGACTCGCTTTCTGCTGGACTGTGGAGTGGGAAATGCAATATAAATTATTCTTCGGATAGGATTCAAACCCGCGATTACGCGATTACGGTGAGACGCTCAGCTGCAGACGCTATTTATTATTTAAATATCCACCATCTGAAGAAAAGATTTGTAACTACCCAATTACAAATCTTTTCAAAATAGGGTTATTTTATTCATTTTATGTATCACTCACGCTATAATATTCCTAAAAGAATTGTTATAAGGAATATTTTTCCTTAACTACAATTTAGCCACCCCTGAGGAAAGCTACTACTATTTCACAATGTCCATTGCTATAGTAAAATTGTATTATTAGTACGCTATTAGAAAATGAACATTATTTCATTGATATAAAGTAGATTTTAGTGTAGCATTTGGTTGAGTATACAGCGGGCGGGACTGGGCGTGTCGCAGTGACGTCACTGTTTGCTCACGTCTGTAGCTAGAGGTTGCAATGGTTAACTCCATGTTCTACACATCGACTATAGACATAGCCTCCGCTTTATAGTCTCTTAGAAAAGACTACAGTAGATAAGAGCAAGAAATAAGATTGATTCATATTTTTATTTAGAAAAAATATGTTTTTTTATACATAACAAGTAATCGCCCATAGTTCGAAGACTTAAAATAGAAAATCACGTTTTTCCAGTTCCTGTAAGGATTTCGAAATATACTCAACTAGTGCTTAATTACACACAACTTCAGCATTCTAGGTCCAGTAGTTCCGTCTGGGCGTTGTCTGTCTGTCACTCAATAACGGAAGAGATTTATGTAAATATATCTAAGGAATAGTAAGTGAAGTACTAATTATTAGTGGAAATTCGAGAAAGGGATGATATTTTATACTTTTATTTACTTACTTAAAATGAGGATTCATTAAAATATTATATAATTCTTTCTTTTCTTATAATACTTCTTTCCTCACACTTTCATTGACAGCCCCTTAATTTTATTTCAAGAAATGAAAGTCTAAAAGCCAAGCGGAATAAAACAGAGAAACAGGATTCTAACTCCAAATAAAACACTACCTACAAAAAAAACCTGTATTTGGCGACTACCCTTTAGTCTACAACAAGATGGCCAACAAATACGGCAGGAAATGCGGTTAATTAACCCGACGCTATCTTAATATCTCGAACATTCTAATTATATTTATATACGAATAGATATCGACACATGAATTTTTGTATTTAGGATATTAGAACTTCGGATTTTTTTTTCATATAAACGTCGTTTAACAGATCTTATACAGATAACAGGTGATAGCGGCGGTTTTAAGTGTTTTTTTTCTGGAATTGTGGGTCGCGGGTTCAATTGTGGTGAAAGGAATTTTTATATTATAATTATCAACTGTCTAATACTAATTAGGTAAAGGAAAACGTTCATTTTGAATTATATAAATACTTATATTGTTTTGCCTTTATTGAGGATTAAATGAAGATTTTCTTAATAATGATGATTCTTTATGCCACTTTCACAAGTCTACTATATTCTCTTTATTTCGCATGAAAAGAAATCATTTGTTAAGACACTCCGTTTTCCATTTTCCGCTGAAATTCGAGACATTGCGTTGTGAGAGATGGAACTCAACGCCGTGTCTTGTCTTAACCAACATCCATTGTACCAACATCCATCGGACTACGCCACCATTATTCCCTTAGCATTCCTCATGCAAATGGCAAAACATGAAATATATGAAACCTTTTTGAAAATCACATATAACTTTTTATCATCCTGGCGCAGCACCACAGCGTGTGACTATAAATGTAACGACGGTAGGTTTGATTCCCATTCAGAGGAATGTTTGTATATAAATTCCTGGCTTTGGCAACAAAATAAAGCGCAACGTTCAGTTCTGACATTTAACACGCAAACTCTTAAAGTATTTTTATACTAGGTTCTCACTACTCGAGATGCGAGATATGCGAGATACAGCGTGAACAATAAACACAAAACTATTAATCATCCAATTTGTATGAACGGTAACAAGCATACGTTTTCGGTTCACAAGTCCCATAACAGTCCTATGAGGCTATAAAATATTCTGAAACGAAGGAAGGGCGCCAAGCCCTATCAATTTAAAGTTATCGAATATAGATAGATACAGTTTCATAGTAAAATAATCTTTTTGATTTTTGTCGGCGAGACGTACACGTCATTATATTTCCGATGAATTCTAACATTTAGAAGGTATTAAGTAATAAACAGTCAATAAAAGGCGAAGGCGGTGAAGAGATCTTCTAATTATGGACAGTTGAGCGCTATATGGTCGCCCCCCGGCGTGATCTGTGAGGTAACTGCATATTGGAAACGAAACTGGATTTAATGGTACGGTAGTCTTGAATTTTGATCGTCATCTGTTGTTTTGGGTCGGTCGTCGGTTTGATTCTAGTGTGGTGCAAGTATTTGTGCGATTTAAAACAATTTTTAGGATTCCGTTACTCAAAAAGATAAATTTAATTTTTATAGGATCGCTGTGTTTGCACTAAACGAGAATTTACCATACCAATAAAGGAAAAGAATCCGAAAAATTAAAATTTGTAGTCAACCTAAAATTAGTGCGGAGCCCTCGGTGGGCGAGTCCGACTCGCATTTGTATATAATACGGATTTACATATAATATGTCTATTTATTATTTTGTCATAAGTCATTATAAGGAGATAATAATAGCATAAATAAATTACATTACATTTGCAACAAGCATTGACGGTAGACAAATTTGTTTTCCTACTTTGGAGACAGTCAGTTTCGACTAAGTATTAGATATTAAGATAATTTGAGAAGTCGTTAATTATACTTACTTTTTGGAGTAAAAAATCTTTATTTTGGAAATAGACGATGTAATAGCTTAATGCCGTGTTCCGCATACAGCAGGATCTGTTGGTACCTAGAGCAAGGAACCTAGACCTATGCGGAAACCTAGTGTTAAGAAAGGATATTTATCACTTTGCGTTCAATTTTAAATACACATTTACATATTAACATATCATAACACACAATGCGTAAAGTCAGCGTTGATGTCTAATATATGAAAATACTAGCGGACCAGGACCGCGGCTTCGCATGCTTGAATTATTTGAATATTTATTAAATATATTTACGAAATTATTTTCAGTTATCAATAGAATTAGTAAGAAAATATAAGCCTAAATAATCAAAAAGAATTATAAGTGGAGACATATTATATGAAAAAAATTCAGAGTACTTGAAATGAACAAACAAAAGAAATAAAAATAACTGAAGGAAATTCTTAATATTAGAAAAAAATACCTAAAGTTTTCCGTGCACGCGTAGATGTCGACTCTATAAAATAACTAAACATTTTTCTGACCCAAGATCCTCAAGTATCTCTATTTGAATATTTTATTACAATTGGATTACGGGTTTGGTCCTGATTGCGTGAAAGACAGACAGACAGGCAGAGTTACTTTTGAATTTATAATATAAGTATGGATTGCACTGCGCTATAGTAAAAATGGATACACCAAATTTTTGTTGTATCTGTAATATATTGAGGCACTTGAGAGCAGCACTACAGCCACATTGTAAGCGTGATGGTTTTGGATTCGATCCCCACTCAGGGGAATGGATATATTTTAATTTAAGATTGCCCCGCTTTGGTAAACAACTATTATGTGAGAAAAACCGTAAAGCTACTTTTTTTCTGTAATAAACTAATTGTTAAAAAATTATGATAGATATATATGCTTATCAAGTATAAACAAAATTATATTTTTTTTTATCTTTCTATCGTAGTTGACGTATTGCTGATATAAAAAGCTATTCTATAAAGAAATGACAACTAAAATATAATAGTATTGTTTCATTATAACAACACAGGCTCTATTCCACAGTCGTACAACTCAACGAGCCCATCGCGAAGGATATTAGCAATGATATACAAAAACAAAATGAATAGTCAGTTTCGGGGTCCCTCTGTAGTCAGTCAGTCCGTCGTTAGTGTCATATAACTTAGGCGGTGCCTCTCGCCAACTATTAAACTACACACATTTTACGATAATGCTCAACAAAATGTTATTGACGTATAAATTTTGAAATTTCTTTTTCCCAACAGCCGAAGGCGCCGGTATTAATAATGTCGATGCTAGTTCTGTATATCGTATTTAATTGCTTCGGGCCAGCCTGGCTAGTAAATTAAACGGTCGGCAACTTTTTAATATTCATAGCGTAGTTTTCAAACAAAAATTCTAAACTAATTAAAACTTGTTCATTTTCTGTGACGTTCGTGACGGTATCTTGAATATTTGCGTCTTGTCATGTTTGCCCATGCTGTTATACATATACGTATGTAGGTATAAGTTAAATATTAGACAATTATTAGCTTGATTGAGAGCTCTATTCTTAGGAACCACTAGTTCGAAATGAAAGATTGTTTTTTTGTAATATTTAGTTCATTTGTGTAGGAAGGCCATAAGCAAAATAATATAACATTTATTGTTCACTAAAACCTCTCACCTAAATAAATGAAATAATTTTCTATGAGATTCCCAAACAATTTTAATCTTTCACCATAATGATTTTTATCAACCACCCGATAGCTTTATCAAACCGCACGGCAGACTTATTTAAATGTTTTCATATCTTTGAAATCTCGATTTTTTTCTATAACCGTATATATTCACTGATGATCTCTTCATTCCGTTAGTCTAATGAGACGGTGCCTCGATCGTTGATCTTTATTTTGTTAATGGTTATTAAAATTGTTACTAGCATTCATAATATATACTCGAATATAAATAAAAGTTTAAGTATCTGTGAACTGAGAGATACAATTTTTAGTTATTATTTAAATCAGGCTTAGCTTGACTTTGGTTTTTTTGGTTATTTTTACAGCAATTTAGACTGTGATTTTATTGAAAATACTTAAAAAAAATAGATTTAGAGGTATTCGAAAAAATACCTAGTGGATTCGAATACCACTTGCCAGAATGTTGATATTAAAATTATTTTCAATTTACCACTCTTCAGGTAAATCAGGCGGAAAAACGAGAACGGAGTGTCTGAACGCTAGATTTCTATTGCCTACCTATACGGAAAAAAGCGTGAATCTTGTTGTTTTCATAAAACTTGTCTGTGACTCTTAGCTGTCAACACATAAATGTAAACAGAGCCATTCCAGATTGAAATATTGGATGAATTCATCTAAAGAAAGGTCAAATACGTACAGAAATCGATTAAACGATGTTATATATCGATATTATGGTCATAAATAATGGCTTATAAGATTGTCACGCTGATACCTTTGAGAGTGTTTTTTTCCCGCAAATTTTAATTATATAGATACCAAATTTTCATACTTAAATTTATAAAATCGACGGCAGGTGTTAGTTCTTGATGTGAAACATATGTGTGTAATTCATAAGTTCTACTCGTACAAGAAAAATCGATGTTTAAACATGTGCATACTTTTCACATTAAATTAATATTATTAGTTAATAATTAATTAAGTATACGATTTTATTTTGATTTTTTAACATGTAGATATTCATTTACACTAAAAAGCGGCGTAGGCTGCCGAGTTCCGCTAATAAAATGATTCATTAAGTAAGTATAATGTAGAGAATACAGTAATTTGCCTCTATAATATTCATTTATCTCTTATATAGTAGTGTAGGCAGAGGGCACTTAGTGTTTAGATACTCCGCTTCTCTCTTTTCGGGTGCTTTGGAAGAAATTGCGTGACGAATGTCGGAACTTAACGCCAAGCTTTGTTATCACCAGTGCAAATGAAAAAAAATCATTCCCCCAAATGAGACTACAATTGTTTTATTCGTTGATTCCTCTGAATTAAGAAGTGAGCTATAAAATTTATTGCGAATAAAGAAAAAGTAAAGAATGGAATATATAGTATAGTAGGCTGGCTATTAAGTTGTGTTTTTTATCCATTATAAAAAAATGGATAAAAAACACAACTTAAGTCACCATCAAATGAAATAATATCAAGCTCACAGCAAATTACAATACTATGAGGTAGTATACTCGTAGTATCGATACACTCGCATGTATCTATGACCGTCAAGCTGCGGGGATCCGCTCGTGCCCCACCTGCTTTGAACGTGTAAATACCTTCTATTGTCTAGTTAAACACAATCAAACTCATATCCCGCTGAGCCACGGGAGATGCTGGCCTGGTGGTCGGTCAGAATGTACGTATTTTAGTTATGCGTGATATTAAAAAAATGACTTCATGCTGTATTTCGCCCATAACAGGGCAGGGGAAACCTGGGAACCTAATGTCAAGACTCCATTCTAATTAGGCCACTCTCCCATTTCTCACTTTCGGCATTGCGTGATTGATGGCAGAACTCAACGCCGCACTCTGTTTCGTTACCAGAGCGCTGAAATGAAAATATTTAATATTTAATTATCCTCTGGCTTATCTGGCTTTGACTGGCCGTTATACATGTTAGATTTAACTTACAACATAAATAAAATAAATAAAAAATATTTAATATTTTCTTCGGCGATATTGACTTCGGGGGAAAGTGGGGATCGGTAGTTTCCTTGAGTGGCTTTAACACCAGGAGGCTAGGTTCTCTTTTCCTATCCTACTATGAGCGGGATACAGCATGAAACTAAAAAATAAATAAAACGAACGTATTTTGAAGGCAAAAACAGTTAAAAGTGCAATTTTGGATGGCGTCCAAGCCAGGCTCTAGTCAATTAAGTTATACGTCCATGTGGCGCCATGGAGAATATTACACACGGTTGTTAAAACTTTTATTGTTAGCATTCTTGTTGGAAGACCACATTTCAATAGCTTTAAAATCGTGTGTGGAGAATGTTTCTAAATATTTCTTTTTTATCTTTAAGCGACTGTCGATAATGAACTTCTATCCATTTATGATACTTTTTACGTTAATTCGCAGTACTTCCTCGTTCGTTTGGTAGAACGTGTTAATCTCAGGAACGAAAGATTCGAATTGAATTAAATTTTTTGTGTTGTATAGTTGAAGAAGTGTTAGTTATTTCCTTTTTTTACTATGAGAGCGAAGATGCAGGTATAAAAAAACCCCAAATAGGAAATAATTGAACTTATAACCATCAAACATAAACTACTAATTTTGTTCTTCGCCGAACTATTTTTTTCGTTGTCGAGAAAGTAATTTTATAGAAACTTTGATAATATGTATGTAGTTGTAAAACGATGGCAATATCAAATGAACATCCAATAAAGAGCTAATTCTTTTAATGACCCGTCTGGGGAGATTGTAAATGTATATAAAACTTGACTATTTTCTATTTGGTATTTTTTTTTACTGTATTTCAATTAGGTAACTCTATATGCCAGTCATGGTGCAGGCGTACAAGCGTGTGACTATAGAAGCGATGGTCGTGGGTCCGATCCCGCATCGGGGATAAATTAATCTTTTATATTGCTCACTTTAGTGACGGAACGAGGCCGAGTGCGGCGTTGTGTTCTGCTACTCAACACGCAATGCCTCCAGAATTTAGGGGTCCTTTCCCCTAAATTCTGGAGGAGAACGGAAGTGTCTTAATGGGAACGAAATTTAATAATACTATTTTTTTTATTTAATTTAATGTATATTTTACAAAAAATATATATATTTTAAAGTGTTATCTACTTAACAACAAGGTATAAAAACTATATTTTAAAATCTTTAACTTTTATATTTTTTGTTAAGCCGGTACTTATAAAAGTGGTTGCATAAAAAATAATAAAATATTAAATAAATTATAAGCATTGTACTGTTAATAGATTTTAAATTGCTATAGCTGGGTTCCGTCACCTTTAATATCTAGAGTTGTAAGGTGTTGTAAGGGGTAAGTGGACAACTGCGTTAAACTTCAATAGCTTCTATCTGTGCAAGAAAAAGTTATTTAAATGTAAGGATTTTTATCTATAAGTTTTGTCCCTGACGAGCATGGGCATAGGAATAGGAGGGAGCTCCCCAGAATAGTCTGGTGCCCACGCCAAAAACTTCACTTAAAAAATATTAGCCATAAAAATTTAAAAAAAAACAACATTTACATAAATATATCTGTTCGAAGCTTAAGTGAAGTCGCCAGAAACCATCTCTAGATACGCCCATGCTGTCGGGGTAGCAGGATATAAAGGAGCGCCAAACGCTACAGTCTGCATACCTCTTTCCCTTCCTCCAATATTGACGACATTTCGATACGACACTTCTTAGTACATGACCCCCGGGGAGTCCCCATGCTTTTACGAGACCATCCTCCAGTATCGTCGACACTCCGTTCTCACATGTCTACTCCTGCCTCTCTTACTTCTCTTATTTAAGTCACCATCTTACATTTTAGATAAATTGCGATAAATTTATAGAAGAGGTTTTTAATGTTCATTTTTAGCAAAACAAAAGTAATAAAAATATAGTCACATTACTTTCGTTCTATTGCAACGGTAAAATGCAGAGAATACGAAAAAAAATGAAACTCACACAAACACAAACCCATTAAGTTATCTTATTTCATAAAATGGTCGTTTTAATCAAATCTAGAGTCGCATCATCTTAAAATATTAGCCGTATTAATTAAAGTAGAGCAAGCGCGATTGAATATTTATAATCATAAACTTAATAAATTCTTTCAAGTCCCCGACGCGGCGCGGCGTCGTTGTTTGCTCATGCTTAAGCGAATTTTCCAAATAATTTTATTGGACGTGTTCAAATATAATTTTAATACAAATATCTATGGTTCTGTTGATAGAGATGTCGTTTTTGTAAGGTTTAACCTATACATATTATATAATGGTACTGATTGCTCTATGTACATTGAAGGTATATGAGAAAAATTATTATTGGCTGAATTTATCAATTTAACAGAAGCCAAAATACAAGGATGATTTTTTTTTTTTTTAAAAATCAAAAAATTAAATCATCTTCATATCCCGCATACAGTAGGGTAGGCAGAGGGAACCTAGCATTAAGGCATTTTGTTCCCCACTTTCTGCCGAATCCCGGAGTGTTGAGTGGCAGAGCTGAACGCCACGCTTTGCCTCGAGACCACAGCGAAGAAAAGTAACCTAGTCTTCGTCGTCATAGTGTTTGTTTTATTTCAATCGATTCATAAAAAAAAACGTAAATGCCATTCTTTGGAAATAAAGACGCGGTACCAGCTAGTATTAAATAAAAACGTCTTTTACACATCGCGCGTCGTTCTACGATTGACACAAGTGACTCTAGCAAACTGTTTATACAATGGCCTCGTTATCTCATTTTGAATTCAATTTCAATAGAAATTAGGCGGAAATTTGATTGATTGAAACTTGTTTATACAGCATTTCGATTTTGTAGAGTCGAGTAATAAAGATGTCAGAAGGCCAAAATTGTAAGTTTGTTTTTCACACGCGTTTCGTCTGTTTTTGACCGACCTATATCATTTTATAACTTAGCTATTCAAATGATATTGATGGAAATTCATTTATTATAGCATAGTATAGTATCATATAGTATCATATAGTATCATATATATCTTTTTTCCGTTTCAGTAGGATTTCCGATAAATCTTTTTCCGTTGCTCTCCAACGCTCCCTAACATGACAAACTGTACTATGTATGTCCAACAGATTCTTATATTTAATAAGTACAAGTAGCATATGCGATAGTTATTTTGGTGGTTGATCTTGGATTATCAAGGATGTATATAGACTATGGAGTCTCAGAGAACACTCAATTTTTATTTACATTTAATTTAAATTATTATAACAATATATTCATAAAATTCATCAAGAAACGCAAATACGTCATTGTTCCACCAAATGATGAACACATAATTATATTTTTATTACCTTACACCAAAATTTATAAACATTTGGAATATTTAATGGCCTAGCTGTTTGTCTTTATAGTTATCAATAAAGGTTTTTTTTTGTACCGACACGGGGCTCTCTCAGGCCCTAAAAGAACTATAGTTAAAAAGTTAGGCTATAACAATGTAATTGGATTGTAGAGATTTTATATGTTACTAGAGACACGCCCATGTTCCGCATGTTTTGTTTTAGGTTTTTTTTTAGTTTTTTATGTGAAATAAAGATATATTGTAAAGGATGGCCAGTCGTGGCGCAGCGCAGGTGTAGAAGCATGCGACTGTAAACGCGACAGATTGCGGGTTCGATTCCCACAGAGGAAATGATATATAAATATTTTAATGTTTACTAGATTCCCACTGCCTACTCCACTACTACGTGCTAGATACGGCGTAAAGCTAAAAAAAGGAAAAAGATTTTTGTATACTATGTGTTTTTTTCAGCTGTATATTGCATTGCACTTCGCATATAAACAAATAAATAATATCTTAGTGTCGACACTTTAACCAGTATTGTCTCTAAAATCAGAGAGACTTGACACTAGATTCCTTCTGCTCACTCTGCTTTACGCAGGATACAGCGTGAACATAAAACAACGACATTAATAATAAGATAACAGGAATAGACAAAGTACTAGGTTACCAAACTATTACCTATATTATTATTTTATCACCTATTTAGCCCCAATAAATAACGTATAACACTTTAACAGTACAAAAACAAAATAATAATGTATATTTTACGTGAAATAAAATTGTTCGTATGACGTTTATGTGCATGCTTGAATTATTGTTATTTACATTTTTGATGATACCATTAAAATGGATGGTGGGCTTCTCAGTAAATGTCTATACTTCTCGTCGCCCGCGGCTTTGTTGGCGCAAAATGGAGAGTCCCGATCTTTTTTCGTTCTCGACGGAACTTAGAGATTAGAGAGACTTAAGAGAGTTTCTTCCACTCCCTAATCTAGGTACGATCCATATATCAATATTCTACGACCAGTATTTGTATATTGTCTAGAGTTGAGTGGTGGAACCCGCAGCGCACTTTTGCCTCGACACCAAAGAGAGAGATACAAAAATATAAAATATTTCATTTCCTCGAGTTGGAATGGAAGTCACACGCTTGCCGCGCTAAGCCGCGCCACCGCTGGCCCCAATATGTATAGATCGAGCTCGTAGTCAACCAAATATTTTAAAACTCCACCAATCTATCAACTTATCACATAAGATTTTAACATCAAATACCACGCCGGTGACCTTCAAAGTAGATTTTCGAGCGTCGTCGTTTCGATCACCGTTACTTATTAATACGTACATAAGTACATATAAAGAATACACTATTTCCATACAATAATAAAAGAAGCCGAAGGTACAAATTGATAAATTACCACCAGGACACGTTTAATCTCCCCGAAATAACTCTTTACATGGATTATTGAACGAGAGTATCGACGCGTGAAATATGTTAGCTTATTTGTGTTTAAATGGAATACATTTATAAATGTAAAATTTTATAGTAATTTCATAATAAAAAATGTGTCTCTCATTCTTTTTTATGTTTTGTTCAAAATAAATGGTCGATAATGCATTACAATTATGTAAAGTCTGTCCTATAAGTAAGGTGATGACAGTGCTTTCATATTCGTTTTGGTAGAAACGGCTCACAGCGATGGTTACTTATGAACTTATGTATATTAGTATATTATTTTATAAATATGTTAGGTTAGGTTAGACGCCGCCCGTCGATAAGTTTGTGTGGGGGGGGTATTGCACAAGTATTCATATTATTAATAAATAACAATTGTAAACACGCTATATCAGCGTCCTAAAATTACAATCGCTACAAATGCAATTGTGAAATTATTTTCCACTATTGTTTTGTAGCGTATATATTACCAAATTTAATATATACAATAAATGTGTTGAATATTAAGTACTTCTTCTTAAAACCTATGCAAATGTGCCGTAGCCCACATTAGCATAGGTTTTAACAAGAAGAAACGAGATTTTTAATTTTAAAATCTCGTTTCCTTCCGTTCTTGTACAAATCTCAAAAATCTTGTTATACTCCCCCCCGTGATGCAGGGGAATACTAAGGAGTAGTACTCCCCTGCACCCCCTAATTCACCTACATGCTGGATATTAAATTTCTAAGTCGAGTAGTTTCGTGGGCAGCTATTGGATGTGAATCACACAATAACAGATTTTTTAAATATTAATTCAAACTATAGACCTATAAAGGTAATAGACGTATTTTAATATGTTGTCAGTAATATAAGCGTAACTATAGTACCTATACTATTTATATAATGTAGTAGACGCTTTACTCTCGTTGATGATGATGATGTGGAGTACATACCTATGTAGCTATATAACAAACAGAATTTCTTCAAAATATGTCTAGTAATATTTGCATGAAGGACGAAAAAAATACAGAGGATTGACTAAAGTTTCTAAAATCATGTTTTTGTCTTATGACTCCTTGAAGTATTGTTTTTTTTGTATTTTACACTCACATTGCACATGCACAGAATTAACCTTTTTACATTTATATTTTATGTACAATAAAAAATAATTCAACCTTCGTAAGCGAGGTATTTGAGGTTTCGATTCATATTCGGGGGGATTTGTTTTTCTTTTTTTTTGCTTTGCTCTGCTAACAAGACAAAGTACAGCGTTGAGTTCCACCTCTTGAAATAAAATCCTCCTGTTCCCATATCTGTGGCATAAATAGAGTTCGATCAAACAGAGTGTCGGAACACTAATTTCTCCCTACAATAAAACGTAAATAAAAAAAAACAACAACCAACGTAAAAGAGCTTAGTAATTTTAATACACTTCATTATTAAATGTTGAATATGTTTAACGCGTATTATAAAAGGTCTATAAATCACTGGGTCCCGATATGAGGCGACAAAAGCCTCTCTGAGGTGTGATTTAACTCCTTCAATTTATATGTATGTTCTAAAGAATTTCTTGTTCGGTAGCGGTTACTTAAATTTATTTTTATTTGTTTCTTCGGGTTCACGCTGTATTTTGTATATAGCGAGGTAGGCAGAGAGATTCAGTGTTAAAATACTCAATTCTGCACTTTCCACCAAAATTTTCCTATTTTCCCCCAAATTTTAAAAATATTTCATTACCCCAAATCGAACCCAGAACCGTCGTTTTTGTTGTCGTTAAATATCGAATTTCACCATTAATAATAATTAACAACGAAATTCTCTTAAAACACAATAAAATTTAACTAGATATACTCAATTTGAAATGTTTAAAAACGACACCATTGCCTCGGTAGGTGCGTCATAAAATCACATAATTAACAAATATGTGTCTGACTGTCTGTGTGTACATAA
This sequence comes from Heliconius nattereri, assembly GCA_013403645.1. Lineage (NCBI taxonomy): Eukaryota > Metazoa > Arthropoda > Insecta > Lepidoptera > Nymphalidae > Heliconius > Heliconius nattereri. The sequence continues at coordinate 801,020 of JAAIXI010000253.1, read as the reverse complement.
AAGCTATTTTTATACATATGTCGATATCACTGATGACTATAAATAATTTACAATAACTCTCTAACGGACCGTGTGTGTATACACTGTCATGTCATAAAAGTCATGTCATAAAAGGGAGTTAGGAGTTTGTTCGTTTGGATGTGCTTAGCTCAGGAACTTTTTTTTGTGTTGGGTATCTAGGAAGTGTACCTGTATTTAGGAAGCCTACAGGTTATTTTAGATAATATTAGACGTTTAATGTTACTCACTGTACCTCGAGTTACCTCGAATATTTTGATTGTTCCTTTCATATCATGTGCCAAATGCAAATTTTAGTTATTTACATTGGACCAGGCGGGCGGGCTACGCTACGTGCTAATAGTTATGATGTAAATTATTATTATTTTAATATTTTCATGTATATATATAGACATATGTTACCGCTCTCTGCTTTTCTCCTCGAAAACATTTAAATTTATAAATGCTGCACTTTATCCAAGTAAATGAAAATCTAAATGTTATAAGCGAATGCGAATATAAAAGAAAATCACTAATGAAATAGAGGGATATCATTATATCCCTCTATTAAGAATTCAAAGCTTAGCAACTTTGTACATATATTTCGGTACATCTCTACTGCACCAACGGTGTCAAGCTTTTTATAAAAAACTGTAATTAAATTTAAATTAAGTTAGCTTCACGCTGTATCTAGCGTAGCAGTATAGTCAGAGAAAATTTTGTTTTAAGTCACTCCATTCCTCAGTTCCAGTTCCTATTCGCGGTTTTCGGTGCGAAACTCAACGACGTACTTTCTCTTAATACCGGAGCGAGGAAATAAAAATATCTCATTCACTTGAGCAGGAATCGAAGCCACCACCGCTGCATTTAAAGTCAGACTTTGTGCCAGTGCACCAGGTCGACCTATAAATCAAAATACGATATACATCAAAAAATATTGTTTAGAAAGTGTATACGAAACATATATATTTGACTGTAGGCATCCAACAGAGGGTGTTTTTTGTTCGATTACATTGTCGGTCCGTCCGTATCGAGTACTATTAATTTTTGAAGGCATCTGTTTGATGAAATATTAATGGGTCTGGATTCCAGGACAGCCAGATAATGCGCGGTGACCGCGAATCGATTTATCATGAGAGCGTCGGGCGGAGGTGTTAAATTTTTACATATTAAACAATAAATATTGTAAAGATGGAATTCTTTGAGTTTATTTTGTTATCGTATATATTGTTATTGGGTATATGAGGGATTTTTAAAGTACTCTAGAATCTTGAAGGGAACGTTTTTTTTTAGCTTCCCGCTGTATCCTGCATTTAGCGGGATAGTCAGATGCAGGCTAGTAGTAGTAGCTAAGACACTCCACTCATTACTTTCGTACTGCGTTGCGTGGCGGCGACGTCAGACTGTCGTCAGAACATTCATTCCTTAAAGCAGTAACTCTTTCTAAGATTTTGTGGTCCAGGTCAGGTCATATGTATCTATCACCACCACCTCTGCCCACCCTGCGATGCGGGCTAAAGCGTGAAACAGCCATTTTAGGACATCCTTTGAATAATTTCAATTGTGCAAATGGAATCGTTTTATAATTTCTATAAACGATTAGTCATGTCTGTCCGTCAATCAGTCTTGAGATCGCTATACATACATACATTGAATATAAGAAGTAAGAACACAATAAAATTATTTAACCTCGCCTCAGCCGTGATGCCTTTTTATCAAATGTTTATTATTCTATTTTTGTATACTTTGGTATACTCTGACATGAACTTGGAATAAAACTTATATATTTTCATATTTCACGCTTTATTCCGCACATTGCACGGAAATAAAGTACTATTAAGATGGTCCGTTGCCGTTTTCCACCTGAATTTGAGACAGTACATGAATTATGACAGAACTCAAAGCCACACTCTGTCTTCTCACCGGCGCGTTGAAATAATTCGTTACCTTCGTCGGGTATCAAACCCACGACCGTCGCACTTATAGTCAAAAGTCACTCTCGTTATTTCCGACAATGCTTTTATTATTTAAATATTATGATACTTACTAAATATCACAACCAGGTCGCATTATAGCGCCGCTACCCTCAGTTCCATAAGGTGTAGAGGAGTTTTGGAAGATTATTAGGGACGTTCTAAAGTGTGTGAAAAATAAATGTATGGCTATTAATATAAAGCGGTTTTGAGGGTGTACTTGGAAAGTCGGTAACAAGAGAGTGAATAAGGCTGTAGAGCTTACATTGGGATTTTGCAAGGAGAGGAATTTGTTTGTGATAAACATGATATTTGACCACAAATAAATTCTCATATTATAAGCTTACACGTCACTGTTTAGCGGTGCTGGCCTGGGAATAGACCGTTATCTAGTCGTTGCTAGAAAAAGGGCCTGTTTTTAAGATAGCGCCAAACCTCGAATTGAATTCTAGTATTTCTTCAATGAGCCAAAAATAGTGCGGAAGTTTACTTCACCTGCCACATGCGCAATACCGGCTGAGACTGACAATAAATAATAATATTTACTCGAAACACAAAAAAAATACTTCTAACTTCATCTATATAATATAATCTATATGTAACATAGTTTCTAAGAAAACATAAAAACTTTTTTTTTAAATAAATCCATTTCTTTTTTTTTAATCTCCCTTTCTCTCCTATAATGATAAACAAGTGTTTTGGTCGCTCGATATCAAAAGGATCGCTGAAATACAATAACCCAACAGTAAAATGACGAAAGCGACGTATTTATGTAGGCTTATCTATTTAATATCTAAACTATTCAAAATTCAAAAAACTAGTATGAATTAAACACACTCGGCCGATCCGCGAGAATTGGAAACGAACATTATAATATTTAATTTGATTAAATATTTATTTGCTCCGATAATGTTAGAATAAGCATTTTTTTTTTCATATTATTTGTGAAAGATCAAAGTTTATAACTCAATTGGTGTGCTATAAAAAGAAAAGTGGGTTTTATACATTTCAATAACAAAGGAAGAAATATTAGCCATTATTTCAAGAAATAATAACACGCCAACAGTTGAGTCAACCTGTGTAAAGCAAAAATCATCATTTAAAATATACTATGATATAATAAACAAAGAAAACAATACAAAAGAACATTCACATCAATTAAGAGCCTTAGAGCAATATTGTGTTATGTAAAATAGTCGCGATGAGAAAGTTAAGATACTTATAGATTGTAGATCAATCACCTTATTTATATAAATATTAATGGAAACGGTAAATAAATTATTATAATTATTCCTATAAATTCTTTTTATCTTATAGCGCATACCCCACTTTTTTTCAAATATAGAGAAGATTAAATAAAGTATTTTCTTTATTTAATCTCATCCTGTCTCCTCTCTTCAGTGTCAACTCATCTTTTCGTAATAGTTCCTGAGGTTAGCGCATTCAATAAAACAAACTCTTCAGTGTATCACCCTTTTACTGCCGGGCCCTGCTGACGGCACAAGGGTGTGACTGTAAACGTGTTGGTTGTGCCTTCGATTCCCACTCGAGGAAATGACATATTTAATGTATATATATTCTCTGTGATAACGAGGCAAAGCGCGGTTCCCAGGTTCTCTCTGCCTACCCAGCTACGCGCGAGATACGTACGTACATAGCATTGCATTACTAATTCGTTATAGAATCGTCCCACACATTAATGATTTAATCAAACCAATAAACACAAGCTCCGATAAGACAATATTCGAAGCAAGTCATAAAATCTTAATTATATCCGGCGTATTACTTATGATTATAATATGAATAATATGTATGTCGAGAAGAAAACGACTCTAAAGTGACATGAGCATTAGGATTTTGCCATGTTACAATTAAATACGAACTTGGTACATTGAAGTTTTTTACATAAAATAAAAATAACTAAATTTATTTTAATAACATAAATTCAAGATAAGTAGTAACACATACAAAAAATATTATAATAAATACGAGGGAAAATCTAATTATAAAAAAGAGTAACAAATGATACTATAATATCTAACATATACCCTACAAATACATATTCTTACGAATATATTATATTATTTTACAATAATTTATTTATACTAATAAAATTTAAAACATCATCCTAGATTAAAATCTTAGAATTTATAAGTAAATATAATTTACTATATTTTAGGCTGCTACACTAACACATATATGCATCTATCGTAACAAGCAAGTCTCACGTTATATGTGAATCGAACCCACGAAGCCTTTTTGTATTGTATATCAAAATCACAAAACCCATCGTCTTTGAACGTTTAAAAAATAACTTATAGAAAGAAAATATTATATAAACGTATTTTAACCTCGCGCTTTCAAACGTTTTTTTTGTTACTTTATAACAGCGACAATTGATTAGGATGCGTCGGGTGTCGAAATCACGAAGTATGGGTCTAAGTTATTAATTATGAACGGTTCCGTATGCAGAGTGACTTTTGATAAATATGTGTTGTGTTTGTTTATTTCTTTTTTTAACCGACTTCAAAGATCCTAAGCTAAATTTAGGTTTAATGCGGCAGCTGGTAGAGCTGATGAGTACCTTCTGGTGCACTAACTAGTGCTTACTTTAGACGGCCATTGAAAATGCAAATAAATATTTAAATTTCGTTATGATATGAAGTCGATATGAAGTTTTGTTTTCTTTAGTCACCTCTACCCGTCGCTATTTAAGTATATTTTGTAACGTCTCTATTTTAATAAATTAGTAAACATAAATTTCCTTAATTCGATGAAAGAATAATTAATAAGGCTCGCGTCAAAGGCTCCGACGGTTGTCACAATGACGTCTCCATGATACCTGCTTTGGGGGTAATTTATGCGTTTCTTATACACGTTTAGAATTTTTCGTAACTTTCACTTGTTTATACAACTAAAGTTTTATTTGCGAACGGTATTTTATTTATTTAAACTTATCTAAAATATTTGAAATATACATATTAATCCGTGCATGAACAATAATTAAACGATGGCATATAGATTTTATACGAAAAGAATTAAAAAGAATAGTTGTCTTAAATTAGTTCTATTATATATTAAATAGTAGAGATAAGGCCGCTGTTAACGTCTCTATCAGTGATATTAAACTTAATCTTATTCCATTTAAATCTCAACTATTTGGATAACAATATTAAGATGTTTTTGACTATTTTTCCCATAGTTTTAGCTTAAATTTAAATTTTATAGTGCTATTTAGTGATTTTAGTTTAAAATTTTAGATATGGTGAGCTTAGGGCGTGTTTCTTGTTAGATATTAATTGTTCGAACATTGCTTCTTGCTACAGCGACTAATGAATGCGGAAATTTAGATACAAAAGGTTAGTCTCGTTAAGTACTTTATAGTCGACAATCATTGTTAACGCCTCCACTTTCGTTTTTATAAGATGTAATACAGCATCTAGACAAGACGAGGGTCTTTTGAGCCGTGGACCATTCCTCCAACCATCCCTAAGCCTGAGAAGTCCCCCGTCATCACACCACAATGCCGGGTCTCTCGTTGTTTATTCTACAAATAGTCGTCCGCGTCTCGTCAGTCCCCTGTCGACTCTTTCTACATTGGTAGCATTTGATAAGGAGATCATTTGAATTTTTATTAAAGTTTCTAACATAGATATTGGAATTTATATAGTATTTGGATATATCTGTTAGTTTGTCTGTATCTACGTAAAATTTCCAACAATTTAATGAACATTTTAATATGAAAATATGACGTACGTATGACGTACACACAAGCTTTATATATATAGCTATAGTAGAATTCATAATAATAATGTTTAATTGTTTTCACGTCCGCGTCTCCTTTGCTTACTCATTAAATGAATATATACCTTTATACTTTATAGGTATATAATATATTCAAGATATGCTGGAAACGATGACTATTATAATTGTGTTGTGTCATCAAGAAATAGAATCTTTCTATACTTTCTTAATAATTCATATTAGGCATAACCTAAAATTAATTGCTCTAATACTATAAAAATTTCATTAATAAAATTAATAAAACAAGCAAAGTCATAGTATAAATCAAATATATAACATCTATCAATAAAAAAACAATAAAATCGACTTATTTGCCGACAAACCACACGAGTTTGATAAAGAATTAACACGAAAAAAAAACACACACACAAACTATTTCGCATTTTATATTTATGTTTAAAATTTGAATTTTTATTAAAAAGTTGCTCTCGTTTCGTAATTAATATTAATAGTTACAACGCACGAACCTATATCTTGAACTCATAATTTGTACTTAATTACTGCTCTATGTTAATATATAATATAAGTTACAATATACTTTTTCTTTTCTTTTTTTGTAGGTTCACGCTATATACAAAGAAGGTAGGCAGAGGTGACTTGGGAACTTATTGCTGAGTCGCTCCGTTCCCATTGAGATACTTTCGTTTCCTACTTCCATCCGAATTCCTGAAGCGCACTTCAACGCCGCGCTACAGCGAGGAATCGAACCCACCACTTGTAGCGTTTACAGTGCACCCTTTTGGCACTGCGTTTCAAGTTTATATTGTATGATATACGCATATATGATGACGACGGTAGTAGTGGAAATCTAGGGTTAATTCGTTGCGTTGTTTTCTTAACTGAGAGAGGTCGTGTTATAATATATAGTAATATATAGTATATAGTCAGACGTGGTGCCGCCCTGCCACTACAAACTACTGTCACTCAAATAATAAATAAATTATCATATTGAATGATTACGAACTTATTTTTGTAATTTTTTAATTTATAGAACGAATGTGAATATTTACTTCTTGCCACGAAAATTTTACGGAAATTAGACAACGGAGTGTCTTAACACTAGGTTCTCTCTACCCACACTGTAAAGATAACAAAAAAAAACTACTTGCAAACACTACAAAACATATAAACCAAAGCTGGCCTTACTTCACCCTCGCCGTGATTTGAACCTTGACCCTCACATTTGCATGATACATGCCTATCATTAATATCCACATTCAGCCAGTGGCAGCGCTGCAGGGTCTCTCGGCCGCTCTAAATCACACATTAGCCTATAAAGAGTCCGACGTCATATTTCTTAGCGATACCAATTATTTGGTGGAGAGGGACAAAACGCAGTCGTCGCCGCCGCCGACGACAGCTTCACGATTTATCGCGATTTCAATTTAATAGGATTACAACGTGTAGTACGTAGTTTTTACTTTTGTGTGCTCGTTGAATATTTAAAATATTATGCTAATTTTTATATTATTGCCTTTATTTTTTTTATAGTAGGATAGAAATTAGTGATGTATCACTTTGATTAATTTTTGGCCCATGTAAACTAAATGTTCTCTACATAGAGAGAGAGAGATGTTGAAATATTGCTTATAAATTAAAAATATTGTAATTTCCCTGAATAAGAACGTCACATCCATTTAGATCCTCAATCTTAGGTCCTCAATACAACAAAGATATATTTACTATACTATTGCTTTTATTCTATTGTAACAATGATACTAATAATGATACATCATGTACTTAAACGGAGAGACTTAGGTACTTCTTTCTTTAGTATAACTTTATCTTATAGTGAAGAAGTATTTGTATAATATTAGTCAGATAGCGCATGTGTGACATAGAGTTCCGCCACGATCTACTCAAGATGCAATGCTTCGAGAATTCTTCGAAAAGTGGGGTACAGAAGTATCTTAATGAGATCGGAGTGCACTAGGTTCCCAGCTTCCCTCTTCCTATCCTGCTTTGTACGGGATACAGAATGAATGTAAAAAAAGAAGATGGTGGACCTTAACCCCGCTCCTTAAAGTACCGTCATCCTTGACATAGCTTGTCTAAGCTAAGTGAGTGTTATGTTATATGTATATTCCAATTACTTCGCGATAATACTTAACTATGCAAGGTGTAAAAAATATCTTAATAAAAACAGATGTTAATGTTAATGAAATACGATGTTTACATTTCATTATTTCTTTCCCGAGAAACCAAAGCGTACAACAAAATATAACTATATTTCTCTTTAAAAATCATATTGAAGAGTTCTTCTCTTTATATATTATATATATATATATATATATATATAAAGATATTTTCTTACCAAATTTGTAGTACAAAGCATTGTACAGAACCGGAGTTCAACATAGATTCGAATACTACTTAAAAATTTATAAACTTATTTAGGAAATATCTAATTTAATTTTATACCTTTATACAGGATAGCCTGTTAAATTCCGTTTTGAAGAACTGAAGGCGTATGAACGGCGAAGTTTATACTTATGCTAAGCATCATATGTAGACTACATCTGCTCTGCATACAACTTAATACTTCGTTTCTACCTTTTTCATTTCAAATTATTATTTAAAAAAACCAGGTTGACGTTGTATCTCGCACGCAGCAGGATAGGCAGAGGGACTTGTATTAAGACACTCAGTTCCCCACTTTCCGCCAAATTCTGGAGGCATTGTGTAATGAGTGGCGGAACTCAACGCAGTTTTGCCTCGACATCAGAGCGTAGAAATAAAAATATAAATTGAAATAAATATTTTATCTCCTCGAGTAGAGATCGAACCCGCAAGTCGATTTCATAGTCACACTCTGTGCACCTGTGCTACGACTGGCCTCGCTGGATTAATTTCAAAGTATAATTATTACACCATTATAATCAAAACATAAAGATATTTATATATAAAAGAAAATTATCAGAAACAATCGAATAAACTGGCTACCAAAGCTATCCTTCAAAAATCCTGACAAAAAGTGTGTATATATATAACAATGCATCTAATTATGTGGTCTCGGGTTCACAAGCAGAGACCACGGTGTAATATAATTCCGGAGGCACGATATGTAAATGTTAGTTATCAACAACGCTACGAGATAAGCTACTTACTATTCTTTTGAACTTACGCCTGTGAGACAGATGATTTGCGGATATTTCTCATAAAATCGTTGTTAAAATATAAAATAACTAATATAATTAGAAATAATTATATAAAATAAGTAAAATTAATGTTATATGTGCTTATTATCAGGGGGAGCCCGCTGTTATATTTCATTATTGTACTGAAAAATAGGCAAGATCTAACTGTAATTAATTTTCGTAGCTGTTGTTAGTTGCATGAATTATGAAAATATATTTATGCCAAGATTATAATGTGTTAAGCTTTCTATTAAAGATTTCTTGCTCCAGCCGTAGTTTAATTAAGAAGCTCGTGATATTAGTGAGTATTTACATACAAGTTATAGTTACCTCTGCATCCTTATTTTTATGCACTATAAAAAGGTTTTTTCCCAGTTTCCTTAGGAATTACAAAAACAATGTTCTAATACTCCCCTACAATTCCTACAGAGATTGTACCCCGCGTTTCAACTGTGTCTGTCAGCCACTTAGTAATGGAAATGCTTTAGATATTTCTTACAGCATTCTACCGTAAGCATGGAACTGAGTCCCCACTCTAAAAGTAATATGTAAATAACCATAACATAACACATAACATGTAAATAACATAGTATACATTTTTGTATACTATGTTATTTACATTATAGCCTTCATAATCAAATACATATTAGCAGATGTATGAAGAAAAGTAACCCAAAAACCCTTTAAATGCACAGAGTTAGATTCAGTTATTTATACTATATACCAGTCAAAAATCAAAAACAAAATATTCTTTGTTCAATTAAGTGATTAAACCCACCTTTGATGATCAAATTACACCAAAAACCAGTATTGTCAGTCCTATAGGAAGCTACCGCCGTCTTTAAAAGCAGCTCTGCTGACTAGAACCGACAAGAAACTCAACAGCTAATTTTGGTGATATACATTTACAGTAAATGTTTGACAAGCGATTTTTATTCTTTTTAAAGTTTAATATAGAACTATATATATATTAGGTATAGGCATACAAGTTTCCCACGATCAACGCCAGAATAAAAAACTAAAAAACGCTAATGAATAATGAAATATCACATTTATTAATTTTCTTTGAGCAATCAAAATATATAATTTTAAAAATATTACTATGTCCCTTGTAAACAATTTATTACAATTAAATATGAATGTAGTGACATATTGTAATATTAGTGAAGTGAAGTGAATAGCTCAATCGCTTTAGGTCACTCCTTAAAACACACTACTTAGCACTTTGAAAAATTTTTCAGTTGTTTTCTTTTACATTAGTGTTATACGTGTTTTTTTTTCTTTATTTTTCTCTTTATTTCTATATTAATAATGCTAATAATAACTCTTTATTGTACACCCAAGAAAAGACACAAAAATACAATAAAAATATATAAATGTACAAAAGGTGGCCTTATTGCTAAATAGCAATTTCTGCCGGGCAACCTTAAGGCAGAGGACATAGTAAATTAAGATAGGGGTAGGTTGCAAAAAATGTAAAGTACTTACGTACTTAAAGTGACATAAAGTGTTAACTTTAAACGACGTTTGAAGGTTTAAGGAAGGGAGTTCCACAATTTACACGCAGTTACAGTAAATGAACTAAAAACGTTCTTTAAGGTAAAGGGGAAATTGGATTGAACAGAATACAGTAAAGAAGATGAAGGATATGAGTATTCCAGCGAAGGCGGGTAGGGAGCTACTTGAGTTTTTTACGGAAATCAGAGAAGAGATCAAATTTGCGTAGGCCAAATATGAACAGAATACATAAATTTTGAATACGTTCAAGTTTATTTAATTGCTCCTCACTTAGCACCTGTCAGCATAATCAATGTTGATTCCTTTTAGAACATTTTAGGTGTTATAAATATTTGTAAGCATATGCTGTATTTAAGTATTAATTTATTAGCAGATACAGCTACCTTCACTCAAAAGCTGATATCTCACTTTATTTAAACGTATAAAGCTACCTCCAAGTCATGCTATACTAGTAGTAATAAAATAAAACCTTTTATTTTACTTTATTTTATTTTATTCTTTTTACTTTTTTAAACTTTTTTATCTAAATACATGCAGTTAACAGTTCTTTATGTATATAGAAGAAACACAAAATAGTTATTTTTTCAAATTCATTTAATAAAGTAATTGTTCTCTATACGAAAATAATGAAAATTTAATTAATGGATATATGAAAATTTAATAATATACCTTATATTATTAAAATAGTCTTTGTATTGTATATTTTAAAAATGATATATTTAGGAAAATAAAAACCACGTATAGAAATGAAATTGTTACTTTCGTGGAAAGTTTCCTTTCTACTTTATTCGAATAAGAACTTAATTTAAACAAAATCTAAATATTAAGCTCTAAAATATTCTAGGTCTTTACCATTTTAATACCGACGGACGATATACTCTCAGTAAATGTGTAAAATTTAATTACTTGGTGCTAAAGTTATTTTTAACAGAATAAACATTTAAATTTTTAAATTTATTCATCAAATTAGTATATCATATTCATAATTAAATAAATATATATAAAAATACCGATGAATTTGAAGTTAATAGGTTATTATTAGGTAGAGGTAGGGCCTTGTAGGCCAAAACAATATAGTTTTTTTTTTATATTTTATGTTTAATTTAAAATCATTTTGATATACTAATCAGTATTTAACATTTGACTCTAAATACTAAAAGTTTTAATAAAAATAACTTATCTATAAGGTTAATAAAAGCTTTAAAAAGAACTTGTATAACATATGTATATGTGTATAATACTAAAAGTAAAAGCCATATTTTCTAAAGCCCCTATAAAAATATTTTTATTATATCATATTGTCTAATATTCGATATAAGGACATTTTTTCATATTACATCACAAACGACAGGAGCCCAAAAAACTAAAACGTATTTTCTTCAATGTATCTATCTAAAATATAATACTGAATCTTATGATATTAAAACATTCAAAATACTCCAAAATTGGTAATCAACAACAAAAATGACACATGACTTTTAAACAAAAACCTAAAATACCTACAATATTATATATATCAGAATTTCTATCCGAGAAATTGTTAAAAAAATCGAACTCACCTTCATTTTCCCACAAAATAATAACACTTAAACACAATAAAAATCACAAAGGTTCCCGTCGAGCCGTAGAACATGCCATGCCACAAAATTATACGACCTATCCTCACACAGGGTACCGAGTTACTAACTTGTGGACATAGGCGGCGTCAAGCTCCCTACTAGCTGGTCTCCCATTGGCCACCCCGAGAGGCGTGTTCACACAGCGCCCTACCCTACCCTACCCTACCCTACCTACGTAGAAAATTGGAAACTACTAAAAAATTCTTATGTCGAGCTTAAATCAGCATTTTGCGTGTCGGATTTCGATTCTGTGTGGATTTTTTTGTTGGTTTATGTTGTTGGTATTAATGTTTGATGCATACTGCTTTTTTTTATATTTATGTATATTTTTTATAAGTGCTCGGGTTTTTTGTTGTTAGATTTTGGTGTCTTTTTGTGTGTTTGTTTTCATTTTTTGTTTGGTATTTTTTATAATGGTAGAGTTTTATATTGAATACCTTTAAGAATTTTAGTTACAATTAATGTAATGTTTCATTTTTTCTAAATAAAATCATGACGAACATCTTTCGAGCTTTCGAGATGAATACGTAACATTTCTTTGATGTAGATCGCTGTACTTCTGAAGATACGTTACGTACGTACTACTCGTTGGTACCTACGCTTTGGTGTTCAATTACGCACTTTTGTATATAATACGTGTGTAGTGTTTATTATAAAATATGTCTGGACTGACTACATTCTCTTTATATCTTATAATGGCTAAAGATAAAATATATAATATAGTGAAAGAGACTTCTACTCACTGGGTAGATCAATTATAAACCTTCACTCTTTAAATCGCTTTATTATGAACACTCTCTACTTAGCACTGACACTTAAACACTTAGCACTTAAACTATCACTTAATAACGTTTGCTTAGAGCTTGTTAGCAGTATTACAACGTCGGGAAGACTGTGCTCAATTCTGTTTTTGGGGTGTTTTTATCGATACAATTTCCCTCCAAAACTAAGCTTACCGGATGTATCTCATATTCATAATTCACAATAAATATAATTTCAGTGCTGCCATCATTTACAACATATTTCATATTAAAAATAATTAATTGCCGTTAAATTAATTTTATTAGCAATAGGTACTTATTTTTAAATAACAATCTTTATTTTTATTAGTAAAAGTATTTCATTTAATTTATAATCTTATAACAATATAGCTAATATAGCAGCTTCGCACTTTTACCCGCCAAATAGACAGAGGGAAGCTAGTGTTAAGACATTTTCCCCCACTATTTCGTTAATTAAGACAAACAAGACATTATAAGTTGGATAGTTCTTTTTAGCAAGGTAGGCAGAGGGAACTTGGTAACCTAGAGTAAAGACACTCCGTCCATTCCGTCCGTTTCCACTTTCCGTAGCAATGTTTTGTCATTGCGCGTTGAGTGGCGGAATCCAACGCCGCACTATGCTTCATTACCAAAGTAAAGATATAAAAATATTAACGGCCCAAGTGGAAATCGAACCTACAGTTATCACATCTACAGTAAAACACTGTCTCACTGTACCGTGGAAGCAATACTATATATAGAATGATAAAAATTAATATAATAGTTTTAGTACTATATAATAGTGAATGAATTAATTACTAGTGAACGTTAAGATATCAATTATAGTTTAATTGTCATTACACCAGTGATATAAACGTATATAGGCCTTTTTTATTTGCAATTAAATATTTAAGTCTGTTATTAACTTTAATTTGAGTTACCAATAGATGTTTTGTAAATCTATATTGTATAATATTATACTTCCGAATTTTTAACAAAAAAAATGTATAAGACAAATTTTAATTAAATATATATGTATAAAACATGTAGTCAAATATTTATGTACGTAGGCTTTTACTAAAATATTTTAGCCATAAACAGCTTCACGTCTTCTATATACGAGAATATGAAGAGGGCACCTAGTGTTAAGACACTTATTTAATTCTTTCCATTCGATTTCCAGACATTGTGTGTTAATTTTTGGACACTATTATATTACGGTAAATTTAATATATGCTGTAAGCTGTTGTTATAAATTATTTATTATTCGAGACACCTGTCACACCACAGAAGCACCCCCACCCCTCTATGCCACTCAGCACTACATAATAACCAGACGTACGAGGCAAAGTACTTTAGGGATTAGACTGGCACGATGACTCTTCACTGAAGACCGTAATTTTGTATTTGGGACAAAGGTATTTAGGTCGGTTTTAGGCATTTAAGACAGATTTCTACCTTTTTGAGATATTTTTTGTATGAGTTTTTGAGTGCCTAACTATTATAAAGTCTGTGCTTGTTTCTATATATACCTATCTACAGGGATAGAAGAACGTGGTGGCACAGCGTCTGACAGTTCTGTCACCCTATTGACAACTAAACTACTTAACTCTAGGTCTTACTAGGTTCCCAGGTTCTCTCTGTCTATCCTGCTATGTGCGGGATTCAGAATAAGGCTGAAAAAAACATATTCTATTTGTCCAAATCATATGCTATATAAATATAGCGACTACTACATATGATATAGCGTTAAGTTTTAAAAATAAAAAAATATATAAATTTTAATATAATAGGTATTTTACACAATATCAGAATAAATTACAGAAAGGAGGAAAATTAAATCGAATCGAACTGACTGTAGGATTGTACGTAATGAGCGTCCTGCGAGCTCCGGAAGTGGAAGGCATGGAGACCCATCTAGCCAACAATTATAGGATTTGAAAACGTTGCTCAAAGTGACTTATACTGAAATGTTTGAAAATGTTGTATTATTCACATATTTTTCTATATTTAGGTATGTTTTTTTACAGGTACATATTGTTATTAATATATTTTTCATATGTCATTGCGATGTAGTATATATCTTTTATAGTTCTAATATTAGATATATTCATTATTTATTTTAGATATAAGTATTAAAATCATAAAAGGTTATTGATGAGACGAAGTGCGGTGTTGAGTTCCACCTCTCAAAACCCAATGCGTCGAGAATTCAACAGAAAGTGGTAGTTTCTGAATGGGAGTGGCTTCTGAGTGGCTTAACACTAGGTTGCCAGGTTCCCTCTGCCTATCCTACCATGTGTGTGATACATCGTGAAGCTACAAAAGGTAACTAAACATATGTTGCTAAGTATGATTTTAAGTGTATATCCAGAAGTTTTGTGAAGAATTTTTTTTTTCTTTTTCTTCTTAACTTAACTTCTTTTTCTTCTACCAAGACAATTATGGAACCAATAATCCCTAGAAAACTAATTAAAGATACCAAGATAGAAAAAAGCCACAAAGACTTCCATATAGTTGTCGAAAAGTAAAAAGCAAATTATAAAACAAAAAACACATACAACAATAAAATATCCAAATAGCTAACAATTACCAACTTTTCAATATTGCGAAAAAGGTTCCCTTTTGTTCCCATTAAAAGTGCTCCAAGAGCGGCGGAAGCTACCGGATTGGCCGGAAGGATCGATTTTTCATTGAAAAATTTGAAATTCTAATTGCGTTGACGCCCCTGCCATTTTTACGAGCGAGTAATTTTGTTAGCCAGCTCTGGTCCGCATGAAGTCTTTTGTTGTATTTGAAATGTTAATTCAGGGTGAAAATGGAACTTTTTTGAGCTATATTTTTACAGTTATATTAAATAAGCTTTTCGGTTCGAATTCGTTTGGACATTAACTGTGTTAACTTAATTGTAATTACAATGCTTATATAAATAAATATCTAAATTATTTATATATAAGCTTAAGAAATGTTAATTCTAGTAGTGTTAACTTGCTATATTTACCGATAATAATATACTGTGTCTTATGCTATGGCAACATTTTTCTTTGATGGGCAGCCATGTTTTAACTAAATAAGTAAAAGTCGGTATTTATTTCCTTTGAGGTAATTTGATATATAGAGCTGGGGAGTATAACAAAGAATAATACGTTAACTAATTTTCAGCAAGCGTCATTCATTCACCAGACTACAATTGGGAACTTACATATGTGTTTAGTTACTTCATACTTTAAAGTACTTTCTAGAAGTAAATTTATTTTAGTCCGTAGCCTTTTTCACCAAAACATTATTTAATAAAGAATAATATTAAACTTAACACTGTAAATGTTTTTGTTATGTAGTTTGGCGATTAAATGATGCTTGCTGAAAACTAGTTAACGTAAAGTCCTATGTCGGGCCCAAATAGAAAACTAAGATATTTATATAGAAAATAGTCTAAAATTGCAATTCGATGACGGTAACCTAATAATAGAAGTTTTAGATTTGTTTTTTATTGTTATTGCGGCGTTGAGTTGCGCCACTTTAGTTGTGCGGGACACAGCAGATTTTGGAAAAAAAATATGAAGTCACATAAAAAGCATGAAGGTCCTCTGAGGGTGCAAATGAATGACGATGACGTTGGACGACGCGAAAGAGAGGAACCGTAGCGTCTAGTGCTCCGTCCGTGCTATCTGGCTACCAACTTAAGGATGAAGCGTGAAGCTAACCAATAGCCTTTCCGAACTTCTAGAAATATAACTGAATTTCGGAATAAAAAATATTTGACGTTTTTTATCGATACCAATATTTCGCAGTGCAACAACGTCAGACTGTTAAGCAATTTAAAAAATCAGTTATTTGTTTTCATTTCCTAACTCTATTAAAAGAATAAAAGGCAGTTTTGAGTACCGAAACACGCAAAGATAGAGAAGGGAATGAGGTGCGGAGTGTCTTCACACTAAATTCTTTTTTTCTACATGAAGCTAAGACAATAACTATTAGTACTTAATTTTAGACATTCCCACGCTTTGAACATTTAAAAGCAGTTGTCTGCAGGTATTATATATATTTTTGAATACCAATAGATGTACATAATTAATTCGGTCACAATAGTTTCATTTAAAATTCTATTTTAATTATATTTTAATACATAATATTATCAATTGATTAATATTTAGGTATAGTATGAATTGAAATTTTATCCCATCTTTTTTAAAGATGAATCGTTAAAATCGTCGCGAGTTTAACATGCAATATGTTACCTATCAACATCCGGTAGCTAAAAGCGAAAATACGTATTAAAACGACGCTATAACTTCTCTGGAAAATACGACTTACTCTTTCTTGAAAATATTCTATATGACTTTGTTTTTCATTGTGTCAACGTTGCATTCTGTTTTCTTAATTAAAATGTTCCTTATAAATTTATTAAAGATCCTGCCCCAGCATTTTATAATTAATGAAAGAAGAATCTTTGAATGAAATGTTTATATTGCATTTTCAATTATACAATGTCCAGTATGAACTGGACACTGCATGTGTTACTCTATTAGTAGATAGAAAATTTATAAATTAGAAAAAAATTTTTTTTTCTTTTAGCTTCACGCTGTAATCTGGGGGATATAGTGCTAAAACACTCCATTACTCCAACGCCGCGCTTTGCTTTTTTTAAATAGCCGTTTTTTTAAATAATATATTAGTACGATACAGAAGATAAGCATTTTTGTTTCTTATCTGTTAAATGTGGGAGATGTGTAGAGATAATAAATATAACAATGTCAAACCTGCCCTTCGGTTAATTTAAGCAATTTTACAATTTATCTGTCACAGGTGCGTTCACAAGTGCGGAATAATTGTGGCCGTAATTTATTATTATTTTTATTTTTAGCTTACTCTTACTGTATCATACATTGAGCGGGGGAGGCAGAGGGAACCAGGCAACCTAGTGCTTACTCTAACTTCTACTATGACTATTGATTTCTCATTATTATAAAATATTATAGTTATAAAATGTTATTATTAAATAGAACTTTGGAGAGATCAATAAAAAAACAAAAAGAAAAGAGCGTGAAATTGCATTATAATACTATAATATATATACTAAAATTGTTAACAATAATAATTCATTGCATCTTTTTCTCAGATCACGCTGTATCCCATGTAGGAGGGGATAGTGAAAAGATAAAAGTAACGGGAAGTTTTGAGATACTCTCCTCAAAACTTCCCGTCGAATTCTGGAAGTGTTGCGTGAGTGGCGGAACTAAATGCTACACTTTGCCACGACATGAGGAAAGATTTGAAAATAGCAAATATTTCATTACCTCGAGTGGGAATCGAACTAACAACCTGTCGCGCCTACAGTCACACGCTTGAGCCCCTGCGCCACGACTGACCTCATACAACATTCATACAATTATTATAATGTTATTTAAATTGTATTTCAGTAAAACATAAAAACTAAACGCGATCGCTTGTCAGGTACAATCTCTTAGATAGCCGTCGGACGTGTACTGAGGAAAAAATTCTGGAAAATAATGGTAATATCATAAATAAAGATAAAGAATCCGTTTATTACTTAGAAATTAAACTGAAACAGATGTACGAAAAAAAATCTATTTTAATATATATTGTTTTTCCACATAAGGTTTATAATATATTTTTGCTTGTATGAGAACTCTAAGAATATTAACAGGAAAAATATTAGTACATATTTTCAATTTCTACTACTTAAATATTTTATTTGGTTTTCTTTTTAGCTCCATGTTGTACCACATACAGCACAATAGACAGAGCAAACTTAGTGTTAAAACAGGAGTGTTTTAATTCCCTGCTGTCGGCCAAGTTGAATAGCCAACCCAAGGTAACCAAGCTCGGGAACCTACATAAAAAAAATACCGACTAGGAGTATACCCGACTGGGAGTTACACTGTGTGTTATTGTATTTTACGCCATGACGGTCTCTACTGAGACCTTCAACTTATTACGTCCAGTCCAGTCCAGTTACAATACCTAGTTAGGAAACTACGCCACAATAGAAAAAAACACGTAAATTTCAAATAAATATTGAGTAAATTTAATTTAATTTTATTTATTTTAAAAGAGCAACTGTTGAGCTTCTTGCATGCTCTTCTCAGCAGAACTGCCTTTCAAGTCAGTGATAATTCGTTGTGTTGACACTATTGATATTTCTATGTAATTTTACTCATTTATAAGTGATTGTAATAGCCTAATTAAATAAATATTTTTTTTGATTGTGAATTTTACGAAAAAGGATTAAAATACTTGGAACAAGAATCTGATAGAAACAAAGAAAATATAAAAGTAGGTACTCAAGGAACAAAAAATAATTACTGAAAAAAGGCTTAATTCCGTGAACACATATAAAGGCAGCCTCACATTTTTCCCTGGGTAGAAAAACAGAGCGTAGTGTTAAGACACACAGCCCGTCAATTTTCAAGACAGTGGAACTTAACGCCGCGCTTCGCTATAAATAATAATCATTCTCCGAGGGGATTCGAACCCATAACCATCACGTTCATTTACAGAGGTGGTGGAGGCGAACCTAAAAGGGGCAATGTCACAAAGAGACGATGGTGTGATAGAGGCACTGATCCAAAAACTTAAGGAAGGCGTTCTGCATAAGTCAGGCCAAATCTAAAATTCCACACCTATATACATGTATAAAATAATTATATAAAAGACAATTATATATGTAATGTTCTATAATAATACATGTTAAAAAAAAAGACTGTCGGTAGGGGTCTCACCCAACCCCTCTAGTATAAGCTCTAGATATAAGTACAATTTAAATTGTCCCAAAACTAAGTACGCCACATTAAAAGAACTTTCTTAAAATATAAAAAGGCACGGGCAACTATGCGTCCGTGGGTGTAGCTTTCAAAATTAAAAAAAAAAAAAACCATCACGTTCACAGTTCAAGTTCAAGTCGCATACTTCTGCTCCTGCACCACGTCTGCCTCATCCTTATACCTAAATCATAAAAAGGTATACTTTTCTACAAATTCTCCCCCAAATTGAAACGTGAAAGTTGGACAAATGCGTTGATTGTTAATACGGGGTGAGCTCGTTGTGGGTCCGGCAGCTTCCCCCCCACGTACCTATACCTTCATTTGATTTACTATCTATATAGATGTATATGTTTATATATGTATTTGGTCTATAGCTTACTAATTTACTTTGTTGTCAATGTTTCTATAACTATATTCATACATAAAATATGCAGAAATCGATGATCATATTCTTATTGTGATATTGAATTTTTTTATTACCTCGTCCTGGTGATGAGGCAAAGCGCTTCGTTTGGCGGAAAGTAGGGAACAGAATTGACTAAGTGGGAACAGAGTGTCGGAGTGTTAACACACATAGTGTTCTAGTTCCCCAGTAACACAGCTGTAAAGCTGTATGTATTTGTATATTGTTTTCAAAGATAGAAACGTGTCATGTGAAAATTCATCAGAAAATTAATAAAATAGTTTTTTGGAGATTGTCGGACACTTATCATCATGAAAAAAATTCTGTTGATAATTGAAAGAACTCGAGCAAAGCCACGAGCGGAGAGCCTATCATAACACTAGAAATGTAGTCGTCTCCTCTATACAAAAAATAAAAAAATACACAAATGTTCCCCCTTTCCTTGCATTTATACAAAATAAAAGCTGGAAATAGTTATACTATAATAGTATAAATTTTACAAATAGTTTATTGTTTTTAACCATATTATTGAATAATAAGCCAATCAACCAAACACAACTGTATTTTGTTTATCAAGTTCCAGGCGATCTTTAAAATTGTAAGAGCACTGTACTGCACTGGTATCCAAAACAACTAAAATTTTATGTTGGTTATGAACTCCAGTTCATAATGTGAATTCAATTTGATGAACTGCAAATATGAACATTTTTTATAGCTGGCAACTTTTTTATTATATGACAAATAGTCATATAATAAATTTTTGAGTGATAGAGTATTTTTAAGTCAGTGCCAAGTACAACAAACAAGCTTAGTTATAAGATCTCGTTGTAAGGTTGTTGCAGAATTACTTTGACACCGACTTCAAAATTATGAAATCTTTGTAAATTTTTTTTTCACTTTATAGTTCGTTGTTAGAAGTCGTTTTTTCTTTTTGTGAAAAATTAATTTTACGATTTTAAGTGATGGGTAGATCTTAAAATGATGCTTCTTAAACGAGTGGTGATGGTGGTGGTAGTGGTTGTCAACGAGTGGTTGTGGTTGTCCTTTGAAGAAAGAAATTAAACGATCAGGAGTCTCACTTCTGACATCAATTTTTACAATGTTTTTCCTTGTAATTATTACAGTATAATTATTTCTTTACCAATAAAAACAAATTTTCACAATTTTGACCGGATCCCATAATCGGAACCTTTACCAAACTTTTACCAAATTATTCTTGAAGTGTATCCTTTCAAATAAAAAAAGAATCATCAAAATCGGTTGGCGCGCCATTGAGTTATTCGTCTATTTGTCGCGCACATACCTAATGCAAATTTAAGACCTATGTGAATTACCTGACCTACGGGAAGCATTACTTTTCAAATAAAAATAAAATATCATAATCAGTTCACCCAATCAAAAGTTAACATAAAAGAATACAGTCGAATTGATAACTTCCTTTTCTTACAGAAGTCGGTTAAAAAAATAAAAAATTATATGGCTGGCGCAGGGGCACAAGTGTGTAAATGCAAACGCGACAGATTATAGGTTTGATTCCCACTCGAGGAAATTAAATATTTTATTTTTTTATTCTCTTGCTCTACCTTCAAAATACTAGATTCCATTTGCCTACTCCGCTATATGCGGGATACAGCGTGAACACTTTTCCACTGACATTTGGCGCGTTAAATTGCCGCGTTTGATCATTCCTTTGTGCGGCTAAGGCTATTAGTACAATGAGATTACAGCGCGGCGCGGAGAGACGTCGCAGATTACTCCCCTCGCCCGCATGCTCAGCAGGCCCGTGCTAACACAGCAGTGCTTGCTCAGAGGGTGCATTTGCGATTTGAAAACTTCATCCATTTCCATTTCATTTGTACTATTTTTTTAATAAATTCTTGGATTATAACTAAATAATTATGCTTTATGAGGAAATGTATAAAAAACTTTATGTAGCGGTATTTGACCGCCTGCCTTTTGGAAACCAAAGCGCTTTGATCATTGAGCTACTATTTTAATAGATAAAATAACCCTTTAAAAATACTTACAAACCTAAAAACTACATTACCTAAATCGTGTAAATGGCGAATATCTCATAAGCATAGAAAAAATGGATTCTATTTAAAAGAGAAACAAAATGTTTAGAGAAAGTGCTGTGCCAGTTTTGATAACCGGGAAACGATTAATAATGTTCATTGCTGCCTCAGTCACGAAATCTCTGGACTTAAAAACTTCCTTCTCCATGCATCTTTTGGTCGACAAAAACAAAGACCACACAAAGGATTGCGAAACGCACAGTAGTAACAAGATTACATTTATTGACACCTAAATACGAGCAGGGGTGCGTTCTGTAACGAACACTTTGAACTAAACGGATTCTATACTACAGGGACTTGTTAGTTTAGCTAGCAGTTACCAATTGTAGATGTTATTGTTTTTAATACGCCACCCCTAGGGACGGGGGTGGGGGTGTCGGTGGCTGTGGCGAACGACAAATATTTATTTGTTGAATGTGTCTCTGACATCTGTAATATGCAGTTTTGTGCAGAATTAATGTTTCTGCTTTGGTGTTTGTTTGGTTATGTTTATTTATTATAATGCTATAGAGAGAGAGCATCCCGCACATAGCGGGGTAGGCAGATGGAACCTAGTGTTAAGACACTCCGTTTCCCACTTTCTGCTGAATTCTGGAGGCATTACGTGCTAAGTGGCAGAACTCAACGCCGCGCTTTGCTTCGACACCAGAGCGAAGAAATGGAAATATAAACGTAAATAAATATTTCACTTCCGTGGTGGATTCAAGGTATTTCACTAGAGTGGGGATCGAACCCACAAACGTTGCGTTACAGTCACACCCTTGTTTGTGCCGCTACGCCACGATGGCCTTAATAGTTTAAATAATTAAAAATACGCTTTCATTCACTGCACTAAAAATCATGTAATGAGCACAAACTCACTCTATATAGTGTCATAGTAGAATTACATGTCTATGCTGTTGACCGTTGAGGAGATCTATTCAACGGAGCCAACTCCTGACGCAGCAGCATCGTCATGGTTGACTTTAATATTGATTGTCATAGGTGCCATAAGGGAGCCGTTCCTGGGTGTTACTGGGTTTCACATTTCATCTAAATAAAATTCACTTAGAAATAGTCAAAATTATCTCACGAAGTGCAGTGTGCAATGTACTAACAATAAACCCCCAATGTTTAGTTGAATTAAACAAATCTTTATATTGCATAATTCTTTACCAAAATTGTACAACGAAATAAGCACCTTAGTGTTCAGTGATAAGACAAAAAATCCATCAACACATATCAGCTTCAATTAACCAAAGAATTACTGTAGAATTGTATAGAATAGAACAGAATACTCATATTGTAGAGGGTGTAGTGTCGATTTTCGTTTGTCACAGCAAGAGGCATGAGAGGCCATTGAGAGGCAGCGAGGTGAGACGTCGCGTGTCGACATATCGGTCCCACGCGGCCCTCTCGCTCTTGAAGAGACTCGCTAATATAATGACTGTAGAACAACTTAATGCGAAAATTACGGGGCATTCGCTTTAATGATTCCGATAGATTTGACGATTGTTCAATAATAGGGATTTAGAACGCGTGGGGGTGTATGGAGTCCGTAGATCAAAGATATGTTAGTCTTGGTGAAGGTTATTGTTATATTGTTAGTAATAGTAACACAGTATTGCAAATTTAATCTAGATCTACATGTGTGCTTTGGAAGCTGTACTAGAATTAACTGTGCCACGGCGCCCAAAGGGGCAAACCTCTTTACAATTTTTATAACTAACTGTTTGTAACTAATCTATCAAAATGAATATTTCATTTCCATTTTAGTTCTATTTCTAAACAAATATTCACATACTTGGCACCCTAGAAATTTTGTTTGGAAATTTAAATGGAACTCAATTTGAATGTGCATCTGTTAGATACCGTTTAAGTGCTATAAAATCAAAAGTGATTAGATAAGTTATAAGATAAAATATGTGTTCCAATTAATCTTCATTATCATGCCTGTCCTCGTCCTCTGCTGGGGATCATCGACAGACATTTTACGTATGTCACCTTACCAGAGGATATCTCATCAACCTAGGTAGCCGGAGGGAACCTCGTCATAACAACATTCCGTTCTCCACTTTCCACCTGTTGAGAGGCGGAACTCAACGCCGCGCTTCGTCTTGTTACCGGAGTGAGGAAATGACAATATTGAATAATACATTTCCCTGATTAAAAATCGAAACCACTATCGTCGCGTCTACAATCACCCGTTGTGCAGCTGTATCACGACCACTATGACAACGTTTCAAAAGCCCTCCTATAATAATCGATAGTATTAAATAGATAATCTTATAATAATCGCCAGAAGTCAGCATCATTACATTATATGACTACTCTTTACTCTATTCTGAGGTACTCTTAATACCTTGTTCACTTGTATACGTAATAAACGGCTTTTGTACGTCGACCGGCGCACGCGCACGCGCCCCTTACCACTTCGTTACCGGACATTTAATTTATAGATGTATAGATAGTCTGAAAAGTTTATACTAGGTTTCCTTTGTCTACTACAGATACGCGCGTTGCAACCCTTTTCTATCCTGTACAGTCAGATATTATTATGATAATTACAACTGACTAAGTTTACATACGTATGTGTTGTGGGGGACGGTGTCTCAACACTACCTTTGCTTATCCTGGTGCATGCGTGATGTGACGTAAAGTAACTAAATAAGATGAACAATATTCCAAGCTATTATACATACGAGCTCGTATATCGCGAGCAGACAAAGTCCATCGATTTTCAATTAAACGCATTGTGACGCGGACCTCCGAAACGGCCAGACTGTTAAAAGTTATTAAAAATCGGGTAGTAGTAAATCAAAATTTGATTATGAATATAAGATCGAACAGCCGAGAGTATAACTCAGGGCGTGGACGGGTGAATGGTAAAAAAAACTCTCTTTCATTGCCACGTAATTTATTTGTAATACTAAATATGAAAGAATTAACGTGAAAAGTTTTAAAGTGAGCGGGCGGCGCTGCCGCGCGAAAAAAGCGCGACTAACACTGTTGACGATTGGATAGCGTCAGCATGTAACTGTTTTATAAAAAAATAGTATTATTAAATAATTCGTTTAATTTTTATGTAATATTTGAAATAGGTACTTAATTAGGTATAGTTTTAAATTTTTCTTTCAAATTTAAGATGAATGCTGTAAGACCTACTCTCCTTTACAGCGACAAATGCAACTAGATACTCTGTGGCAAGGGGGTCTGGCTCTACGCGACTGAGACTTAGGTTTGTATCTGTCGACCATCCCCCCTCCCCCTGGGGTATGTTCATTTTATTTTTTGTTTCCAGGAATTGTTGAGGAAATTGTATTTACATATATGAGAGATATAACATTCAAAATAAAAAAGCCGGCAACCCTCCGTTCTCGTTTACCACTCAAAAATGAAAAAAATGGATCAATTTTTAAAAAAATATACCAAAAACTTATATTTGTATCCGTACACTGTGGCGTAGGGACCGTAATAAATACAAGGCTCCATATATCTGTCGGCGGTTGGCGCATTATTATTTACGACGGCCAGTGTATAAATCGTGCCGTCGCCCGTGTGTAAACAGCCCCGCGCGTTTTGCTAAGAGTTTAATCATTTCGGGTACAGCTTCCTGCTTGAGCTTAGCAATTTAACATATAATATGTTTACTTTTATGTTTTTAAAAAATACACTTGAGGTAAGAAAATCTTTGCAATGCTCTAATAATATTAATGTACCTTTTGATAGAGCGTCGTGGCGCAGATGCACAGTGTCTGACTATAAACACGTCGTCGCGGGTTCGATTCCGACTCGGTGGAATAAATCACTTTTATTTCCAGTGTTTGGTAACAAGACAAAATGGCAATGGCTTGAAATGTCACGAAATTTGGATAAGATTTAATGGAAGAATCTCTTGGCACCCTTAACCCAGGCAGTGGAGGAGAAACTCTTCTTCCAGTGGACAATTGCACATTAAATAAAACATAATATATTTTCTCTATTTATATATTTAATTAAGACGACATAGCTTAATTTATCTTTAATTGTATTATATATTATTCCTTATGTAAGTAAACTAACAATATAGTGATGTAATAAAACATGTACGCGACGCCAAAAAGGCATAGTGTTGTACCTGTACCGAGCCAAGGCAGCACTTCTGCTCTGTCATGACATTTGTCTAGATAGGATGTTCCTATAAAAGTGCATATAAGACCTAAAAATAAAAAGAAATATCTATATACAACTTGTCGTTAATAAAAAACAATAAATAAAAGCAAGCTTTAGCTTTGAGGTTTTTGGTACCTATATTGTTAGTGTGAGTGGTGGAGTGTAAAGTTACAAGTACCCAGTTCACATACCCAAGCCCACAAACTAACACGGACACGGACAACAGATATCGCACAGGCGGCACTATGTAGCGTTGATATATATATATTCCTTAGTGAGTATAAGGGAAAGTTAACTGGAACGGGAAAAAGTTCTGGGCTACATACACCTAGCAATATCTCACAGTCTGAGATCCATCTTGAGATGCCATTGTCATTTATAGGTTATAATTTATGAATGAAAATACCATTTCAAGAGCGATTTATAATAGAGATATTTTTCTATCATCAAAGCCATTCTAGTGTTAAAACACTGACTTAATTTTTTTCAAATTTTACCTAAAAATACCAACAATTTAAAAAAGAATGTATTACAAACATTAAACATTATGTAACGAACACATATTCAATATATTATATCAAAAGATAGCTTTCGTTTAGCACTTATCACGCATGGCGATAAGCTCCGTTCACATAGGCACGGTGCTCCGCTATCAGAGCCAACAAACTATTCATATCATTCGAAATTATTTCGTCTTATCACTTTAGTAGTTCTCCATAGTTTGAGTTTATTTATATAATTAACCAAACTAAGTATTGGGCAACGTCAAATACTTACATTATTATTAACTTGAGACTCGAGAATTTTTTAGTATTTTTTTAGCTTCACGCTTCACGCTGTATCCCACATACAGCAGGGTATGGGTAGGAAATCTAGTGTAAAGATATTCCGTTCCTATTAAAACACTTCCATTTGCAACTTTCCACCTAATTCTGGAAGCATTGCGAGTTGAGTGGCAGAACTCAACGCCTTATACGTGCGTACGTTTCTAGTCAGAGGATGATGGAGATATGATTATGTTTCATTTGTTTTTATTTCTCCGCTCTGCTAGAAAAACGCGAAACGCTAAATACCGCATATCGACAAGACACGTCTAAAAAATTGGGGGTATTTTGGGAATAAGAGTGTCTTAACACTACTCTCTTAGTCTATTATATCAGATATTTTTATTTTATTAACCGTACTGGCGTTAATTTCTATCCTACATATGTACTCGTAAATCTTACCGATAGTTATCATTGTGAGCGCTATATATGCAAATCGGCTGAAACAAACATGTTTTTACATATTCAAATTTAAATCAGCTTATTACATTTTATTTTAATAATGGTTATTACATTATTATTTCTTTAGAGCTCGTAATATACGTTCCAAATTACCGAGGCAGGCGTGGTTGTGTGTTCGATGCCAACACGGGGGGGATATTCAATATTTTCATTTGTCGTTCTGGCAACGAGGCAAAGCGCGGCGTTGAGTTCCGCCATTCAACACGCTATACCTCCCGAATTCGGTGCAAACTGGGAAACAGTGTGTCTCAACACTAGGTTCTCTCTGCTTTCCCTGCTATGTGCGGGATATAAACTGATCAAATGGAATTAACGTCTCTTAACTTACCTTGTCCAAATAACTTGAGGTTTTGTATATTCTTGCATTGTAATGATTCTATAATACATAAAGGAATACATTATATTATATATTACATTGACACTTATTTCGATTTTGACGGAATACGTCAAGCTGCACACAATTATGTTTATACGGGAACGTATATTTATTTTTTAAATTTATAATTGCGGAGGCTGTATACTTTATTAATAATATTTTAAGCCGAAAGTGAATAGGTTTTGAATTTACCTATCAGTATTGTCTCTTCTATTCTATAAAATATAATTTGTATAATTTTGCAAAATATTTTATCAAAATTAATATTTACATTTGAGGCCGGACAATATCTAACTGCAAATGCGACGGTTATAGGTTCGATTCCCACTGCGGCCGACTGCGGTGTTGAGTACCGCTTTTTTCCTAGTTACAGTAGCGAGGAAATGCAATTCCCCCGAATGGAAGTGGGGCATTAATTTTCTTCATTTATAATATTTTCCGCCAACCCGAGCTTCCAATGCTCTCTCTGTAAAGCTACTTGATTGCGATTTACGCAACATAATTGCAAAGCTTCAATACGCCGATGACACATCATCATACTACGGTACTCGCATATGATTATTCAAATTTATTCACACCCACGACCAGGGTTTGTGGGGTGGTGCTATGTTAAGGATACATATACAAGCTACATATAAAAACCATATTTTTTGTATAAAATCATATAGTTATAGTAATTTTGGCCATTATATGTTTTTACTTGAATATGGAAAACCGTAGGTGATTACAGATTAAAGTAATCCATCTCTGTCTGTCTTTTAAGCAATAGTGCTTATTAATAAGTGCTTATTATAAGTCTATTTGAATAAAGAATATTTTGAATTTGAATACCCATATACTCATATAGAGATGCTCGGGATGAACTTAGGATACTTTTTATTCTCATATTTGTAATATTGTCGATATATACTAATATATTAAAACTCTTATTAATTTGATATGCAATTGATTCTGCCATGTTAATAAAAACCGTCGCTACGCGAAATGACCTAGCCTACGAGTGGTAGGTATAGTATGACCGACGCGAATGGGCAGATAGATGACTTTGATGGTTTTGTAAATTTTCATACATTTTTGAACTATTGTTAATTTTTTATGTAATTACTACCTGTTTATAATTAATTTATACTTTTCTTTGGTTCTCTTCTACCAGAGAGAACCAAAGTGTAGTTTAAAAGTACTTAGTTTAATTTCTTCGTGTGATGTAAAGTTTCATCCTGCTCGACATTGCCCGCCACTTTTTATCCGACTTCTGTAAGAAAAGGAGGTTATCAATTCGACTGTATATTTTTTTATTTGAAAGGTAGTATTTCCCATTTGGTCCCATTTTTTTGGTCCATGTCTGACAATGGTATCTATGAGAAAATCACGTAAGTCTAAAAATAGATGAAACTCAATGTTGCGTTGACCGATTTCGATGATTCTTTTTTTATTTGAAAGGATACACTTTTGAGAAAAGTTTGTTTTTTTTTATAAAAAAAATATTATATTGTAATAATTACAAGGAAAAACACTGTTAAAATTAATGTTAGGAGTGAAATTCCTCATCGTTGCATTTCATTTCAACCAACCTCAAAAAACAGGATGTTGTCATTTTCAATTAAATATTTTAAGAGTATGGATTTACAATTTTATAAAAATCGGTGTCGATTTCAACTTTGTTTCCATACAAACTTACAACCCCCATTTCATTGAGGGTTAAAATTTTTCAAAATCTCTTCTTAGTGGATGTCCAGATTATGAAAATAAACATCTGCGGCTGGGCGTGCATCTTACCTAAGTCAGTAGGGACAAGTCCATTTTTTTATATATATAGATTATGTTAAGGAAAATCGTAGCATTATATACAATTATGTAAATTTATTCCATTCAGGCCACCAAGGGGTTAGTAGTTAGAATAGTAAAGCCTGTAATTATTATAGGATTTAGTTTATACTGTAATTGGGCTACCCTCCCTCGTTTACTGATTGACATTCATTCTCTTTCACTTTTAGGGGATATTTGATGTTGAGTTGAAAAGAACAATTGGTGAATATAATTTCTTTTTTTTTGGTCTAGTGTAGTGATAAGTCACTACATTTTCTTCTGTGCGTTCTTTTATAGATTACAATATAATATATGTATGCTTTTATTATAAAAGAGGAATAAATATAAACTTAATATAAAAAATGAATATAAAATATTTTTAAAAATAAAAGCGCCTCCAGTAAAACTGCCTTTTGCATCCGGATCTTGATCGAACAGCTAAGCGATTAGTTTAGGTGTACGTTGCCTGTCTGTCACTGCATACTTGTATTATATATATAAAAATCTCACAATATCACTTTAGCTACTATGCTATAATGGTACTATGCTATAATATATTATATAACATAACTGCACAAGTAAAATACATGCTGTATTTTCTTCTCTAACTAGCTAACAGTATATAAAATATCTGAAGGCTGAGATGTATCGTGATAGGAGCAAATATTGATGGAGACGTCTTGGGGCAGAGACGGTCTTAGCGTAACGAACTGTTTTGTTGGGGGGTGCAGGTAATCTAATACAGCTTCCACCCGCTTGGTATTTAGGGTTGGTATAAGGATGATTTTTTAGTTTTTTGTAAATTTAGTTTTTCAATTGGTTAATATTTCTATATTAAATCGGTTATATATTCGGGACTGTGTGTACTTGTTTTGTTTTTTCGCAAAGGTAGGCAATGAGAGTCTTGTGCTAAAAAAAGTCCAATCTCGATAAATAGTGAGATACTTGATGCGCAGCGTGAGAGCGTAGTGTAGGACGCCCTGCAGCCCCATGGACAGACGATTTAAAGAAGGTACGTTCAGCAGTGGACGACGACAGGCTGATGATGTACTGAGTGATGTCTTACTATAGCAGCAGCGTTTCATCTTTGACAGAGCACAATAGGCAGAGGGAATCTGAGAAACTAGTCTCAAGACACTCCGTTCCCGTTGTCCACTTTCCGCCGGACTCTGGAGGCATTGTGTGTGATGGAGTGGTGGAACGGAACGTTATGCTTTGCCTCGTTATCAGAACGATTATTTCATTTCGTCAAGTGGAGATCGAATCCACAGCCTGTCACGTTTAATCGCACGTATGTGCACCTGCGCCATGACAAGTCGATTTTATCTTACTAACCTAAAAACTAATTTTGTCAACCATTTTGATCAGTCACATATGTACCATGTATTATAATAAATATGTATACTAACAAAAAATAACTTTATTTTCCTACAGTGACAACCCTACTCCCACCCCCTACCCCCGAATACTCATCGACCCGTACCGTTTTCTCGCTGTTTATTTCAGTATCTGAGCGTAGCGCTCGTGACTCGAATATTTTATACATACGATACGTTTCAGCCAATAATTGATGAAAGTACAGTATCATAACTGTAGGTAGGATTTATTTAAATGGAAATAGATTTGCAGAATAGGAGATATTATAAAATGTAAGTTAGAGCGGCGTTGAGCTCTGCCGCTCAAACTCAACACGCATGTCACGAAATTTGAGAGGAAAATGGGGAAGGAATAGTTTTAACTCTAGGTTCCCTCTA
Source organism: Heliconius nattereri (assembly GCA_013403645.1). Lineage (NCBI taxonomy): Eukaryota > Metazoa > Arthropoda > Insecta > Lepidoptera > Nymphalidae > Heliconius > Heliconius nattereri. The sequence goes on along the minus strand of JAAIXI010000253.1, from coordinate 769,595 downwards.
CGTACCTGCTATATATAAAATACGTTAATTATAGTCTTATTCATAATATGGAAATTTTACCTTCCAATAAAATTTGTATTATGTTTCCTTTGACGTCTGAAGTCCATTATGAGAGAGTACGACTGACCAGATACTTCGGTGGCTTGTCTCGTGTCAAATGTATTACAGATAAAATACCGGATAATAAGCCAGAGTAACGTACAGAAAGCAGCAACAACTAGTGGAACATGGCAGAAAGAAGCGATGTACTCTCTCATAATGGACTTCCGACGCCAAGCGGAACGGAACGAAACGGAAGACATACGACTACGACTACGACTACATGTTCAGCTTCACGCTGTACCCCGCACACAGCGTAGTAGGCAGAGGGAACCTAGAGCTAAATGTGAAACCATGTAAAAAGCAGGAATGTAAGAAGTAAGGGTTCGCCGGAGGACATATATATACCTATTAGAAGAGTTTATGCACTGGGCGAGGCGAAAGAGATATCCAGTGAAATGCTAAGGTTTCACGCTCCTTTCTCTCTGGCTACCATGCTAGCCTATGGAATATAATAAAAGTTGTATCACACGGTCTATCGCTCGCTTGCTCCGTTGCTCGCTTATATAACACTACTTTGAATTTACTTAAAGGATTATATAAATAAAATTATATACGAGTATACTTCTATGAGACCGGGATGGTTGAGGCTTGTGAGGGAGGCGAACTTCAGCAGTGGACGGCGACAGACTGATGAAAAAAAAATACTTCTATGAGAAAATAAAAAAAATACAAGTATAAAAATATTTTATATCAATAATTTATATATAATTTGAAATGAACCCAGCTCCTTCGTTTTTATGACTATTTACTGTTATTACTCGGTGGCGACGGTCTACTCGTTTCACTGCAAATCATATTAATAATAGGCAAATAGGTAGTTGAATAGACTGAAGTAACAATATTTGCTGTTCGCGACTGGCAGGCTGGGAAATGGCACTCGAATGAAAGCAATGAGTAAATGTTATGGGATGTTAATAAACTGCTAAGCTTATTTCTGTCACTATAGCTAATAGTCGAAAATGTATGGAATGCTATGCAGAAAAAGCATGAAAGTGTAAAGTTTGTTGCCCATAGGACCATGCTTTATTTTTGATAAAAGTAGTATATCAAATAATTTTTGATATACTAGTTAGCAATGTTACTTACTTATCTTCATTGTGCTGTCACTAGTTGTCATAGAGGAGATTCTTAGAAGGCCTATGTACAGCAGTAGGCCTTGAAAGACTGATGATGAAATGTCATTATTTGATTGCTTCACACAATATCGACTTGCCGGGTGGTAGTTTACTCGCACTCGTCTGTATTGTTTTAATTTAAATACACATGTATGGTTCGCACAGCTATTTTTATCCTTACACCATTATAACGACGAAACGTAACTCGGTAATATTAAAATATTTTAATATAAACACTTCTTTGAAAGTCGGACCAACAAATGACCAATATACTGAATCAAAAAACACACACACTTCTGTACAAAATACTGAATCAAAAAACACGTGTTTCACAAAAATGAACCAACTCTTGCCACTGCACTCCACCATCAAATCACTACACTCATAGAATTTTCTATATGCTATTTAATAATTATATATTATTCTTTATACTTCATTATTATTTATTATTTTGCATTGAAAATGTCAAAACATAGCAATTAGAAGAACAAGTGCGCGCAACGATGCAATCATGTAATAAATTCAGTTAAACACGGCCAGTAGCGGGTGAGGGTTGGAGCCCTATTTATCGAATTAGGCCTGTGCAATCACTGCCACTGCGGCTGTTCGGAGTCGGTGTGTGTGGGTTTGATACTTGGGAAGTGTATTTTTTACTGTAGTATTAAATATTAATTTTAAAAAGTAAGTTTGTTTCTTCTCGTATATCAGGGTACCTACCCTGAGAGAACCCCCTACAGAGAACCTAATGTTGAAATATTCCATTCATCACTTCCCGTCCGAATTCAAGACAATGCTATTTTAATGGCGCGACTCAATCCAAGTCTTCGTCTGACTAGAGCGGGGAAAAGAAAATAACTCATTTCATCAAATAGTAAATAGAACCCACAGCCGTCGCCTTCACGCGTCGGCGTATACAACAAAATATGTCAACTAAATGACAAATAAATAAGTAAGCATATATTATAAAGCAAACGCTCAAAACTATTCGGTACAATGACGCGTGCAACATACATAATCACGTGGCGTGGACCAGAGAAGTGGGCTTGATGATGTAGAGAAGAAGATACTGCGGTCGGAATGATTGCTGATGGACCAAAGGATCCTACGATCACAATATCGAATAATTTAGTACAATTGTAGTTTCTTGGACTATTATTTTTAATTGATTATTTATTTTAATAAATAATCAATTTATTTTAATAAATAATCAATTAAATTGATTGATATTATTTTTAATTGATTATTTTTTGTAAAAAATATATAAGGAAAGGAAACAATCGAGTTACATATGGTGCTAAAAATGTAAAATATTCTTATTTGTTGTATTTTCTTGTTTATCCATACTAATTTAAAAGTTTGAAAGCAGTAAGGCAGCAGTTCCTTACTGCTGGTTCTAATAGAAAAAATATTTTTCTACTAGATAATTACGTTAAACCTTAGGTCGGGTAAATAAAATGTCTTACACAACTAAATTTTTTCATTTAGTCACTATAGGCAAAGCTGCAATTAAAAGCTAGTGTAAAATATAGATTTAAAATATAACGAAAATTACAACGTCCAGCTTAATATTTGACAAAGAAAAGTATAAAATCCCATACATTTGATGTATACCCCATAGAAGTATTGGAATCCACCCCCACCCCTAACGATATTTGCAACTGCAAACAATACCCGCATGTCTGGAAAAATATTCGTAAATCCCTTTTTGTCATATGGAGGTTTCTTTTTGAAAACTTTGAAGCGAACTGATACGGATTTAGGGTTAAATATAGATATATTTTATTGCATTTATTATTTTATTGCAGTGTTATTTTATTGCATCCCTACTGAACACGTAATGTTTCGAAAGTTTGGCAGGAAATGCAGTACGGAGTAGCGTAACACTAGGTTCCCTCTGCCTAATATATCAAGATCATTCTGAAGATCGATTAGAGTTGAGAGCAGTTTACGACTGCAGTATATAATTTTTCATTATGGGGTAATTTAAATTATATCTGATGGTATGTAATGAGTGTGGGTTCAAATCGCAGTCGTAGCGCTAACCATCATTTTATAGACGCTATCCATCGTGGTGGTAGGTTCGAGGCCGTTAGGCTAATTGTTGACTTAATAAAAATAAAGGAGCGCAGACCAGGCAAGTTCTCTCCAGCCACCACAAACCTTTAAAAAATCAGCGACAATCAGCAATAAAAGATCCCGCTGCGCTTCAATCGAACGAGTAACCCTCGGAACTATCCATGCGTTTATAATACATTTAAAAAAAGTAGGCGTCGTAGGAAGGAAGCGTTTATTGAGGGCACGCGCCGCCATTGTCATGGTGGCCGCGTGGCGCTACGTAATTGGTTACTAATCTACTTATGATTATGCTTATTTTTTCTATTTTTTTTCCTGGGCTATCTAATTTTTTCTTTTTTTTTCGTGGGCTATCTAATTTTTTTTTCTAATTTTGTGTTGTTTGGTGGTTGTTGTGGGTTCGAATTTTAAATGCCTACATATGCTATTTAAGGTTGGTCTCGTAGGATAATCGCGAAGAGGACTCAATTTTCTGCCGTAGTATGTAAATGGCTGTCACTGCTCTCACAAGAAAATGAGATGTATGAAAATATTGTACTATTTCGACAATTTTTTACTTCTCCAATGAACGAATGCCGAATTCGTTGCATAGGAATCTTGGGCGTATGAATGGGATTAGGCTTAATGAATGGGTCGTGCTTACCCCAGAATAGTCCAGTGCCCACCCTACCCTAGAATTCTTACTAGGAAGCAAAAACGAAACTGTATTATTGTATTTTAAAACATTTTCCGAAGTGGTGTTAAAATATAGAAGCTCATTTACAAAAATACTTACATTAGGCCTAAGTACATTCATTATAATTCGATGCAGCAGTCGTTGTCGTTGCAATCGTCGTTTAACAAATATCCACGATGTTTTCTATTTACTTTGCAATATCTTAGTATTATGAGTAACGCCCATGCTAAATTTAAGACCCCTGGTACTAACTAAGTGCCGATGGACTTGTAAGATTGTTCTTAGCGTAGTATTGTTTCATAATAAAAGTTGGTCAACAGTAGATTACTCATTAGTCAACTTAATGGCTAGATCGTAATATAATATTATTAGTGAATGTAAGTTTGTATACGCTAATAATAAATTAAAAAAATATATAAACTATTAACCCTAAAAGGACACATTTAGGGGTTGAATTTAGCAAGATCCAATCTTAATTAGCACCTACGTCCTAAAATGTACCGCTGTGCAAAATTTGAGACTTCTAGCACTTGTAGTAACGTAGTTTCATACAAACTATCTACTCCGAAAACAACACCTTAGGAGTCGAATATTGCAAATTCCCGTTTTAGCGAGCACCTACGTCCTATAAATCACCTCCGAGCTGAATTTGAAACTTCTAGCTCTGGTAGTTTCTGGGACCTCGTGATGAGTGAGGGACCTTTCTATTTTATATATATATAGATAAATTGTTAGAGTAGTGACGGCACATGCCACAGGGTTTTCTTTAATCCTCGCATCGAAATTCCGACCTCTGGCCCTAAAATGATACGACTCATGCGCTACGTTACATTGGAGGAGGCATGTTTAGAGAAATATCGACACTACGGACGTATATAGTGAATTTATACAATATATTTAATTTTTTTACTAGTATTTGAAATGAGCTGAGAGAAACTAGTGATTTATCTATCCAAACTGCACGATGACACATATTCCTACTTGCATTAAAATATTTCATATACAGCATCTTATACATGTGCACCACAGTACGTACACTTATCTACTGTAATATTTTGCTTGTACGCAGAAATATTACCAATTATTAAAAAAACACTAATAAATAACAGACACAATATTAATACAAACACTAAAATTAAGCTGATGACTTCTTTTAGTCTAGTCTTCGTCTAGTCTTCTTCATAGTGATGCCAAATTATAATGACACAAGATACACGAATATATTTTTAGATAAAATTTATTATTATAATGATATGAATCCGTAGAGTTGAATTCGGTTAATCTTCAATTAAAAGAGTCTTCAACAATACTGTCTTCCGAGGCGGAGGGAGCTTCCTGTAGGATTAATACGACTAACAATTTTTATGTAATTTGACTTTGAATTTAAAAGCCCTTAAATGGTCTAATGAAATAAATAGTATTTTGATTTTTATTTTCAGGATTCCGTACATATTCCAAAAAGGAACGGGCAGTTACCTCATCCTCATCCATCCTCATCCGAGTGTAGCCCACTCGAGCCACTAACGGATATTGACGGGGTATCGAAGCAACACGTCATAGCCTCTTCATATATCATCCTCGGTCGGACCGATGCTGGCCTTTCATGTCGCCTGTGATATAAGGATAGAGTAGTGTTTGTTAGACTTAGTTAACACGGTTTCTTTTTTATATGATACGCGAAAAATCTCTTTTATTAATATGCCTAGATAGGTAATCTAACAATAAAAATTACATCTTCTTTTAGCCTCACTCTATACTCCTCACTGCTATTTGAGGAGGGAATCTGGGAACCTAGTTTTAGGCCACTCCATATCCGTTAAGACCTTAACACAGTATAATAAAGTACAGAGTAAAATTTCATTAGATTTACTTAGCATATTTAAAAAAATATAATAATCTACCTCTAGTCACTAACTAATCTACATACAAAAATGTATCTAGTGGTCGGCATTTGTTGTGGACCACCGTGCCTCTGCAAGTCACTCTGTCCAATAATCAGAGAATTGTATTCCGTATTTTGAATAATAATAGGATCTACTATGCCTTACATTTTATATACCTTTGGGTGCCGCTTACAAAGTAATTGTACTCTATCGATTTTGTTTTTAAATGTTTTAGTTAATCGTTTGTGTTATTGCGAAATTTTAGTATGTATTGATGTAAGAATGAATTTCATTGAATGATGGTTTTGATTGCAAGTGTTTTTATAGTTTTTTAAAATATCTCTATAATTTATCTGTATCAAGACAAAGCGTGGCGTTGAGGCCCGCCACTTACTTAACTTAATGTTTTGAAAATTGTACAGTAGTTGTAAATAGGAAAAAGGAACGCAGTGCTTTAGCTCAAGGTATATGATTATTATAAGAAATTATTTGGAAGGTGTCTATAAAATGTGAGGATTTCCCTCGTTTTCTCTGGGATTTCCGACTGGATTGAATTGGACTCCACATTTTTATAATTAAAAGAAAAGTAAATCCAGTTCACAAATTGCGGAGAAATCGCTACACATAACATTTAGCTCCATTACAAAATATAGGAGTCAAACATAGAACTTACTACTTTTTCAAAGTCGGTCAATAATATAGTACGTTGTGGGAATACTTATGTTTATATATATAATAGTTTTTTTACTGGGCCTTAAACCCACAATCATCAACTACGAGCCAACTACGAGTACGCTTCAATAATACAAAAAATACATATTTATCAGTAAACAATAAAAAATACATCACAAACATCGGTAAAAACAGAAAAGCCTACCTATAAATAGCATTGAGGAGACGAATGACGTTGTGATCGGCTGCCCCACTGATATTTGCATAGCTAACGAGCCCCCGCCCTAGGGGTAGGTAGCTGCCTACCATATACCAGCACTTGTCTGTTTGTTGGTTCTACTGTTATAGCTAAAGGGGTCGTTGTAGGGTTGTATAATGCTAATAGAGGAACATTATATTTTTTGTGTGAAAATTTTATGTACATAATGACGATTGGCTTCCACTTCTCCTCTGGAATGGGGTAACTGGTTATTTTCAGTTCCTCGTTCTGGTAACGAGCCAAAGCATGGCGTTTTGTTCTAACATTTAATACGCAATGTCGAGATTTTGACAGTAAATGGAAACTGGACTCCGGTGTGTCGAACACTAGAAAAAAAGAACAAACATTTTTTGAAATGAAGGAAAATAGATTCATAAAAATATCAAAAGCGTTACACAAGATTGCTTGAGAGAGGGAAGAAAAGGTAATAAGGTGGGGTACAAAATATAAACAGAAATTACTCATAAAAATTTTAGCAATTGTTCAAATGCCAAGATAGAGATTCAATCCATTCTTTAGGACTTATGAATACAAAGACATCAAATTGTTACTACTGGCTTCGGCCGCTGGTAGAACCCAGTTATTTATTTTCTGATCGCAATTGCTTTCGTGATTTAATAACAATATGATTTTAAAGACAATATCCATACATTGATAGCTAAAGTTTTAGCCAATCCAATATAACACTTATGGCCTGAGATCTCATCGCTTAAATCTGCAGGGATCTATTTTCTTAATTAAAGAATTGTAAAACTGGTTTAGTTGGTTTTCTATCATATTTTATCTTTTGACAAGATTCACAAGCATTTATTACACCTGAAATAGTTTCCTGCAAAATTGTTACGCTTTATTTTATTCTAGTCATCGTTTCTTTAATACCTGTGCGACGCGTCTTACCCTGATGTTATTTTAATATAATTGATTTTTGTTCTTCCTCATTTTCTATAAAAACTACCCTTTCTGTACATTCTGTAATATTTATGGTATTTTTTTTAAATAAAGCTATAATTGTATTTGCGAATTATTTCTATGTTGGAGATTTTCAAAATATATAAAGTATTTAATCTTTGGACGAATTTATTCTTATGTTACGTTACGTTAACTGTTTTCAAGAATTTTCTCTTTTGGACAAATAGACAAATCTTTCACATATAACTCATTTTTTAAGCAGGTAAATATTAATATTTGGTTTGGGTTTGTATCAATCGCCTCATGTAAAATGGGAATGCCTGATGTATCACATTGAACATTCGAATGACCTGTTTCAGTGGCAGTTCAGTGGCACATAGAAGGAACAGGGTATTCTTTTTCCGAGAAACCTCTAGAACGAGCTGAAATTTTGTTGTTCAGTGGTTTTGTTGTTGCTTCAGAGTCAGACTAGTCACGATTCTTTTTCATAGATATTAACTACTAGAGAAGCATTATCATCCAATTCTGTAGCATATGTATGCATAGCATATATATGTCCTATGAAAGGCCATTTCGCCAACGTTTGTAGAAGTAAGCCAACTACAGTTAGTTCTATAAGAACTGAAAATGTTTCTACTGAAGAAACGTCAACAGAAGTCAGTGATGTTATAGCCGCGGTTTCTCCGTCTAGTCTTCGTAACGCTACAGTTGCTGTAAGAATTAATAATTTTCAGGCACAAGCATTAATTGATACGGGAAACTCTGTCAGCTTTATAAATAACAAATTAGTTGCCGAGTTTAACACAACACGTAGACCTATAACTTTAGCGTCGCTTAGTCATGTCTCTTTTGTAAAATGTATATGTTATGCAATCAAACAATCATATAACAGATCAAAAAATCGGTTGCTTTTATGTTTAATGAAAAACATCCTAGTGAAATAAAAAATAAAACACTGGCGGCTAGAGCCTTCTTGTTTATTATCGCTCTGGTTTTAAAAATACTGCAGCAGATGCGCTGTCTCGAGTATGTTCGAGTCTAAATTTAAATAAACTTTATGACTTACACGATCGCCTTTGTCACCCTGGAATTATCCGTATGGCACATTGGGTACGCTCGAAAAACTTGCCTTACACTATAAACGAAATAAGATCCGTCCTCACTTCATGCCGCGTTTGTTCGGAAATTAAGCCTAGATTTATACGTAATGGAAATCATCTTATTAAATTAGTAAATCAAAGACGTGCTTTCCAATTAACGTTTATTGCCAGACTAGCTATGCACAATTGCGTTTACCTAGTATTGCCAACACATCACCTTCACCCTAAATTAAAGACATATAACAATGAATACTTAAATTAATACTTACTTAAATTACAAATAATACTTAATAAATACTTAAATTAATTAGATATATTAATCAATTCAAAGCCGTAACGTTGGGGAGGTTTACGGTTTCTAATGGCCTTAGGTGATTCCCGTGAACATTGAGGAATATCGCTACTATTTTTATTACATGATGCATCGGGGCTCGGTGTTGGTAATTCTACCGATTGGTTGTTATCACCCGAACCGGGCGAGTCCGACGACTGAACCTCATTTTGTTCGTGCACCACTTGACTGTCGGCCGTGCCGCCTTCCGACACCACCTCTCTAGTCACAGCACCCCCCAAAGAACTACGACCGCTACTTACCCGTGATTGCCTTGCTACCGGCAGCTCATATCTGCGCTTCAATTGATCAACATGCCTATGTACGTCGGTTCCAAATTCCGATCTAATTGTGTAATCCGAACTACCTAATTTGCTCTCTACCCGTCCTGCCACCCATTTGTTAGGACCCCTATAATTTCTGTACCATACTGCATCATCTGGTGCCATCTGTCGGTGCGCTCCGCCTAATGCGTTCTCAATTCGAGCCTGTTGAGTCTGAACACGCGCTTCCCGATCCGGTTTTAACACGTCTAATCTCATTCTTAATTTCCTACCTAGTAAAATCTTTGCAGGACTCTCACCCGTTGTATAGTGCTCTGTATTCCGATAAGATAACAAGAATCTACACAAAGCTGTATCAGGATTTAATTTCTGTAACAGAGCTTTTTTAATAACACGTTTGCAAATTTTTACGGCATTTTCTGCAGCTCCGTTAGAAGCTGGATGATAAGGTGCGGAGAATAATTGTTCAATACCATTACTACGTAGGAATATTCGAAATTCATCACTCGAGAATACGGTAGCGTTATCGCTGACTACTTGACGGGGAAGACCGAATCTCGCCCATATGTTTCTTAATACGGCTATCACGGCCTGCGAAGTTGTCCGTGTCATATTTATAGCTTCGATCCACTTAGAACAAGAATCAACAATGATTAAATAATTTAAACCCGCTATAGGCCCTAAAAAATCTAAGTGTAATCTTGACCAGGGTTGGTTAGGGTAAGGCCAGGAGTGTGGTGCCTGTTGGCGCGGTGCCTCCGCCACGGTGGCGCATACTTCGCAAGCACGGCACACTGCCTCCACCTGTTCATCCACTCCCGGCCACCATACATAACTCCTAGCTAACGCTTTAGTTTTCACTATTCCCATGTGGGGTTCGTGTAATTCCCTCAGAACTCTGTCCCTGCAGTTAGAAGGTATTACTATCCTATGTCCCCATAAAATACACCCTAACTCGGTATATAATTCTTCTTTACGATTAAAAAACGGTTTTAATTCTCTTATGTCTACTTCGTGTGGCCACCCGTCTTGAATAAAACTCAAAACACGACTCAAAATCGGATCGGAGGAAGTCTCTTTTTTTAAAAGTCTATAATCTAACAGAAGAGCTTCGGTTGCAAAATGAAGGTATGTCTGTTCTGGTAATTCTTCAGTATTTACTGTGTTCTCCTTATGCGATCTAATCAAACGTGAGAGTACATCAGCTACATTCCTACTCGTATTCACAAATTCTATTTTAAAATCATACGCTGACAATTTAATTGCCCACCTCTGTAAACGACTCGCAGCTGTACTCGGGATACCCATGTTAGGCCCAAATATGCTCACTAACGGCTTGTGATCGGTCTGTAGGGTAAATTTACGACCGTATAGATATTGATGAAACTTATCCACCGCAAATATAATAGCTAACGCCTCTTTATGTATTTGACTGTAATGTTTTTCCGCGCATGTGAGGACTCGTGACGCATACGCAACGACTCGTTCCCGTCCTCCCGATTCACGCTGTGCTAGAATGGCCCCAATGCCGTGTTCGCTCGCGTCGCATGTGAGAATTGTTTCCAAATTCATGTCATAGTGTGCCAATACTTCGGTGCTACATAACATTTTTTTAACTCGTTCAAAAGCTATATTCTGACTTTTACCCCATATGAAATGTTTCCCCTTTTTGAGCAACCCATACAATGGACTTAAATACGAACTAAGATTTTTTAAAAATTTACCATAAAAATTGACCATCCCTAAAAAAGATTTAAGTTCACTAATGTTAGTAGGAGGCGGCATTGAAACAATAGCTTCTATTTTGTCTTTATCGACTTCAAGTCCGTTTTTACTTATTATAAAACCTAAATACTTGACTTCATTTGCAAGAAATTTACACTTATTGCGCTTAATTTTCAACCCGTTAGTTTCTAAAATGTGCAATACCTTATCTATGGTTTCTAAATGCGTTTTCAAGTCCTTATTTGTAATTAAAATATCGTCATAAAATATAAGCGTGTTAGGTATATTTTTTAAAAGATTTGACATGAATTTTTGAAAAATACCGGGACTCGAAGATAGCCCGTATACCAAACGTTTATATTTAAATAATCCACGATGCGTGTTTATGACCGTATAATCCCTAGATGACTCATCGAGCTCCAGCTGATTATACGCTTGTGAGAGATCTAGCTTTGTATACCAAACTTGCCCCGACAGTTCGCTAAATAAATCATCTAATTTTGGAACCGGGTACCTGTCAACCATTAAAACACGATTGAGCGTTACCTTATAGTCGGCGCATATCCTAATGCCCCCGTCCGCCTTACGAGCTATGACTAGAGGTGTGGCCCAGTCGGAGCGGTCAACCGGCTCGATGACGTCGGCGGACAGCATGGCATCTAACTCGGCGTCGACCCGGTCGCGCAGCGCGTACGGCAGCGCTCGCGCGCGACAGTATACGGGTTGCGCTCCCGCCCGCACACATAGGCTCACCGTTCCACCATTGAACCGCCCCAACGTGTCATCAAATAATGCTTTATGTCTGGAAATTATAGAATTAACAATTTTATCTTTATCATAAACATTTGTTTTTAGAGAATTTACACACAATTTAGGTATTTCAATACCTAACTCGGCTAGCCATTGCCGCCCCAGTAAATTAGTTGTTCCATTATTAAAAATGTACAAATCTAACATTTTCGTTACATTTTTATACTTCACATTTACTTCTATATAACCTAATGGTTTTACAAGGGATCCGTCGTAAAAACTCAATTTGATACGGCACGGTTTTATCATAATATTATTAAAATGTTTATTATAAATATCAAAACTAATACACGACAACGGAGCTCCCGTATCTATTTCCATTTTTAAAAAAATATCTTTAACTAAAACAGTGATATGTACCGGCTTGTATTGCGTTAGCGACATTTGATACATTGGCTCGCCTTCTTCTTCACAGCATTCAAGGTCACTACTCTGTACCCTATAGTGACTCCGTCCTCCCCTATCTGACGCTGCATGCATCTTCAACGAATCATCCTCAGATTGCGTCACCCAGTAGGTACTGGCCGACCTGCCATACGAATGGCCTCCGCGACCACGTGCGCTGGCGTCACCCCGCCCGCCGCGGCTCCCCGCGCTGTCCCGCCATTCTCCACGTGGCGTTAAAACGTTCTTATTTTTTAAAAGAAATGATTTTTCCGTTAATTGCACGGCCTGCTTCGCTTGTTGAGAATTTTCTAATAATTTTTTCCGACACATTCTGCGAAGATGACCAATTTGATGACAGTAACTACACTGGTATTCTTTATATTTACAGTTCCATTTTTTATGATTTGCATTTCCGCAAACTGTACATAAATTGATATTAATTTTATTTACGCCTTCTGACAATTCCGTAAAAATTCCAGTTTGCTCCACCGCTCCGGCGTCCCGTTCTGCTGCTTCAAGTGTTGTGGCTAACATAACTGCTTTTCCATAGTTCAAGTTTTCCTCTGCGAATAACCTCTGTCTCGTCATCTCGCTTTTCAAGCCACACACCAACTGGTCTCTTAAATTCTCCTCTAAGTCTGTTTTAAACCCACATAATCTTGATAGTTTTTTTAAATTTGCCACGTACTCCGCAATGGACTCCCCCGTCAACTGTCTCCGTTGTCTAAATCTATACCTCTCCGCCATTACTGAAGGCTTCGGCTGTAAATGTTCTTGCAGAAGATTTGTAGCTTCCGAATATTTTAACGCTGATGGTTTTAACGGACACGCTAAACTCGACAACAGCTCGTAGGCAGCCTCACCCATTAACGAGATAAGCGTTGGTAATTTTAATTCCTCCTTAATATTGTTTGCCACAAAATACATTTCCATTCTTTCTGTATATGCTAACCAGTTCCCGGTTGTTAAATTAAATTCACTGATTTTACCGACCGACATTTTTAATATATTAAACCGGTTTGTCCTCGTCGCCACTAGTAAATCAAAGACGTGCTTTCCAATTAACGTTTATTGCCAGACTAGCTATGCACAATTGCGTTTACCTAGTATTGCCAACACATCACATCAACCTTGGCGCCTTTTCAATGACTGAACATCGATTTTAAAGGTCCTTCACCTACCAACTCCTCCAACAAATATCTACTCGTTGTTATATATTTCTCCAGATTTCTTTTTGCTTACGCTTTTAAGGATATGAGTGCAATAACCGTTATAAAGTACTTGAAGGATTTGTTCTTCACTTTTGGATTTCCATCTTTTATACATTCAGATAGAGGAACTTCGTTTATGTCCGAAGAATTAAGGAAGTTCCTTATCTCTTCGGGTGTCGCTACGAGCAGGACGACTCCTTATGATCCCAAAAGCAATGGATAAGTTGAGCGTTTTAATAGAACGCTTTGAAAAGCTATACAGTTTATCTTCGCTCCAGAAATTTGAACATTATGAATTGGGAGCATTCTCTACCTGCAGCTCTGCATTTGGTACGCTCACTAATTTGTACCAGTACCAACGCCACACCTCATGAAAGATTATTTAATCATCTTCATCGATCTCCTACGTGGGAATCTATACTTACTTGGCTGCATAATCCAAGATCAGTTTTAGTAAAAAATAATTACAGGTCAATAAAATATGACCTAATTGTAGAAGTCGAATTATTGCAGAGTAATTCATCATATTCTTTCATAAGATATCCAGACGCTCGAGACTTCGAGAGTCTACAATATCTAATAATCAGCTGGCACCGGTTCCAACACACCAATGTGATACTTCAAAACTAAAACATCTGATGAAGAAAATCAAATCGAAAAATCTCATATAACTGAAATATCGGAAGACAGCCCAAATTTAAGACGACAAGACCTAAAAATATATCTAAATATCTTTAGGATTGTGGTGAACTAAAAGGAGGGGTGATTGTCGCGATATTAAACCTCATCTATTGTAGTATAGTATTTGTATCATGATGTCATTATAAATTAGACTATCTAAAATTATATTTGAATAAAGCCAATAATTTTAGTTCTGTCTTACGTTTCAGTAAAGCTTTTTGTACCAGAGATAACAGACCCTGCTGTAAGTAAGGTTGAAAGAAAAAATCAAAGGTCACGTTAATTTGTCCTATCAATGCAATTTATTTAACTGAGAACATACAACAAAAAATTCTATTGGTTTTCTATCTTATAATATTATCATAAGTTGCATCAACTTATTTTGTTTTTTAGTAGAATCCAAATTATAAATGTAAAAGTATTTGTATTATTTTGTTTTATTAAGTTGTATATGCTGGTTTTGCTTTGCTGAGGTTGGCAGCACTGCGCGTAACGACTACTTTTGAAAAATTTGGAATGAATAGTATTGTGTTAACTAGCTTATTAGAAGGTAATTTAGAAACTCAACTTGAAAGTGTCTTTTAAATAATATATAAATATGCATTCAAATTACGATTGTAACGAGCTTCTTGACGGTAAATTTAATCGCTTATTCATTCTTTTAAACAAGTATTAGTGTTTATGTTTATTAAACTATTATATGTTTTTTTAGTTATTTCTAGTGAAGGGTATTGGACGATAAATAAAATGTCTCCAATGCATAACTTACAGTATGATACTGTTAAACTAAAACAATATGCACTAACAATATGGGGAGCAATCGTAAATAATGTAGCTACAAGTTCAACATCAAACTTTGAAGTGGTTATCAATGAAATACCTACGTTAAAATACTCTGAAGATCCAAGTGGTTTAATGGTAAAATACTTTTTATGTAGTATTAAGGATAATATTTAGATTGAAATGTTGACTGCATACTTTTGCTACATTGATGCATCAGCATAATATTGTTTTTATAAATTTCTTTTTCAGATTACAGTTACCTCAAACTCACAGGGAAGTATTGGTATTAATAAGAAAAGACTGTATTGTGCTATACTCATCTCATGGGGAGTTAGTTATACTTTAGATGATGCTATACATCTTCCATATTTGTTAGAAACAGGAGAAACACACAGAGTTGGTACTGTGGTTAAACCAACTTTAGAAACTTTATTTGATTGTAATATAGAACAATGCTATTTTACACAGGTAATTAGTACATAATATTTACTTTGTACTTTTTTCTTATATTTAATTGTTTAAGTCTCATTACATAATTTTTGTATCTAAGTATAATTATATGTTGTTAGTGGTGAGCAATGGCAAACATAACTAACTAACATAGCATAACCTTGATAGAAGCATACAGAGAAAAAAGGAGAGCTCTGCATGTGGCATTTTTAGATCTGCAGACGGCCTTTGACTATGTGCCTCGTCAGTGTATCTGGTGGGCATTGTGATCCAAAGGGATGCCTGCTTGGTACATGCCCCTGATAATCTCAATATAGGCCATATTGAGATTATCAGGGACATGTACCACAATTCCGCTTCTATGGTTGAGACTGCAATTGGCGACGCTAGACCCTTCCAGATTACAGTGCGGGTTCACCAAGGCTCGACTCAAAACTGCTGCTGATGTATGCCGATGACGTAGCACTTATTGACTAGAACGGACGGACGCTGGAGCGTAAAGTGAACCTCTGGAAGAGTATGCCTGAGAATGGCGGTCTTAAACTAAATGTGTCAAAGACCGAGTACATGGCATATGGGAGCCTGGGCTTGAGCACTATCCTTATAGGTCTTGAGCCAACCGTTAAGTCGGAAAAGTTCAGGTACATTAGATCCGTTATGCACGAGTCTGGAGGCATCGACCACGAAGTCGATGGGCTCATAAGCGCTGCCTGGGCCAAATGGCGGGAGGTCACTGGTGTGGTCTGTGACCGTAGATAACCCCACAAGCTCAAGGTGCTGATATAAAAGAGCATCATCCGACCGGCTCTTTTATACGGCAGCAAATGTTAGCTAGCACTATCTCGGCACACTCAGGAGCTTCACGTCACGTAACGCGGTCTGAACGCATACGCAACACATTCATTCGAGGTAGCCTTGGGGTCCGTGACGTAGTGGATAAGCTCCAAGAGCATCATCTGAGATGGTTTGGCCACGTTACGCGCCGGCCTAAGAACTATGTCGGATGCAATTGCCTTGATATACTATTTCCTGGAGTGACACCTCCCGGACGCCCAAGGAAGTTCTGGTTGGATGTCGTGATGCAGGACGTGAGAGCCAATAGTCTAACCGCCCAGGACGCAAAAGACCGTGCAAAGTGGAGTCAGTTGAGTTGGAACCCAGAAACTGGCAATAGCCCGAATTAATGCCAGGAAGAAGTGGTGAGCAATGTAAAATCATATAGACAGTGAAGTGCCAATAACATCTAACTGACAGAGTCAAAATTTTACATAAACTAAAAAATGTTTTATTTCTTGACAAATAACAATAATATATTGTTTTATGAATTATAATATATTTATATATATTTAAATAGTGTAGTAAGTGTGCATTTAAAGTGAAAAAATAAAAATAGATCATTTGTTTAAAATGACAATTTGTTTAATAGGTACTTCACTGTCAATTTATTTAAATACTTCTCATGTGGCTCAATGAATCATTATGTCGGTTCAATGCCTGCTTGTGAAGGGTTGTATTTAAATTATTTTTGTTACACTTTTCCGATAATCAAATGCACCATTGAGTTCTGCCACTCAACATGTAGCAAAGGAGGGAGGGAGGTAGTCAGAGTATCTTAATATTTATATTTCCTTCTATCTACCCTGGAAATAGTATGAAGTTGTTTTTCTTAATCATAATTTTTAACCATTTATTTGATGAAAATAAAATGTTTATGTTTGTTCATAATTTTTTATATAATAAATAAATAATAAAGATCATTTAATTATTTATTTTCAAACAAAGTATGTAATAAACAAAATCTTGTTTCAGTATCAATTATTACAGTTTACTTTTAACATTGCCGAAGACAGGAATTTAAAGAATATAAAAAAAATTATTGTAGGTTTTAAGGATTGTAATTCCAACAATGAAGTATCTTTATCCTGTGACCTTGAAGACCTACATATCATCTGAAATGAGTGAGAAAATACTTTCACACAGATTATATAAACATTTTGAGTGATGAAAATGGAAATATTAAATGTTTCATTTTCCCAAGTGGGTATCGAACCCGCAACTGTCGCATCTCAGCTCACACTTGTGCCACTGGCCTTTGCAGCGTCATTTATTCATTGTCCGTTATATATTTTATGATGTTTACTGAGTGACAAATGGCAAACTGTCTCTACTTGCAAGTTACTTATCACCTTAATCATACCTCATTTTTCATTATCTTGTCTTTATTTTCAGTTTTAGATTATTCTTAGAACTTCATCAAAATATTAATTCAATATAACATTTCTTTTTTTCAGAATTATAATAAATATAGAAATTGAATATGATCCAATAATATTTGCAAGTGATTTTATACAAAACAAATTAGTTTATTTGACTACCATTACAACATTTGAATTAATAAAACTAGACTTACCAGAAGGAGAAATAAGAAACAATGGTACTGTCATAATGAAAACACCAAAACTTGCTAATTCTGTGTTCACTGTGTTAAATAAAATAACAACTAATTTGTATTGACAAATTAATATGTTATTTCAATTATTGTTATCTTCTTTATTGCTAATAATGTTAATGCTGATTATAATCACAATTATGTATCTGATAATTTAAAATAAAGTCTTAAGGCTAGAATTGTTAAGTATAAAAGTATTTATTTGGCTAGATTTATCATATTTTTTGTTGCATAAGGCTGATCATTGTTTTATATCTTAAGAAAACAAAATTTAACTTTCTTATATTGTTACATGTTACATCATATAAAAAATAAATGAAACAGTAAAATAAAACATTTTTTTTTTCAACATTTGTTTAATATTTAATAATCCTAAAAGAATAAATATAAAAATAATATCAACTTTGGTTTATACTTAATTAATTTGTAAGTGTTGTTATACAGTTGATTTATCAACTATTCAATTGGTTTTTATAGATTAAATGTATGATTATATTATAATTGATTAATTTACTTCCACAATCAGCTCGATTTTTTCAAAGTATATTTCTCAGAAATTAGATTTCACCAGTTCTCATAAATATTATTTAGACAGTGAATATATATATATTTTTTTATATAAAAAAATCTCTGGCAAAAATTTTATACAACATATTACGATAATAAAATAAAATACACATCTTTCATTACCAAAGACAGATAATTTTCTTAGCATTGAAAAAAATAAAACAAACTTTGTCAGTTTAAAAATGTATAATGCATTATTGTGACTTAAATATGGTATACAAAATTTACATCATCATCATCTACAGCCATTGATTGTCCACTGTTGGACTTAGGCCTCGCCACCACACTCTCACACACCTTTTAGAATCACAAGACTATCATAAGCATCAATCGATCGATCGATCAAAAATCATAAGTAATATTATAACTCACTTACTTATTATAATTAACTCAACTAGTCTTAAAACAATATATTTTTTGATGGTACACTCGTATACTGACACAATAGTTTCACATTTAAGAGAAATACTCAGTAATCGCATGCCATATTCGTCACGATTTTAGAATTAAATGAATGTTAAAATTAATATTAAACAACATCTAAATAATTCCCAACTGCTAAGGGAGGAACATATACAAGAAAGGAATGGTTATTTGAAACACTTAATATTCACTCATAAGTCAAAATCTAAAGGCATCAAATTAAAGTAAACCACAAGACATCCGCACCGCTAAGTTATGGCCATTACAGTCACAGATAATTCAAAATTATTGTTCATAGTACATGATAGTGTAGAATTATCTAAATATAAAGGTAAATATTGTAACGCTATTTATCAAGTATCGATGCCCGGCGTAACGATACCAACTTTATAACGTTATTCCAAGCCCTGAGTGTACTATGAAGTATGAATTGTATAGTCTGTGTTCAGCGCAGTGTTCTTTACGGAGTTCAAAGTTTGACCGTGTACGCCTATAACAAAAATAAAATATACAAATAAACAACAATTATGCGAATCTGACGAAACTCCTAGAGATTTTATTTTTTTATTTTCTTTGTGTTTCATTTAAAAATCCGTTATTTAAAGTAAAATGTCGGTGAGCGCGAGCGCTGAAAACCTATCTACTGATGCCCAGGTGTGTACTTACTGATAAATACATATAACTCGTATTGTTTACTTTGTACATCAATAAAAGTTTAAGAACATGGTGCTAATTTAGTTTGGTTGTCATCCTAACATTATTCGGCCTCATTTATGATATACAGGACGTAATTATGAGTCACACATAGGAACCCTAATACGGAAGGCGATACTTGTCTGCGCATTTTATTCGCTTGCTGGTATACCTATAAATTCATTAATGAACACTTATCAATGAAGTAAATTGGGATAAGTGGGTCAAAAGATATTTAATTTATCAGTTCACTGCTGTTAATCTTTGTAAACAAAGTAGTTAAAACTTTTTTGTTAAAGTAAATAAAAAACAAGGGGACATTGCTATTTAAATTTATTTTATCTACATTTTAATTCTATGTATAATAATTGAAAAGTATATTGACGAATTGTTTTAAGCTCCATGTTATTAAATATTAGTTTCTTTAAATAATAAAGTATCTACTGATACATAGTTCTAACAGCAAATGTGTCACTATTGCAGAATAAATAACTAAAATACAAACATTGTGTAAAGTTCCTCACTTCCATTTCTAGGCCATTTATATGAAATGAAATTGTCATGTCATATGTGTTTATCACAAACAATGTGTTTTCATTCAGTTTCCAATTGAACAACAAGTCTTCTGAACTTAAGTGTCTGTTATAGTTTTTAATAAAAATTGTGTATCCATCTCTATAAATAATGCAATTCTTTTGACAAATTTCTATCATTTAATATTATATATTTTAAAAAACTAAATTTATATTCTTTTAATTATTGAGTGATTCATCATTAACTTATAAAACAAACAAGAACATAGATTTGACTTAACTTAAAATTATAATTTTAAACAAGTCTCAATTGAATATTATTGGCAACAATCGTTTATTTATCGAGCTAATTACTTTTCCAGTCTGTTGTGTAATTTGAAATTCATATATACATATGAACATATATTACATACATTTATTATTGTTAGAAAAAATAAAAAAAACATTATATTTAATGATCATAATATTGGCGAAACGGTCATGAGACTAAAAGAGAATAATTAACTATGTCAATTTGCTTATTTGCTATAAAAGAGGTTTGCATTAATAATAATAATGTAAAGATAATTTCCTGGTGGTTTTTGAAGTTGAATGTGAGTGTTACAGTTTAGTTCACTTCACATCTTTGCTAGATAGTATAGATATACTAATATTATAAAGCAGAAGAAGTTGTCAGAGGATGTCTTTTTGGTTGAATGCCTAATCTCAGGAATTATTGACTCAAACTGAAAAAAAAAATTGTTTTGTTTTTTTTATTGAGAAAGGCTATATTACATCACGGTATTGTTTTGATGTAATATACTGTACTTGCAGTGAAAATTACCTAGAACACATACATCCCTAAGGACATATATATAAATCACTCTCAAATCTAAAGTTGATCTTGAGAGCAATCATGAGACATCATATTCATTCACAGATTATGATTTATGAATGTAAACATTATCTCTAAGATGAATCTCAGAGTTGAGAGTGGTATATAAATATGGGCCTTAGAAAGTGTCACCAACAACTTAATTATTTCCATTTGATCATGAGGGCATAGCCACAGGTATAACTTAGTTTAATACATAAGTGCATTATATTTCATTATGTGTGAAGTTAAATAACAGTATATGTAACAATGAATTAATTATAATCACCTATAATACTATTGGGTATAACACTTGCATAACTTCTAAGTATGCACTACTATTGTAATAAGTTAATATTTTGTTTATTTTGCCTCCTATGTTATAAGTTAGAAATGTGTCTAACATTTCTAACTTATAACATAGGAGGCAGAGAGTTACTAGTGTTAAATTACTATCCTCTGCACAAAAATGACATTTTAAATTTTTGAGCTAAATGAAAAGTAAGCAGTTCTTACAAGAGCTAGTGAAAAGAAATGTCTGAAAGAAAATTGCACCTACAACCATGACATGTACAGTCGTTCAATAGGCTATTGAAATTAGTAATATACAAAATAATATGTATATTGTTTTTTTAATACACAATATCTTCATGAGCAACATTATTAATTATTAAAATTTTATAATCAAGTTTTTATACTGTGAAAACATAATGATGCCCCATTTTAAAGATAAAAGTGCTTTCCGTGAAATACCTCTTGGCCTTGACCTCTTGAACTTTACTTGCAAGTTGAAATTAGTACAGCTCTTACCGAGGTTAATATGAATAATGTACAGAAATAAATTCTGAAAACTATTCACTTTGTATGACATTTTTAATTATATGACTATAAATACATGTATCCTGTAAACTGACATGGAAGTAGGTTCTATTCTAACTTGGGGGATGAATTATTGTAGTAAGAAAGCTCTGATATGAATGAAGTGTTTTAAAAATAGATTCTCTCTGCCTACCCTGCTATATGCAGGAACAGTGTACAGATAAAAAATAAAATAAACTTATTTTTAGAATACAGAAGTGGTTAATATTAAGGAAAATTATGATAGCATCTTTTACATTAATTTTGATATTTGAACTTCTATAATTATTAACCAGCTTCTTAAAATGACACAAGTAATACTTTATTAAAACTTCTTTTAAACCATATATTACACTAGTTTGTTTTGTTTTAACTTTTCGAGAAATCCTCTCTTATTGCTCTTTTACACTACCTAACCTCCCAACATGCCGAATTTCAACTGTCTAAGGACACTAGTTATGTTTGTGGCTTGTGCATTGTCTGTTAGTCACTCTTTAGACTGTACAAAAGTTTTATACATATAAATGTATAATATGCATATCTTTTTAATTTTTTTTATTATCTGCTTCACGGTGTATCCCGCCGAATGTTCAAGGCGTAATGTGTGGCGCAACGCTGCGTATTGTCTCATTACAACAGCAATATATGAAGTATATCATTCCTCCGAGCGAGAATCCAATCCCACAAAAGTCACGTTTATAGTCAGACGCGTGTGCCCCTGCAACATGACTGCCTTATATGTATATCTAATACAAATAAATAATGCAATGTAAATATTTTAATAGACTTCAATCCTCGACTTCCAGCAGAATAAGGTATTTCAACAAGTATGTATTCCTGCACAGTAGATGAGAAATGTAGGCCGAAAATCTATAATAATTTAGTCTCATTTTAAAATTTTGCATGTTCTTATATAGTATTTTACTTCATGTAGTAGATTAATCTGTTTGCCCTATTTTGACAAAGGTAGTAATAGATACTTATTTTTTTTAAGTTGTTGAGGTTTCATTAAACATTAATTAATGGATCAAAATGATATATTTTTTGAACAATTACTTTTTAAATATCCATTTCCATATTTTTTCTCATTAATAAACTGACTTGATTTTTTTATTATATTTTAGTATTTTTGTTAAATTGTATAAAAATTTCAATTCAATTATTCTCTACACTGAACATAAGTCAATAATTTATTAGTTAAATGCTTATTAATAAGTATTTTACATGGAAATTCTCAATACATTATGATTCATCGAATTATCTTTGTATGTACGTATGTAGTAAGAAATCATTACTCTGTAAAATGTAATACTGGTTTTATTCTTACGTGATATAATGGTTTCAAATCCCATTTAAAAATCCATGTAAATTGAAAAACTTTGAACATACTATTCCCGGTCTAGTTAGATAAAGCCCGGCATTAAGTTCCGCTACGCATCTTGCTATTTCTATAACGTGCGGAAACTATAACAGCTGGAAATATTACTATTGACTGGTCATATGTTTTCCTGACAAAATATTACAAAAAGTAAATATCAAATACTTAGCCATATTTTAATGACATAATACTTATACCTCATCGGCATGGCCTATGTATATGCTTATTGGTGGTATTACTTATAAAATGGATTCGAATCCATAGACCCTATAAGAGTTCTAGAAGATTCCATTAGTTTATTTAAAAGTACGTCACTACTCAACAGTGCTTAGCTTTGCTTGCTTGGCGAGCTCAACTCCCGCCTGGGGCAAAATACTTTTAAAGCGCCCCCCAGACGAACCCATTTAATTTCGTATGCAAAATATTCTTCCAAATTAATAAATCAATAAAGTCTTAGGCTTAAGCTTAGCTTTAAATGAATAGTCCTTCCATAGTTAAATCAAATGCATATTATGTATTTGATTAAATATCTATATTTAAATAGTTTTTGAAATTTCAATTTTTTTTAGTTTATGGTTTTAGTCTTTGTTAGTGTCAAAAAAATCGAACATCCATTGAACGTCGTTATATCTATATTAAAATACTAAAATATATATTGTTCCTAAAATTGCAGAGTTGCGATGGCGGTTCCATGTGCTTAGAACTGGCTCTGGAAGGGGAAAGGTTGTGCAAGGCAGGGGACTGCAGGGCCGGCGTGGCCTTCTTTCAAGCGGCCATACAAGCTGGTACGGACGACCTGAGAACACTCAGCGCGATCTACAGCCAACTTGGCAACGCGTATTTCTACCTGGGCGACTACAATAAGGCTATGCAATATCATAAACTTGATCTTACTTTGGCTAGGTAAGGAATTGAGAATAGTTTTTTGTTTCACGCTGTATCCGAATATAGCAGGGTAGGCAGAAGGAACCCTGTGTTAAGACCCATGCTCGAGATATTGCATATTGTGTGGGAGAACTCAACGCCGCGGTTTGTCTTGTTACCAGAGAATAATGCGTAAATTTCCGTCTTATTTTGGTAGTTTGATACAATTTCGGAAACTACTTGTTTTTGTACTAATAGGCACGAGAGGAGGTCCAAAAGTTCGTCATGAACCTGCGTCATGTTAGAATACTGAATGCAGTTGAGAACTAAAAACATTTTATTTTACAAAAACATTGTATTTTCAGAACGATGAACGATAAGCTGGGCGAGGCGAAAGCGTCAGGCAATTTGGGTAACACACTAAAAGTGATGGGGAAGTTCAACGAGGCGGTACAATGCTGTAAACGACATTTGGAGATCTCTCGTTCTTTAGGCGACCGTCTCAGTGAAGGTCGTGCTTTGTACAACCTGGGTAACGTGTTCCATGCCCAGGGGAAGCAGATGGGTAGAGTGGGGCAAAACGATCCGGGCCATTTCCCGCAAGATGTTAGAGAGAGCCTGATGCAGGCTGTTGCTTATTATGAGTAAGTGTTTTGGTCTACACTGTATTTAAAATGTTACCTAAAACTAAATTATAAGCTGAAGTAATCGACGCGTAGTTAAACGCCAATCTCATTGCTATGGTGGTGGGAAAAAGGCATTTGGAGAATTCTCGTTCTCTGGGCGACCGTCTAAGTGAAGGTCGCGCCTTGTGCTACCTGGGCAACGTGGTCCATGCCCAGGGTAAGAAACCTTCCACCGAGTTTTTGAGGCATGCGTGCTGTGTGGCGGAACTCAGCGCCGCGTTTTGCCTCGTTATCAGAGCGAGGACATGCAAATATATATTTTTTCCTGCCAGCAGGGAATCGAAGCTACAACCGACGCGTTCACAGGCACACCCTTATGCTACTCATCCACGACGGCCTCGATTTTCTTTTATGTTGCAATTTATGGTTTCGTACTTATTATCTATCGTTAGCATAGAGATGCTTAAATTAATTTGAACAGCGTAGTATTTTCCATCTCCTAGTTTTGTAATTGGGTTATGGGTCACTAACTGAAATAACATCGTACCGTCAAATCCCTGAGGTTATTGAATACCACTAATTGTTGGGGAACTTTTGAATATTTCATTTTATCAAGTCTCGAAAGGAGTTTGAGAAAAATGGTCAAGTTATGATTAAATTTGTTTAAGACCTCAAAAATAATTATGGATTAATTAGTTATACTTAACAATATAAAACGAAATTAAAAATAGGATTGAGACCGTCTTGGCGTCTTGAGTGCCTGTAAACGTGACCGTTGTTAGCTTTAATTCCCCACTCGGGGGAATAAAATATTTAACATTTTTGTAACGTCGTTCTGGTAACGAGGAAAGGCGAGGCGTTGAGATTTTTTTTGATTTCCACTCCACAGCACAGAATGGAGTGTACCGACGCTAATTCCTTTGTCTCTATTCCTATATATGGATACTCAACTTACATCTCAGTATGCTAGCACTTTACTTTAGAACTTTTCAGCCATTTTTTGCTGCAGTTATTAACATTTTTGTGCATCTTAAATATGAAACATGCTAATTTATATGCTTCACCTAGCTATAACATTAGTGATATTCTTATTTATTTCCCTTCATTTCAGAGAGAATCTCGAATTAATGCGTAGTTTAGGTGACCGACAAGCAATGGGCCGGGCGTGTGGAAATCTCGGCAACACTTGTTACCTTCTAGGTGACTTTACACGAGCTATCAAGTATCACACGGAAAGATTAAGGATAGCTCAAGAAGTAGGCGACAGACCGGCGGAGAGACGTGCCAATAGTAACTTGGGAAATTCACATATATTTTTGGGACAATTTGAAAACGCTGCTGAACATTATAAGTGAGTATTTTCTATTTTCTTTTCTTTTTTGCTAGTGATGTATCACTCTAGTTTTGTATTTTATTTTGTTTGTGTTAATAACGCTGTTTTTAATCTTAAAATAACGTAAAGAAACTGCGTGTATCTGTATGTCTGAGGCACCGTAGCCCAGATACGGATGAACAGTTTTTGACTTCGTTTTTTTTGTTTGAAAATTGGCTTAATCGAGAGCGTTTGTATTCAACAAAATATGTTTAGCTCTTTTCTAGTTAATGAAATGATGTAAGCAAATAAGTTTTTCGTGTTAGGGTTTTCTTAAAATATTTTGAAATATTTCTTTATGTATATTTTAATTTATGTTGTATATCATTTATTTTGTAATTGTTCTAATTAGATGGAGAAGTGGAAAGAGGTTTGGGCTTTCAAACCATTTTAATTCAATATTATAATAGGTTTATTATGGCTTATGTTATTTTAAAAGTGTCTTATTCACTAGTGTTTAGAATAACATTTAATTAAGTGCAAAATTTAATTTATTATAAAATAAATATTTGTCGATATTCAGTGAATAAGGTAAGCTGAACAGCGATAGGCTTTTGGCAGCCTTTAGCCTTTAATAGATGCAGGTTCAAGTCCTGCTGCCCTAAATTGTTTATTATTCTTATATGCAATTTTAATTGTGAAGCCAGTCGTGGCGTGTAGGTTGTGGGTTCGATTCCCACTTGGAGAAAAGAACTATTTGACATTTTTATTTCCTCGCTGCGTGGAGATCCGCCACTTGACATGAAATGTCTCCAGAATTCAGCGGAAAGTGGGATGATATGAAAGTGGGTGGAATGGAGTGTCTTAAAACTTAATTCTCCCTGCCTATCTTGCTATGAGCGAGTGTCAATTATACTTTGTGGTAATTTTTTTTCTCTTTAAATATATTGCTAGCGCAAAGTGATTTTTTGTATTTTTTTATTTCAAAATATTTTGATTTCTCCGATTTGGTCAGATACGCAATATTTGTTTTTAAAATTACTTACATATATAAGTGCGGTGAGTTACGAGTTCAATTCTCGTCAAACGTCTTTTTAAATTCTTTGTTTACATATTTTACAAATGTGTGTACCTAGGGAACGAAACGTAGCTTCGCGCGCTTATTGTTATATTATAGAAACATTATACGAAATCTTTACATAAATTGTAACCTACGTGTTATTCTATATAAGCTATATCACTGCAAAGTTTTATCTAAATCCGTTTAGTAGTTTTTGCGTGAATGTGGAACAAATATGCTCACAAACTTTCACATTTATTATATTAAAGTAAGATGTATAATAAATCTTTGGTTGCAACGCGAAATAGCCTTTATGTATAATATGATACTTCTGATGCAGTCGCGATGAATATTATTTGCTAAATTAATAATACTGTGTTTTATGGTAGCGAATACAATTATATTCCGCTCATTCCATTTAGCTACGCAGAAAACTTATTTTGTATGGAATGACAGATTACGATTTAACTTAGCTTTTAAATTTCTTAAATTATTAAAACTTACTTTTCTTTACTACTAATATTTTTCGCAGTTTTTGTTGAGTTGTTTGGCTATATATGACGGTCGAGGGTTCAATTCCCAGTATGAATGTTTGTATTATATTGTTGTTATTACCTACTTGGCACTCAAAGAAAAAACATCATTTAATAATAAACCTCCAATATATGAAACGGCTATTAGAAAATTGACAGTGTTTTTATGTCGCAGACAATACTTAAACCTCATTTATAAATTATAAATACGTAAAAAATATATAAGTAAAAAATTACAATTTTTCATATCAACCCTTAATAAATTAAAAAAATAGATACTGAATAATTCAATTTTACTCATACCTCCTAATAGACGAACACTCGCGCTGGCAGAAGAACTAGGGGATTCAGCAGTAGAAGCCCAAGCATGTTATTCCCTGGGAAATACATACACTTTATTAAGAGAATATCGTATAGCGGAAGAGTACCACGCCCGTCATCTCTCCGCCGCGAGGAAGTTGCAAGACAGAGTAGGAGAAGGGAGAGCTTGTTGGTCTCTCGGCAACGCTCATGCTGCTTTGGGGAACCATGAAAAGGCTTTGTATTATGCGAAGGAACATTATAATATTTCTAAAGAGGTGCATATTTTACGGTTTTCTTTCTTTTTTTTTCTTTTTAGTTGAGGTTTTACTGATTTTTGAACCATGTTTTTTCACAGAAAATATTTGTTTAGTGTAGAGATTTAGGAATATCTATCTATTTAGAAGTTTTCTTAGTAAAGTTACAATGTTTTCAAAATGATTAATGTTAGACGAAATGTTTTTTGAATCTTCACCGTAGAGAACGGAAGTCTTAATACTAGGTTCCCTCTGCCTATAATGCCATTCATAAATCCGAAAAAATGATTCAAGAGAATGGGAATATAAGAGAAAGTTTTATTTTTATTTATGTTATTATTATTTATATTATTATTCATACATATAAACATATTTCTTAATTGGATTTCACTTAGGGAAAATGTATACATAACTACTATTAAATGAGACCGTGGCGCAGCGGCGTGTGACTGTAACGCGGTGGTTGTGGGTTCGATCCCCACTCGAGGAAGTGAAATATTTATTTACGCTTATATTTCTATTTCGTTGCTCTGGTGTCGGGGCAAAGCGCGGCGTTGAGTTCTGCCACTCAACGCGCAATGCCGAATTCGGCAGAAAGTGGGGAGCGGAGTGTCTTAACACTAGATACCCTCTGCCTACTTTCCCTTGAATTTTGAATTTGAATTGAGTCGGAGAAATAAATTATTTACATTTTCCTACTCTGCTAAACAAAGCACGGCGCTGTGATCCGCCCGATGTACTAAAAGTTAGACAAATATCAGAAACGCTCTCTATATAATACGAGGTTCCTTCTTCCTACCTCGCTAAATAAGAAAAAAAAACCTGTTATTACTACTATTAAAAACAAATGAACAGATAATGGCGAAATGTGATTAATTCCTTTTTCCCCACCTTACGAAACACTGACTTAAAAAAATACTGCCTTTTAAATTTAAATATTAATCCTATATTTTCTTTTTAGCTCGGCGATGTGCTAGGAATGGCCACAGCACAAATGAATATAGGCGACTTATGCAAAGTCCTAGGGCTCCCCGTCGACAATGCGCCTTCGCCCCCTCAAGAGAATGTACAAGCTCCCAGAACACCCTTCAACGCTCTTCGTGTTAGACGACAGAGTATGGAGCAGTTGTCACTAATACAGGTAATGTTGAGAGTGGAATACTATGTGTGCAGGATGGTAGAAAATTCTATTCAAAGTTTGGGCGTCTTTACACTGGAGCCCATAAAAACTACTAAACCGCTTTTTTATGCTTTGCTAGTTAGACAATTCGTATATATATGCTACTGTGTATGTGTCTGTGTCTATCTGTGTATGAAATGATAGTGGATTAGGGTAATTTAAGGTTTTTTTGCACAAGATTCAGTAGAAGCTTCTAGAAGGCTTTCTATAAGGCGTACAGTTGGAAGTTAGTGTGTGTATAGGATGCTATTGTCGATCGAATCCACTACCATTCCATACCATGGAACGGTAGTGGATTCAATCCCAATCTAAGGTTTCTTTGCTCAATTTAAACTTAATAAGTCTTAACGTGTAAATTGACAGAGAATGGACCAGCTGTTTTTGATATAGGTAAAATTGGCTTAAGTAGTTAAGTTTGTAAGTGATATCCCACGACCTTAAATTGCAAACTAAAATATTAGTTTACAAATCAATAGTTCTGCCTACCTTATTGTACGCTGCTGAGACGTGGTGCTGCTATAAAGCAGACATTAAGCGGCTGGACACATTTCACCCTAAGTGTCTAAGGTGAATTTTGGGAATATAGTGGCAGGACCGTATTACAAACACTGAAGTTTTACGTCGATGTGGCTTGTCAAGTATAGAAGCAATGATTATGAAGCAGCAGCTAAGATGGTGTGGTCACGTCTTGCGGATGGATGACGACAGATTGCCTAAGACAGTCTTTTTCTCAGATCTTGCCCATGGGAAACGAAAGCAAGGCGGACAATATTTGCGGTATAAAGTGTCTTAGACCGGGATGGCAACTCACCGTCCATAAAAAAGTGGACGAGTACGAAAAACAGCGCTTAGAAGATCTCGATGCCAAACACCAATTACGGAAGACTCAACTCATACCCTCCTACACCTATACATATAACGATGCTGTACAACTGTACTGTGCGTCGTGTAAGCGAATTTTCAAAACGAAATTCGGCTTAGCGAGTCACATAAGAGCCCACCAAAAAATAAAAAGTAAAATAAAGTGAGACATGCAAGAAGTCGCCATCGCCGAAATCGGTGTGGATATATCTCTCTCTCAATAGGTTCGATTTAGAAGATTTTATAAAGTTTCTGCAACTACGTTATAAATTGTCTTTAATACAGTTAAATTGGGTATTAGTGTCTATGTTGAAATTTATTAAATATAAAAAGAGTTTTATTATGATTTATTTTGAGATTGTCATTGCGCAGTGGCATCGGCGTTTGACAGTAAACGTGACAGTTCTAGGTTTCGGTGGAATAAATTATTTTCGTTTCTCCCTCTGGTAACAAAACAAAGCGCTCCGTTGTATACAACACGCCATACAACACGCTATGTGTTGAAAATTATGTAGGGGGTTGTCCATTAATCACGTGATCTTTTTTTAGCATTTTTTAACCCCCCCTCCCCCATTGGTGATACGTTGTGAGGTTTAAGACCACCACCCCTCCCCCTTCTCAACATCACGTGTATTTTTAGTACCTACAACGAATCTTAAAATTTTCTGAATATTATCTTAATTTAAATACAGGTATAAACTATAATCTTATTTTATTCTGAAATTAAGGACCATAATAAAAATGTCTACACCAGGTTGCAAGTTTTTTTTTATTGCCATAACAATAATAATAAACGAAGAGTTTAATCATAGGAAAAACATGTATTGTACTAGTACATAAATATATTTAATGTATATTGTCCTCGGACCACGGATTAGCAAGACATTCTTCAACATATCCGCTTAATATTTGTTTAAAAATCGCGCGTTAGACGAAAAAATAAATACACGAGATATCTTACTACACCCCCCCCCCCCTGGTGTTATTTTCGTGATTTTTATCAAACCCCTCCCCCCCCTTTCAAGCCTCACGTGATTAATGGACAACCCCTAGTGTGTAAGATTGTCTTCTCTTTCTACCCGCCTGTATTATGTACAATAACTTAAAGTATTATACAATAACGCTTGCTTCAACTAAAATATTGCGTACTTGATGAAAACATTTTCGCTATCATATTAAATGTTTCTTGTAAAAAATTTGAACCTGGAACAATTGTTCTGGTAACTGTGACAGTTTTTTTATCTAGTACTAGTTTTTGAGCGTACTACAGTTAAATGGAAATGACTTTGCTTTTGTGAAGTATTAGACATTTTGAATGTCTGTGGCACGGCCGCTGAAAGTGATACAATATAGCCTATAATCTTCCTCATTAAATGAATTATCAAACACATTTGTTTTTACTCAATCCAGTAGTTCCTGAGATGAGCACATTCAGCTAAACAAACTAAGAACAATAAAGATTTGTAATATTAGTGTAGAGTAAAGATATAATTTAAAAAAATCGAACCTAACGCCCCAAAAACTTGGTTGACAATATTTTTAGGTAATGTATTGATTCGTGTATCATGATATCAATGTAAAAGTTTTTGAGGATGGAGGTTGGTTTAACTTTCACGAATATCATACTCAACGGATTTTGATGAAACTTTACAGTAGCGTATACATCAGAATATCACACAGATTACAATTAATATCACTATATAGCATCGTGAAGCTAAATGTAAGTTTGTATAATTTAGCGAAGTATAACAAT
The DNA here is from genome assembly GCA_013403645.1 of Heliconius nattereri. NCBI lineage: Eukaryota > Metazoa > Arthropoda > Insecta > Lepidoptera > Nymphalidae > Heliconius > Heliconius nattereri. Next base: position 737,644 of record JAAIXI010000253.1, on the reverse strand, counting down.
ACTTAAAAACTTGCGAAGCTACAGTTTGTTCTCTAGATTAAGTAAGTAAAAAAAGATACTTCTCCAACAGATAACACCCGACGGCAAAAAGAAAGACGAAGAAAGAGAAAGAATAGTGAGAACGGAATCAGAAGAAGAGAATCCCGCGGAGACTTTCATGGAGCTCCTAGTACGGTGTCAGTCAAACAGAATGGATGAACAGAGAGCCTCGTTGGACAAGGAGAACATTAGAGCGAAGAAATTACAAAGGTCAAATAGCAGTGGAAATAAGAATATGTGAGTGTTTTTGTTTTTTATAGCTTCACACTGTATACTGCACATGTCAAGGTAGGCAGAGGGAACTTGGTGTTAAGACACTTCGGTTCTCTACTTTTTGCCGAATTCTTGAGTGGCAAAACTCAACGCCCCGCTTTACCTTGTTACCAGAGCGAGGAAGTGAAAATATAACAATAACGAACTCACAATCCTTGCGTTACAATCGTACGCTAATGCTTATCGATTACAAATAATAATATTGCTACGAATAAATATAAATACAAATATCCATCGAATGTCAATTTGTTATTTAATATTTGTCCTGGCTGTACGGACGGACGTTTTAAAAAATAAAACACAAAGTATCATATCGTAATTTTACGTATTACCTGAAAATAATGTTCGATTAATATGACTTCGGTTTTCATGCTATACAAACATATAATTAACTTTTACTTTACGCATGCTTATTATAACGAATAACAAAATATTTAAAAAATCATATTCTCCGACTGCATTAAGCTAAAAAGTGTATGAATTTTATAAAATTCGACAATGAAAACAAAAGTTAATAAAACATTCAATAACATAAAAAGCTAGATATCTTATAATATCTTTGAATGCGTTGCAACTTAAAAGTTCAATGTGCGAAACTTTTCGACAGCTGCTTTCCAAGTTTTTATTGGTGTTATAAATGTATGCTTGCGAAATAGGCACAGACTTGAATGGATAACAGGCCCTTATGAACATACGCTTCGATAGCTCCTACAAACTAGGAATATTATCTTAGAATCTTGAGGCACACGGGTGTGACTGCACTCGAAGAAATTAAATATTTAATATATTTATTGCCTTCGCTTTTGGTAACATTTTTATTTCCGAATTCTGAAGGTGGCGTGGTGTTAACGTGTTGAGTGGCGGAACTCAACGCCGCGCGCTTTGCCTCGTTACCGGGGAAAATTTAACTATTTAATATTTCATTACATTATTACATTACATACATTTAAGAACGTTTAAATATGTAAAAAGCTTACTAAATACAACTTGCGTAATTTTCAATTCTCAAACTTTATAAACCATCATCATCTATAGAAACACATGAAGTAAAGAAAAGAAAGCAAAAACACTAATTACCAGTATGGACTCACGGAATATCACTTGAGACCTAAATCTAGATCTATTTTAGTATCCTACTCCTCTTAATGAATTCAAAACTTAAAAGGTTCTCGCCTAAACTGTTGACAGATCGCGGTGTTTGCGCGGATCACGGTAGCCGGAGAGGAGCTTGTTACACCTTTTAAACTTTTTGTCTGTCTGCAAGTTGCACGATTGCTACGTGATATTTGTGTAATCCACGGAACTCGGGGATAGTATGATTGATATTTGTTTGGAAATAGTATAGATTATTGACTATTGATTTATGCAGCGCTGGTTCTCTTTCCGGTTTTCACAGTAGAATTGTACTAAGAGAACCAGGGCACACAGCAGGGTAGGCGGAGGGAATCTAGTGCTAAAACACTCCGTTCGCCACTTTCCGCCGAATTCTGAAGACATTGCGTGTTGAGTGGCCGAAGTCAACGCCGCACTGTGTCTGGACACCAGAGCGAAGAAATGAAAATATAAATTTAAGTAAATATTTCATTTCCTCGAGTGGGGATCGAACCCATAACCAGTCGCTTTTAAAGTCACCCTTTGTGCCCCTACGCCACGACTGGCCTCACATATATACTTCCATATCTCCAAATATAAAAAATAAAACAATTAAGTATATAAACAAAAGTTACATAAAATTCATAAATGCCACCAGTAGTTATTCAATTATCTTTGCGACTCATTTTCTTAGGTTTATACTATCTAAATGTCACATAATATAACAATCACAGGAAAATGTGCCCTAGCTTTGATCGGAACCTTCCATGGCAAATATTAAATGACATACAAATTAGCTTTCTTGATTTGTTTTGATTATTCTGTTTTCATATATTTTATATATAATGTACCTATTCCTGTATTACAAAGGCTTAATATTTCATGTAATATAATTGTTTTACAATTTCACGTTGTATATTATGGCAGGTAGAACCTAGTGTTAATACACTCCGTTCCCCATACTCCGTCTAATTTTCATGGCATTGTGTGTTGTATGGCGGGACTCAAGAGTGACTAAATAATTCAGTACCTTGAACAAGAATCGGACCCACGTTGTCTTTATGCATCTCCCAAATTTATTAAAGTAAACAAATCAAACATTTTGATTAACTAATTTGTCTGTTGCCTAATTCCAGCACTTGCTTTTTATCCCTATAGAGCTTAAAAGCTTAATTGAATTAAAAATGGTCCATACATGAACGTCACATGAACGAACGTCTTTTGTAGGCTTGGAATTAAACGTTGCTGTGTTTGTAAAAGCTCACGCTCTTAAGCTTCTAGTCAATTACGTATATAAGGGGATGATCGGTATACGGATACTCCATACGATGTTTTTTGCTTAACTATGCTAGAGATACATTTATTTGAATGAAATATATGTTTATAATAGTATTTTCATGGATTTTCTCGCTTTCCTGTTGGCTAGACGAAGAAAACTTACTGTCCCAACGCTCTATTTCCTGCTTCACTTCGACGCCGCTTGAATTCGACGTTGCATATTGAGTGGTGAAATCAACGCCGCTCTCTGACTTATCATACTACTTAATTATAATACTTATTATCGGAGAAGTGAAAATAATTTAATTATAATCATTTTTTCGAGTCACGATCGAACCAACCACCGCGCTTACAGCCAGACACGATACCTTGCCCTCACGATGGGTTCAATAAAAATATTGTAGTACAAATTCTAAATCATCTTTCATAATGAATATTTTAAATAAAAATGATTAAAAGTGAAAACGATTTGATCTTATTGCTTAACCCATGGAGCGGCAGTAGGTCACTATCACTTTATCACCGATAAAGTTACTCTAGCTTGCCTTTGGAAATAGTTCACGTCGAACTTGACTATTTTTTCAATATAAAATATTGTTTTCATACCGCTGCTATAGAACGATATATATATAGAGATTCTTAAGTTAATTATCGATTCCATTACCTTGCGCTCTCGAATTTTTCATTTTATCGTAAAAATATTTGCTGTCATAATATAATTTCACTGAAACTTAAACTTGTTGTTTATGTAAATAAAATGATGTAAATAAACAATAATATCTTGTAGATTGAAATTTATAAATATTAAAAAAATACATTTTTCTTCTTGATTTGCTTAGACAAAGCGCAAAGTTATTTTTTAATAGATTGTGCCTGACCATACGCATGTTTTCTAAATTTCCCCATATCTCTGAAACTACTGAAACGATTTTAATACTGTTGAACTGTTGAACTTATACTGTTGCCTAAGTTGAAGTATACCTAATTTAAATTAAAAAGAATCATCTCGATATGACTTTTAGTTTTAGAGAAATTCGTGGACAAACATACACTTACCAAATTAACCACACGTGCTTGCCTAAATGGATCATTCGACTCTATGAGTACCTCCTTTTTTGAAGTCAGGTATAAACGACTTATACCTAATATGTTATATAAACAACAACCGTATCTGAGATCCCTGATACCACGTGACGGCCTTATCTAAAAGATTATCACGGAATATATCGCACGCCCGTTTGTCACTCCTTCAGTTGAATACAATACATGCGTTTGTATAGTTTTAGTTAGAGAGTGTAGTTCGAAAACAATGTGATACGAGGTTTTTAGGTGCTTCTATTAAATTATTATTTATTTATTAATTATTATTTTAATAGGAAATCAGGATGTCCCGACATGAAAAAAGGTAACATTGTTATGTTAAGTACTCTTTTTCTACGGAAATTTCTTACGGTTTGTAGTAATATATTATAATTGTACTTTATATTGAGAGTGCGTTGTGGCGCCTCTGTGAAGTGTCTAATCGATTTTGATATCGAGGATTGTTTGATCGTTGGATTTTTATATTGTATAACAAAATAAAATTTGCATCTTTCTCGTCTAAAAAGATCTATGATGGAAAAGTGAGCGGTAAGAGAGGTAGATGGTACCTTAGTTGACCTTAGAAAATATAGTATCAAAGATACTGGAGGTCACGTAAAAGTGCGAGGACCCTCCGGAGGCCATGTATGAAGAATTTAATGTATGACAAAGTGCGGGAGAGAAATATGAGAGGCAAATGTGTAGGCGTGCAAAAAAAAGATTAATTCATTTATACTATAAAATTTAGTTCTATTGCTACTTCGAAGTTGACATATTAAATTATATTGTAAAAGATTGGAATGTTATTTAAAACAATGTGTTTTTACACAGTTTTGCCATGTTCTACATATTAAATATTACAAGTCTATAACGCGCGCGCGCGTACTCTTGATAGCCACTTTGAATTTAAATTTCAGGAAGATATTTTCAATAGATACCGGGAAAATAAACATTAACGCTAAGAGTTGTTTCCCCCATAACTCTCTTACTGTAAGGGTTAGAGACAAAACAAAATGGCGTATTGCTATTTCAGATAAAATGCAATATAATGATATTAAAAATATTTAATTAGAAGCCAGTGCAGCTTTCCCATGCTTATGGGGCTAGACCCTTGCACGTTTCTATCATCAGCAGTTTCGGCTGTGCGTGCGTCTTACCTCAGTCAGAGGGAACATGTCCTTTTATAAGACTGTACATCAATGTTTACTTCGTAGAATCATTAGCTGTTCGTCCGTTTTGTAAACTTGAAAATAATACTTATATAAGATTCTGGGAAAATATTGTGTTTCTATAAACACAAGACTATTCTTAAAACTATTATTAATAAACGATTTTGTAGATAACAAGATGATAATTATTATTTTTCATACATTTTCATTTATACCTAGGTAACTTAGATTTGTTGTTCTTGTCCTTGAAATAAAAGGAATTTAAATGTTTTTCTTTCTTTAATATTCTATAAACAATATACAACAGTTTAACATGGCTTTTAGCTTCACGCAGTATTCTGCACCTAGTAGGGTAGCCGGAGGTAACCTGGGAACCTTATTTTGACTAACTTAAAGTTAAATATTTTTTTCCCGTAGCAGCGCAGTAGCACAGCGTCTGATTATAATGAGACAGTTTTGGGTTCGATGCTCACTCGGGGGAATAAATTTGTCCACTTACTTTGGCATTGAGTCCCGCCATTCTAGCCGCAATGTCACGAAAATTTGGTGGAACGAGAACGGAGTGTCTAATCACTAGACAGACAAATTATAAGACAAACTATTTTTAATGAAGTTAGTCCTAAAAAAAGTTAAATTTTATTAGACAAATCAGTTTAAATGGTACTCTATAAGAAATGCACATACGTTATGAACTACCCTTATTAGAATCGTTATAAGCAAATGTCAGAAGTAATTTGACATATGGGGACCTATATAGGCATGCTTGCGTTGCGACGACGTGCACTTCTGCTCCTGTTGATACAAGAGTTGCACTCTCCTCGGTCTTGACTTGAAACTAAAAAGAAATCAAAATTATGTTCATTACTCTATTCGGTGTATCTTTGATTTTTGTTTTTTTATTGTGTATTTGCTTGATGTGAGTATATATATCAAAATTGGGTCGCGGTGTAAATTTGTGTTTTCCCGTCAATAGAGAAATGTATAACGATCATTCTGATATTGATGTTTTTAGTTTTTAATACAAATTAAAAACCACTCGCTATCTATGTACTATGTATCTATGTACGCGCGCACGTACTTTACAGTATAGTACAGGTACTTTTTCTAATATTAAGAACTTCCTTTAGTTACTTTTACTACTGAAAGGCAAATTCAAGCCATGTAATTGAAAGTGGAAGAAGGTTTATCTTAGCTTAGGCAGCGTGCACGAAATATCGTATCTTTTATTTGTATGTGTAAATATCACTTCTTCTTCTTCTTTCTGGCACCAAGGTCTGCCTTCCTACTCAACCTACTCCACTTTGCACGATCTTTTGCGTCTACTCCAAGACTACTTCAAATGAATGTGTTGCGTATGCGGTCAGACCGCGTTACGCCGCACATCCACCTCAGCATCTTCATTTCCGTGACGTGAAGCTCCTGAGTGTGCCGAGATAGTGCCGGCCAACATTCATTGCCGTATAAAAGAACCGGTAGCACGATGCTCTTGTATATCAGCCCCCTCAGCTTGGGTGGTATTCTGCGGTCACAGACCACGCCAGTGACCTCCCGCTATTTGGCCCAGGCAGCGCTTATCCGGCCATGGACATCGTGATCGATGCCTCCAGACTCGTGCTTAACGGATCCAAGGAACCTGAACTTCTCCGACTTAACGGCTGGCTCAGGATCTATAAGGATGGTGCTCGAGTCCGGGCTCCCGCAGGCCATGTAGTCTGTCTTCGACACATTTAGTTTAAGACCGCCGTTCCCAAGCGTACCCTTCAAGAGGTTCACTTTTTGCTCCAGCGTCAGTCGGTTCTCGTCAATGAGTGCTACGTCGTCGGCATCCATCATCAGCTATGAAGGCTGGTCCTGGATGTGAGCCGAGACAGTATCGAGCACTACATTGAATAAGAACGGACTAAGAGCCGAGCCCTGGTGAACCCCCACTGTAATCGGGAAGGGTCTAGTGTCGCCAACAGCAGTCCTAACCATAGAAGCGGAATCGTGGTACATGCCTCTGATAATCTCAATATAGGCCTCAGGGATCCCTTTGGATCGCAATGCCCACCAGATACACTGACGAGGCACACAGTCAAAGGCCTTCTGCAGATCTAAAAAGGCCACGTGCAGAGCTCTCCTTTTTTCCCTGTATGCCTCCATCAAAGTTCTGAGGGCGAAAATGGCGTCCATGGTGCCCGATCCTGGCTGAAATCCATATTGAGACTCAGAGACAGTACACTCTCGGCGGAGCCTGAAGTCGATCATGCGCTCGAAGAGCTTCATGGTATGACTCATAAGCTTAATGCCCCTATAACTACCACAATCTTGAACACTGCCCCTTCCCTTGTAAATAGGGGTAATAAAGCTAAGCCGCCACTGATGCGGCATCTTACCAGTGTTCAAGATATGGTTAAAAAGGTCAGTAAGCATGAGCACACCAAGAGAGCCCAACGATTTCCACGCTTCGATCGGAATGTCGTCAGGTCCCACCGCTTTTCCGTTCTTCATGCGTCGAAGGCAATTACGTGTTTCGTCAAGGGTTATTGGGGCAATAAGTCCGAGGTTAGGCGGTGGGTCGTGATGAAGACTGCATGGGTGCTGAGTATTCAGCAACTCCTGGAAATAGCTTCTCCACCTCTCCTTCACAGAGTCATGATTACAGAGCAGCGTGCCCTGGGAATCTCTGACGCAAATACATTTTGCGATATCTTGCGTCGCTTTATCCCGGGAACGTGCCAGTTTGTATATGAGCTTCTGCCCCTTCACAGTTTCAAGTTTGTCATATAATAGTGACAAACTCTTACTGCAGGCTCTGGCTACAGCTCTTTTATTGGCACTGATTAAGTTTGTGGTAACGCCCTCAATCAGTACCCTCACCCGCATCAAGCGGTCGAAGCGACGGTCAACTTCAAGGAGCCCATTCTGAAGCTCTTCAGAAAGCACTACCACCACACCGTTTCTGCCTGAAGGTGACCCAGTGTATACAAGCCGGTAACCCTGTCCGATGTTACGGGACTTATTGCCCTTCCAGTGTGTTTCCTGGAGGAAAGCACACTGGACCCGACGTCTCATGAGTACATCTGCGAGTTCCCTGCATCGTCCGGTAAGAGAGCCAATATTCCACGTTGCAATGCGGAGTTTCCGCCTGGGTACTAACATCTTTAGCCGTGCCCGTACATGACTCGGACGCCCTTGCCCACTTGTCGCAGGTGTAGGGCGATGTGCCTGCGCGTCGTTTTGCGGCGACGCCCTAGCCGTACCCAGTTTTTATAATGTCGGTCCATTTAAGTGGCGGTGGGGCGTTTTTAACTGGAGCGACTGCCGTCTGACCTCCAAAACCCCCTTGTGGGGAAAAACCGAGGTAGAACACCATTCTTACGGACTGGATGAGGATATGAGAGTGGCGGCTCGAGGATCCGGGGTCGCGTACCCGTATGCCCACAAACAAATATCGGACAGATATTAGTCAGGACATCCTCTGGATTGTGTAAATATCACTAACAAAACAATAACTTTATACTCTTTTCCGTGAAAATTATGCGGACCGGGTGTAAAATTTGGCACAGCTATAGTTTATATAGAGAACAGTGAGTGTACAGTCAATATACATTAAATTATTATAATAAATAATAACATACGATCCTTTAAGCAATCAAGATACGCGCCAGCGTTTACGGCGTTTTAAGTTAAAAAGCTGTGTATTTTACAAGAATTATGAAGTATGAAGGGGCTAAAAGTAGCTTGAAAAGCTACTTTTGAAACTGCCCGACTAGTCTACAATAGCTATTTTCATAGTATTTTATCTTATGGAACAGTGCTTGGGGACTATGGGGCAGTGCTTCAGATATAAATTCAATATTTATTATCCAAAAAAGAGCGCGACATTCTCTGCGAGATGTTTTCAAAGAAGCTGGTATTATTACAGTTGCTGCCCAATTTGTATATTATAATATTCTCTTTGTCCGAAAAAAAAAATTATGTCAGTAAAAATAGTGATAGACATACGATAGGAACGAGAAACGAAGATAAGATTGTTACGTCAAGTTTTCGCCTCCAAAAAGTTAAGAAATCTTTTATGGGTCTGAGTATACGTGTATATAATAAAATTCCGCAGTCTATTCTAAGTTTGAGTTTTTTATTAAGATATAACAAACTCTGCCTGCGGTCAAAATTATGGTATGGTCCATACCATCCATTCTTTAAATGGCGTTCCGAGCGTGCCAGTTGAGCACATGTCACTTCGCCAATCTCACGTTGTATACGGTCAAAATTACCTCGAGCACTTAAAATATGACATGTCATAGACAACTCTTAAAATTAACTACGTGGACAAAGCCGGAGTTAATAATAGCTAATAATAAAATAAGCTGAGCCTTTTACATTTTCTTTTATTATTTCTCATCGAAGAAATTGCGTCAATAATATTGTTTATGGATAAAACTTCTATTTTAATTTTCTCGAGGGTGGCTTATAAATAATTTTAAAGGGCATGCAGCTCGAGGGCGGCGCAGGAAATGCGCTGCTATCATGTACCAGCCAGGCCAGCCCAGCCGGGCCGGGTAGACCCCGTTCCCTACTAAAGCTTTCCTTTTTTAATAATCACATCAACACAAACCTTTATTTCGAATATGATTTGTCTTCGCGAGACGTCAGCTAGCAACAGCAACTCGAATACTTGTTGTACACAAATAAGGTTGTTATATTGTATTTAAATTTGAGAAACTTAAAAAGTAAAAAGGTAAAGTAATGGTAAAAAGTTTCAAAAGTCATTGACATCAACACATTTGACTGTCTATATAAATAGTAGCGGAACATCTCTAAAATTGGGCGATGCGGTCCCAAACTGGAGAACGGACTGTTCTGACACTAATTTGTTTGTGTTCACTCTGCAATACGCGGGATACAGCGTGAAGCTTAAAAATATATACAATTCACATTATCTTTCACATATACAAGAAAATATATACGTTTTTAAATATAGATTAGAATTAGAAAGAAGAACAATATAAAAATATATCATAATATACGTATTTCTATGGCTATTATTTGGCATAACACATTAATTAACATAAGGAAACTCAATTTAAAACATCACATGTTTTATATATGAAACTCGTATTTAATATATTTATTTAAAATTTTTATAAAATTTTCGAGCGTATAAATATAAACTTAAAACGCATTATTGACATAAATAAAACAAATCAATAGTTAATACCGCGAAAATGAAGCTACATATAAAAAAAACCATATCATAAACGAATAACAGTAGGGAGGTACAGGGGGGGTCACAGGAACTCCGTCCCTCTCGCCTGCAACACCGCTAGGCTTCCTAGGTGTTGAGCTAGGCCCACTCCTGCATCGTCATACAACGGGCACAGTTGCATCTGACGCTTATAAAAATATTACGAATTCTTTAATATGGGTTCCGGGCTGTTAGTATTGATGAAGAGATATCGCAATTATAAAGAAGCGAAAGACAAGGCCAGGCAAGAGCGCATTAAAAAGCAGAAATTTTTCGACAGCCTCCTAAACAAGTATGTTTTTTTTAAGTTGTAAGTTTAAGTTGGATTTTTTTTGATAAGCGTTGTGAGCTTTTAAATAGCCCGCCAAAAGCTTTTCTTACTTTGAGTAATGGATAGTTTGAAATTTCGATATTGATTTAGTATTGGAGATTATTTTTACAATATATTATTTTGTGACATGGTAGATATGCGTATTTTTTTAATTATTGGATTCTAAAATCAATATTTTTAATTATTTAATCTAAGCTAAAAGCTCACTAGCTTTTGAAGTCGAATGAATCGTTTTTTGAAATACTTTTGGGATATTTTATTGTAATAGTTAACCTGATGAAAGTTGTTAATTTGTGGTTTCGTACCACGTTATATGATATACATACATAAGTTATTATAATATGTAAATATTTAATTTTTAAAATGTATAAGTACATACATATAATCTATATATATAAAAGGACATGTTCCTGTACTGAGGTAAGACGCACGCACAGCCGTAACCGCTGTGCGTAGAAACGTGAAATTTGGTGAAGGGATGAAATAGCGGTTGAAAGTGTATATGGAGTTTTTTTAATCGGCACCGATTTTTTAAGAATTTGAAATTCAAACTTTTAAAAATATTTTATTGGACACATGTTTCATGGTTTATTATAATTCACCCCCTAAGGGTGCAAATAAGGAGATGAAAGTTTGCATGGAAAAATCTTTAAATCGAGATCAATTTTTATAAAATTTTAAATTTACATCTTAATAATATTTTATAATCTATTAAATAATAAGAGGTCGCTTGGCCAAAGGGCGCGCCCTGTATTTGTAAATGCGACGACCGTGGGTTGGATTTTCATTCCAGGAAATTAATTATTGAATATTTTCATTTCTTCGCTCTGGTGACATCAACGCCACTCAACACAATGTCTCGAAAATTTGGCGAAAAATGGGATGGAAGTGTTTTAACATTATATTATCTCTGACTGCCTTGCTAAATGAGAAATAATCAAAATCGGCTATTTCCATAAAAATGCCATACTGTAATTTAGTTTAATGTAATTTAAATAAACAACTTGATTTTCTAGAATAAGGCAACTGCACTTGTATAAAGTATTTCATTGAAAATTAAAAACTTATTGTTTATTTGTTCTCGTATTAATTGGTTTTTCTTTTCTTTTTTTTGAAAAGCGTTTCGCTTTACGAGTGGGTGGTGGGTTGAGAAGTTAGTGTCTATACTCCCTAAACTTTAGATGTTGGGTAATGACTCGTATCTTAAATTTAAATGTATTAAAATAAACATTCGCAGTAAAAACGGTTACATCCGGAAACACTCCCACTCGGAAAAAAAAAATATTTCCGCTACGGTGTGGCATTGTGTTCAGGCTCTCACCGCGCAATGTCTGGAATTCTTACGAAAAGTGGAGGACACACGGACATGAATTCCATCTATTCTCCGTTATAGTTTCATTTACCTACCCTGGGATTAAGGAAAACTAGTAGAGTTGCTTTTATAGGTAACTTTGGGTTTTTGTGTACCTATCTCATAACAAAAATTAATCTTAATTAATATAGTGACCTTTGTCCCTTAGCGACTTTGCGCCTTGGCTAGCAGTAGATCTATATTAAAATTCAATGTTTGTTTATGTCTAACGTACACGCTTGCTAGGTAAACTTTGAATTTTCCAAGTCGTTTCCAAAGGAGTTGGCCATGCTAACCCTATGCAAATGCTTTATTTTATATCGCATATATAGCATTTGATATCGCAAGGTAAAGCTTCTGTCAGTTTTGTAAGAACGCTAACGATACGAATAATATTTAATGCTTAAGAATTGATAAATATCTTCTTAACGTAGACGTTAACACGCAATGTTACAGCGGGATACAGCGTGAAGCTCAGTCATTAAAATGCACTACAAGTATATGGGACATTGAAGGGCTCCGCGGACATGCCATTTGATGAGCGTTAGAGTAGCGTTTATTAGAATGCACAGTTTTGGATGTGTGTAGTTGATGTTGATTTCATTTCATATTAAACTAATATTTCTAGGTCAACCCTTATTTTGTTTTTGTACTTTTTAGTTGGGAAAATGAATTATTGGGATTGGCGTGTCTTAATATTAGGTTCCCTCTACCTCTGCTACATTCGGGGTATAGCTTAAAACAAAAAAAAACATGATAGGTTTAGGCGTAATGATTAAGTTAGGTCATAGGTACATTAAACGCAATTGTCGTCACCCACGATTTTTCTGCAGCCTAGTTAGATAGAGGTCAGCGTTAAATTCCGCTGCTGACCACTTAATATCTTAAAATTGGTTAGAAATTGAAGTACGGAACGTCATCAGAACGGCCTGAAACTAGGTTCTGTGTAGGTACATAGTCTGGAAATTGTGAGAGACATGTCAAGATAAATTTGGCAGGTTTTAATAAAATACAAGTGTATTGTCAAGTCAAGTGACTTTGCCCGCGTGAACCTTGCGCTTTGCCTCGTTTAACAGGGCGAGGAAAATGAAGATATTAAATTATTGCGTTAATAATAATAATATTCCATAGATTCAAAAGTAGCAACAAATAGTTCAAGACTTTTGAAATGATTTTGTACTGACACCCGGACACATTAATAATCCGAGAGCCTTAGACAAAAGAAAACTAAACTGTTTTTCAAGTTTTAGTATCAATGATCAGGAAACCCAGCCTTCTTACGTTTTTAAACGGCATTCTTCTATTGGAAAGTTGTCAACATTGAAACTTAGGTGCCCTAAGTCTGAATTTCAGTAAAAAGCCCTAGCCACCGATGGCTTGGACCCTGGTCCCGCCCTCGGAAGAGTGTTTTTTCATATTTTTAAATGTATTTTTTTTATAATAACTTTTATTTAAAAATGTATTTTGTTTCCCTCAAGACCAGGTTGAACCCTGTCTAGGGTGTTGTAAATGAATTTACAGACCACATCGGTGCAACCTATCATTACCGACGTCCACGGCCGACATTGTTTAAATAGCCTGAAACATCAAATGTTTACGTGACATTTATATCTGGGATTGCCCCTAATGTGTGTGCAATGGACGGTTATTTAAATGTCTATTAGACATCGCAGAGTATGACTTACTGTTTGTTTTATTTGAACTTTAACTCCAGAACGTAAAGCTACCAGTTATTTTTGGGAATAGTTCCAATCTTAGAGATTGGATATATATATAGCTATAATTGGATATAATCTAAGTCACAATAAGTTGAACAGAATTATGGAATATATTTAATCATGATTGTCAGTATTGCTTGCCACTGTACCCGACGTTATATAAGGAAATAATCTTAAGAATTTTTTAGCTCCGCGCATTACTTAATAATATTTTTTTAGCCAATATTTATAGCTATTTTTAAACTTTTTAATTATTGATTTATATTAAGCACTAGCGGCCTGCAAGCGGCTTCGCCCGCTTGAACTACATGATTATTCATTTAATAAAAAGAATTTATTTTAATAAAAAGAATTGACTGACAGTCATAAGTGTTGATGTCAATGACTAATTTAGTTTACTCGTTCAGAAACAGTCTTAAATGTAATGTTATTGATTTGGATAAAGATTTATAAAATTATTTGTAAAATAACTGTAATGATTGCATATTACAAAAAATACCCAAATCGAATCGAAAAATCTAATATTGAAATCAAATTGAAAATAATTAAATGAATCGAATATCGAATCGAAAATATTTAAGTGAGAACCTCCTCCCTTTGAAAATCGGTTAAAAATACAGATTTATTAGTATAAGTATAGATATGGATTGCTTTATATTTGCTGGCCTTGAGTTCATTAAAATTCTGATAAGTTTTTTTTAATGAACTTATTTTTTAATGATTTTGATGAAACAAACGTTATATGTTAAGTTGAGGTAAAACAAAGCAATTGGTGAAAGTTTCAAGTAAATCGGTTCAGTACTTTCGAAGATTAGCATGATCATAAATACATACAGACAGACAGACAGGCAGACCGACAGACAGACAAAAGTGCCCCTCTATCCATTTCAATCAAAAATACTAAATGTACAAACAAAATATTTTTATAGTTTTATTATAATCATTATTTATTATATATAGATTACCATAAATAATTATTATATTGGGTAAACAAATTAACGTAGCATTTCATCACTGCATTCTGCATTTTCCAGCACTCTTGCCTATTACCTGTTAAATGGATTCCTCCATTCCTCAACGTTACGTTTTTTTTACCATGAAAAATTCTCACAAATAGGAATCGAATACCCTACTAATATATTAATAAATATTTTCCAACTACACCGAGTGGCCCCAATTTTTATGACCAATTTTTTTAGTTTAATGATGAATCCTCTGCGGATTACGCAGAGGGAACTTCCGGGCATACCTCTCTCGCATCGTTCACTGTCGACAACCTCTTCATCCATGCCCTACTTGGGGCCTTCATGCGTCATAAGTGACCCTCTTCCAGTACCGTCAACACTGAGAATGCAAAGGTCAAAAAAGGTCTCCTGCCTCTCTTACTATCTCATCTTATCTTAATAAATAGAAAATTTGATTTTTAAAAAATATTGCCATTTAATTTTCATAATGAAAACATTATTTTCAGTCCACCAGAGGGTACGCAGGACATGTTGCATTTAATATCGTCGCTCCAGGGCGAGCGTATAAACGAGCAAAGGGCGGAACTCCGTCCGGTAAACTCACAAGGCACTCTTCCAGGGCGATCCATGCCCACCTCGAGGCCCAAACCGGAGGAGGATTTTATAGAGGTTCTTGCGCGCGTTCAGGTAAGTTATTTAGTTATCTATGTCTGTCTTGCTATCTTTACCTGGGCCAGATGTTGGGCAGGGGCACAAACATGTGACTATAAACGGGACAGGTTGTGGATCAAAGGAAACTCCTAAAAAAAATATTTTAATGTTTCATATTTTTACATTTAATCAATTATAAATAGCCAACAATTTAACTCTAAATTAGAAATGTGCCATATGTTTTGAGGAATACTTATACACCAAAATATCAAACATAGGTAAATATGTATATTCCAACAGGCCATAGTGTAATGTAATGTAATATTTCGCAATTGTCTGTAAAATAAACTACTCTTTGATATATAAACATGGTGTTAAGACACTCCGTACCCGCGCACCGCCCGATTTTCGAGACATTGCG
The DNA here is from genome assembly GCA_013403645.1 of Heliconius nattereri. Classification (NCBI taxonomy): domain Eukaryota; kingdom Metazoa; phylum Arthropoda; class Insecta; order Lepidoptera; family Nymphalidae; genus Heliconius; species Heliconius nattereri. The sequence goes on along the minus strand of JAAIXI010000253.1, from coordinate 722,049 downwards.
AAATGATTAAGTGGCGGAACTCAATGGCGCGCTTTGTCTGCTTACCAAAGTAAGAATAATTTATTTTTTCGAATGGGAATCGAATCCACAACCGCCGCTGCGCCAATATTTATAGCTATTTTTTAACTTTACGCTAAATCCTGCACGTAGTAGATAAGACAGACGGAAGTGTTAAGACAATCCTGACTCATATCTATATAGCTCTTTTGGTGAAATAGTGACTTAATTGTACTTTTTTAATAACTAGTTAAATACATCAGTGTACGAGGATATGCTTTACAAATAGTGTTTCGAATCTTCTACAATATTGCAGAAGTGCAAATATATCTATTCGCTTCTATCTTCTGTACATATAGTATTTTTGACTGAAATGGATAGAGGGGTACTTAGAAAGAATAATAGAAAGCTAAAATATATATTATTATTTATTTCGGATTCGATTTTCATATTGGATTATTCGATTTGGGTATATTTTGTAATATGCAGCAAATACAGTTATTTTACAAAGAATATTATAAATTCTTACCCAAATCAATAATTTAACATTTAGGAATTTGTGAACAAGTAATTTAAATTATTCGTTGACATTTGTCTTATAGTTCAAGCGGGCGAAGTCGCGGGGGGCCGGTAGTTATATCTGTACTTTTAGCTGTTCTAGACGTATCAGAGTAGGCCGAGGCAATCAAGGAACTTAATGTTAAGATACTCCATTCCCATTAAAACTAACGTTTCCTATTTTCCGCAAAATTGTCAAGGCATTGCGTATTAAGTAGCGCAAATGAAAAATACTAAATTTCATTTTCCCGAATAGGAATCGGACTCACATTTGCGATTACAGTCACATACTTGTGATCCTGTGCCACGACTGGCCTCAAATTATTTAAGACTCCCCCTGAAAACCAACTACTCTCTCGTTAAAGCCAGTACCTATAAATTATTTTATTTTTTTCCTAAAAAGGGTACGCGTCTTGAGGACCAAAGGACTGCATTGCCCGCTCCGACACCAAAACCAGAAGCTGAAGAAGCTGATGAAGAGGACTTTTTTGCCCGTCTCATGCGCGCTCAGGCCGGCCGTATGGAGGACCAGCGTGCCACGGTGAGTTCTTGACTATTTTTATTAGTTTGCGCTTCACGCTTTCCCCACAGCAGGTTAGCAGGCTGAGAACCTAGTGTTAAGGCACTCTGTTCCTAAGCCCTTGCCTTATTTTGGAGGTGCTGCCAAATATGTGGCTAAACTCGAAGCCACGCAATGTATAAATGAATTGTAATCTTTAATTCGAACGTTGATCGAACCCATAACCATCGTGTTCATAGAGTCTGTTTTATTTTTAAAATTTCAAATAAACATTTGGATGTAACATGATGATTTTTAACCAACTTCTGTAAGAAAAGGAGGTTATCAATTCGACTCTATTTTTTTTAAATTTATTCTTATTTTGTTTGTTACCTCATAACTTTTGACTGGGTAAACCGATGTGGATATTTTTTTTTATTTGAAAGGTGAAGCTTCCCGTTTGGTCCCATTTTTATTTGGTTATTGTCTGACAATGGTATCTATGAGAAAATCACATAAGTCTTAAATTTGCATTAGGTATGTGCGCGACAAATAAACGAATAACTCAATGTCGCGCCAACCGATTGTGATGATTCTTTTTTTATTTGAAAGGATACACTTCAAGGATAATTTGGTGATAGTTTGGTTAGGTTTCGATGATGGGATCCGGTCAAAATTGAGAAAGTTTGTTTTTTTTGGTAAAAAAATAATTATACCGTAATAGTTACAAGCCAAAACTTTTTAAATTGATGTCAAAAGTGAGATTCCTGATCGTTGCATTTCCTTTCAACCAACCTTAAAAAGAGAATGTTCTCATTTTCAACCAACTTCGAAAAAGGGAGATTCCCAATTCTCCTGAACATTTTTTATGTATGTTTTTGTCAATATATCAAAATGTTAGTTTGCACAAAAATAATAACTAATTAAATGAAGTTTTACACAGTACAACCACTCGTTGACAACCACTACCACCACTATCACCACTCGTTTAAGAAGCATCATTTTAAAATCTATCCATCACTTAAAATCGTAAAATCAATTAATTTTTAACAAAAAGAAAAACCGACTTCTAACAACAAACTAAAAAGTGAAAAATAATTTGACAAAGATTTTATAATTCTTTGTCAAATTATTTTGTCAAGATCGCATCTCTCGTTCATTTAATGAGTACTTGAAAGAAGATGTAACATTAGACATTGGTTGTGACGGGCTCTCAGTTTTCTTAAGAAAATGCAACCATATACTCAATAAAGTTAATTAATAGAACTATTTGTAAATGATTTTAACTATTATGTAATATTAAATAATTCTATATTTTTGTTATTTAATTATTTTTTTTATGATGTAAATTAATCATTGTTATTATTGATGATGAATGATGTGTTCTCCTATAATCAGTTGTACATAATAGTATAAGTATATCCTAAGAAAGTATGTAATGTAAACCAATATGTACGACAGTTGGAGATCCGTATAAATAAATAAATAAAAAAAA